>JARHVA010001382.1:2230000-2612500 GCA_037957365.1 Torreya grandis | reverse complement strand
AATAAAGATAATGATTATGACTAAAAATTAGTTATTTTTTTATTGGAATTTTTTTATTAATATTTTTTTATGATAAAAATTATGGCGATATATATATGAGGATGATTAAATAAACAATGATTTGATGAGTACATTTGATAACTATTTTATACTAAAATTTGATGATTACCAAAGTTTTATAATTTTATGGTTTCTTAAAATTGTTTTAGTCGACTATCACTTATTGAGTTGAAATTAGACTGACATAACTTATTTTTGATAACGTCAAATTTATTTATCTTAGAAAGTAGTTATTTTGAACAAAAAAAATATTTGATATCACTTTGATTTTTTGTTTAATTTGAATTAAAAAAATTATTTGCATCTCTTATTTTTATTCTTTTAATGGAATAATCTTTCATCCTCATCAATCAAATTTCAGATAACAAAAAATTTACTACTACAATAACAAGTTCATCAATTAATCTTATTTTATAATTTCAAATTTTCAAACAATACAATTTTTTTAATCTATGGTGACTAAAAATGATTCAAAACAAAACAAAATGGAAAAATAAGAATTAATAGAATGAAAACACATGATTTATATAAAACTTTGGCTTGAAAATTCATCCCAAAATTCAAATCTCATATTCAGACATTTCAAATTTCATGCTTTTGACACCAAAACCTAATATAATTCAATGATAGAAAAATAAAACCTCGCCATCTAACAAAAATTCCCACCAAAAAGAATCTTGAATGGGTAATCAATTTTTTGAAACTATGATGCAAATTTTTTATGAAATATGTGTCATCATCAACTTCTGCAAAATGCTACCACTAAATTGTCGACATAGAAAAAATGAACCATTTAGTGTCAAATGAAATTTTATATCAAATATGTTTTAATAAAAACCATGCCAATGCACCCATATTTTGATACAAAAAATGGCGTTAACAAGGCGTAATGTAATAGTGATTGAAGTCAACTCCACCTTTGTTCTTTTTTAAAACAAAAAACAAAGGTAAATCTAAGAAGTACGATGCTCAATCACGATAATTCAATTTTTTAAAGGAGGGATGTGCAAATTAAAGGTATTACAAACATTTTAAATTTCATGATAAAAATAGTGGCATGAAGCCCCCATCAAAACTTTTATAAAATAAATCAAGTCTTGTAAAACCCCAATGAATTATAGGTTGTCCTTTACACCAAATAGTTAGTTTGCTTCTCCAAAAACTTTTAAACTTAACATTCATAAAGGTCCAAATTATAAACTTGCAAACTTAATCATAAGGATCCAAACCATAAAATTTCTTGAAAAAAGATCATATCTAAAAGTCGTGCCCTGATCAATTCTTTGATGAAATGGTGTCCATTAGGCATCCATATCCCCTTATATTCCAAACAAAAATCAATATTAAGAGGAATTCATGGGGATTGTTATGTCCCCCAAGATATTATCATTTCCTTGAAAGTTTAGTAGATCTTACTTAATTTCCAAAGTAACCACTATTTGCATCAAAAAATTTAGTGGTTTTATTTATGCTTTAATCCCTTTATCTCAATATAGTTTTACTGACTTTCACTTTATCTTTATAGGTAAAACCTTTGGCTTCCATATTTGAAGGTTCACTAGAATGAGATCCCTCAACTAGGTGATTTTTTTAGTTGTCCTATTTTTCTTTCTTTCTTTCTTTTCAGTAAAAAAGAACCTTGACATGAATTGTAAAAGATTTTAAAGCTATTTCAGTTTTATTATTATTAGAATTGTTGAGCATTTTTAGAAGAGGATATGTTGTTTTTGTTTGGATCTCTTAATACTTTGCTTATATGCCTTCCATGTATATTTATAACCACGAAAAATGAGTTTACAATTTATAGCTGAGTTGTTTGAGTGGATGGGCCTTTTCTTTTCTAATGTTATGACATTTGAAATTTTGTTTCATCGATATTTTTTTATTAGAGTTTTGTGAGTTTTTTAATTGCAAATCTATAGAGACAAAAGGGTTAGGGAGCTCCTAATAATTGTTATTTTTCTTCTTCTCCGTTGATCTATGTATTGGTTGTTACTTGCATTGAGCAGACCTTGGCCAAGTGGCCATGCCCATGACAAACTCTTCATCAAAAATGGATGTTTTTATAATCCAAGGGTCACTTTCATTCAATAACTCCTATTTCCAATATTAATATGTCAAGGAGTGGCTTCTCTAAATCGATATTAATATAGATTTTAGGAAATTTTCAAACTAGATTTTTGTTGAACTTCAAGGCTATAATGTGTTTTTCTATTATTGTTCTATTTTCATTAAATAGAATTCATGAAAGTATCCACTTAGTAGAAGTGGAAACTTGACCCAACTTACAACCATATTGGGTAGGACCTTTTTGGGATTGAAGGCCCGTGACCAATGCTTCATAAATAGGTAGATATTTTTCATAACCCAAGAACCCACTTGAAAAGCACATATCTTTATAGCATACACTACATGAAATACCTTTATTGCATCACTAAAATATCAACCAGACCAATTAAATTTCAATTTTATCGTACCCATATTCTAAAGCTTTTTGGTCTTGGGTAAACACCCATAAACACACATATTGAAGCCATCTTTTAGGATCCATAGTCTATGCTCCATTTTATTGATGAATAATGAATCTTTAAGAAGTATCAATTTTAAGATAACATCCATTTTCTTTCTTTGTGAGAAAGTTGGCCTTGGATATTGATCAATGGGAATGGTATTGTAGGAAATTCTTAATTCCTCTTTGCAAGGCTATGTTGGTTCATAAACACTACTATTTTGTAGCTTGAGTTGTCTTGGAAGAGGGAAGAAAGATAGTGGAGGCGGTTGTTGCCTCTTCAAGGTGGGAAAATGAAAGGTCCCCTCACCCTATGGCTCGAGTGGGTTGATCATTGCCAATTAGGGAAGAAAAGATTGTTGACTGTTGGTTTTGATCGAGGGGATGGGACAATGTTGGGAGCTTAGAGGTGACTTCTATTAGTATTATTTATTAAGATATGTGCATTGACTCCGGTTCTCACACTTGGACCCCAGGCCTAGAGGCAATTGAGCCCTGAAGGCCCTAATGTGAGACAAGCAATTTGCTATCATTCACACCTCGTCCTCCTCACCCTTGAACTAACGTTTAGTCCTCTCCAATTGGTCAAGCCCTTTGTTGGGATTTTCCCTAAAGGCCCTTACATCAGAGGGGTGTCAACCATAGACAATCTTTCACATTTTTGCCTACAAAAATTAAGTCGCAAGTTTATAAATGCATGGCTTAAAGGTCCTACATCTAAGAAGTTCCTAAAAGCCCTTGACTTATCATTTGCATGATTTGCCATTGCTCTCCCCACCCCTAAAAGCTTCCTCCCCCTCCAAACCCCAGGTAAGGAAAAACCTAATCCTCGATTTATCGATTGATACTACCTTAGATCGAAGAATCTCCTTGAAGGAGAAAGAACGACATTGATTGCATCCTTCTAAGTGGAAAAAAAGATAATGGTTAGAGCCTTAAGGAAAGATTAGTTTGATTCCTCAAGTGGCGAAAATATTTGTTAGTGCCCCTGACATCGGGTGACTCCCTCGTCTAAAATATCAGTATGTTCACTTCACACGAGGTATCCTTATCCCTAATCTAATATCCCAATACATATTTAACATGATAGTCAAATCCCAAGGTAAACTACTGTATTGAGACTCTATGAGCCTATGCTAGAATCATAGGGACATGGGCGGACAGCGAAGCCCCATGTGGTTTGAGTGTATCCAACAACAATTTGGGTTTCGGTGACGATGATTAACGACATGTTAATGGAGTTGCCCGATCCATCTACCTAATTTGTAGGAAGAGGGCAAGGCATGTACATTACGGTGGCATAAGATATATCTAATTTTTTTGCTGTTGGTCATATCTGTCCCGACTAGTCCAGATATAATAAGAGCACTACTTTATTTATTTTTTTGTTTAAAGTCATTCTGAGCAGTCCAGAGTGTAATTAAGAACACTATTTTGTTGCTATTCAGCACTGTCTTGACCAATTTTGCTACTGCAGGGCTTCTCCACGGTATGACAATTGACAATTTTTGCTATTCGAATGGCTTTTCTGCAACAGATTTACACACTCCTCCATTTCAGTAATGTTCTGCTAAGGTCTGTCAAGTGATAGCACGAGGAAAACAAGCTCGTGAAATGGAAAATATAGATGTCTTGACCGTGAAGAGGAATGCATTTTTGGTCTGCAGAACTGAGTGGTAGTCTATGCTTATATGTTGGTACCTAAATTTTAGTGTATGACACATGAACAAAGGGCTGTAAGGAGAATATGCAAGAATCAACTGAGGACTTGTTTTCTGTCTTTTGTTTCTTGTTGCCTAAATTTAACTCTTTTTGCAGGTTTAGGGATGTCAAATTTTCATCCGATTATGGTATCTGATGGTGTGCTGATCACAAGCTGGTTTGTACTTACTGCAAATAGGAATAATAACCCCTTGTAGTATTTAAAACAGAAAGACACGATGAAGCAATGAGACTTCTTGATAATTAATATGAAACTGGTTTATGGCCTGTGTGTTGGAGTTCATGTCTTTTCTGGCGATAATGTCTCCATGAACTCCCCGTTATGACCACTATCATTGTTGTTTGTTTCTCATGGATTGACTGCTGTTTCCAGGCAATCCATGAGCAGATTCAGCCAATTTCTTGTACTTATAGCTGAATATTGTTGACATATTTGTATATTCTATCAAAAACTACAAAAGTTCCACCAAATAACTAAACTAGTAAAATCCCTTACAAGTATGCTCCTTAGAGAAAAGAATTGAAACAGTGTGTTCAGAAAAGACTCGAGTAAATTACCTGTTTGAAGGACTCAAGTGAATTACCTCTTTGAAGGGAAACTTTATTGGTATACATTCGGTAAGTAACATATAATATACATGATGTTGCCTTACAGTTTAAATAAGAGTGTGGTACTTGAAACAGGTCTTTGAACAGCCAAAGGGGCACTTGAAGGACATTGACATCTTCAGTTGTGATCCCTTTTTGAAACATATATACATGCACCTCAATCCATAATTTATTCTTCTGTGTCATTCTCAAAGCAGGGCCTGACCCCATTGGTGCATTCTTATGAACCATAAAGTATTAGCCATGTAGGTTTTCCAACTCATGCAACTTAAAAAAAAGGTCACATATGAATCTTGCTCATTTTTTTTTATAAGATACTGGCTTTTCATGACTAAACATTCATATAATCTTTTCACATAAGTTTCTGAAGGCTGCAGAAATAATGATACATAAATATATGCAATATTTGTGACAAAATATTTTCATATTTGTTTGTTTTTCATGGATTGACTGCTGTTTCTGGGCAATCAATGAGCAGATTTAGTCAATCGCTTGTACCTATAGCTGAACATTGTTTCCATATTTGTCTGATCTATCAAAAAATACTAAAGTCCCACCAAAAAACTAAACTAGTAAAATCCCTTACAAGTATGCTCCTTCCAGAAAATAATTGAAAGTGTGTTCAGAAAATTGAATATTTGTGACAAAATCATATAAGCTACCAAGTAGGGTGGATTCCTGTGGACAAAGTATTGACCTAATAAGTTTTAAGCCGGTGTTAACTATTTCAAGAAGTGAATTAAAACATTTATATGCACCGCCAATCAGGAAAAAAATGTCGCTTTGACTGCGTTCCATGAGCAGACAATGATCCTTCTATTGGACTGTGAGACACAGTACTGTAAATGCTAATACAAGAGGCTTAATTATTAATTAAAATTTACAATACTCGAGTCACCAGGCAATCAAGCTGAGTAGAAATAACACATTGCCATTTGACCAAAGGCCCCAGTTCAAAGCTTGTAAACAAATGTCCATGATGGGAATTTTTTTTAAACATCTCCACATATTAAAAGAACAATGGATTTTTGTCTTCTGAGCATCTGTTTGCAGTGGATTAATAAATATCAGTCTTCTGGGTACAACAATGGATCTCTTTTAGTTGCCAAACTTTGAATATACAATACAATCTGGGAACCCATCAATTTGAAATATGGGATGCAGATACTTGAATGTTCTTAGTTTGGCTCACAGTATACTTACAAACCTATGGTTCAGGGTTGCTGACAAGAATTAGTGTGAGCTTACCAAGCAATTCAGCCTTCAGGATTGAGTGCTAATCTACTTAGACAAATCTTACAAGGAAAAAATTGTTACTCAATGGCCAAAATTTGGTCTAAATCACTTTTACTGATGGGAAAAAAGTTAGTCTGTTTGCAACCCTCTATTCCTTGTGCAAACTAATGCATCCATTCATTTTAAAGATGGAATCCATACTGATTAAAACAGTTACAATTTTCGGTATGCCTTCTAAAATATTTAGCTATAACTCAGTACATCATATTGATCACCGCTCAGGAGATGAGAAAAATATAACCACGAAGTAGACAATAAAACCAGAGATTAAAATTCCGCCATATATAAATGCTTGAGAAGACTGCACTGGAACTTGGTATTGCACGGAACAACATTTCATTTTGTCCCTCTCCGTTATTAGCACACGGTGAACATATCTGAGTCAAAATCCAAGACAAAAACGTGATTCTAGAATCCAATTTTTTTCCGTATATAAAAATCTTCTAATCATCTATTATTGTACAGCAAAAGAAAATTATAAACAGAAAAATCTCTAACAAAACAAACCTGTTTATACCACAATTGATGCATTGAAATAGATAAATTTTAAATTGATTGACATATTGATTTAGCTGTTCTTCCAACTGTGTTTGTCCGAATCTTCTCTCTTTTGGTTTCTCCTAGATTTTTGTTTTCTAAAGGAAGCCATGATCTCCTCTTTTTGTGATCCCCATTCCTAAAGCTTAGCTGTTTTGACAGAATCTCTGAAGCCTTCCAGAGAAGAGCTGTTGCATATTTTGCAGCAGCATTCATAGGGGACCGTGGTGCAGCCACTAGCTGCTTAGAAATTTTCTGGTAGTTACTATAAAAATTTCAAAACAGTTACTAGGGTTGAAATATCTCTTAAGGAGCTAGGATATAGACTCTGGCTTTTCAAGGAAACGGCACTAATTTGTAGTTTTATGGAAATAAACAAAAAAGATGATAGACAATTTTCATTCAAATTATGCTCAGGTCTACATTATATTTATAGTGTCCTTCAACTGAACTTTGTAACTACCAACTACCTCCTAACTGTCAACTAACTCAACTACCAACTCAAAAAAGTTATAATGCCATTACATATATCATAATACCTTAATTTAATGGCCACGATAAGAGACTACACCAAGATTACCTCTAAACTTGATGCATTTTTCAAGTTCAAAGGTTTCATCAAGATGTCAGTCATTGGTGTTTGAGTTGCACAACATTGCAACTCAGTTTCTACTCTTTCAACCAGCACTCACATGAACTGAAAATTCTCTTCGACATGCTTAATGAGTGCCAGGAATGCATAATTTTTCACTTTCTCAAGAATGCACTGATTATCAGAATGAAGAATAGCTACTTTCTCTTGACCCAGCTAAAAAGTAGCAAGTAACATACTTAACCAAAGTGCTTCACAAGCTGCAAAAACTGCTCCTGTGTAATCTTTTTGCATCAAAGAAAGGAGCAACTATTTGCTGTTTTTGGTGATACACAAAATCAAACTTATTCCCACACTAAAATCATACCCTGTTAGCTTTCCATCTATGAATCCTGCCAATCAGCATCAGTAAAGCCAACAATGTTAAAGGCATTACCCGTACCATACCAAATGCCACAACCAGTTGTACCCTGAACACACCTCATAATTCATTTTGCTGCCTTTAAGTGATCAACCTTAAGTTATCATGAGCCTCTAAGAATGTGGTTGGAAACAGAGCCCAGATCAGGCCTTGTGGCTATAAGATATATCAAGCTGCCCACCAACTTCTAAAAGAGTGATTCATTGGCCTCTTATGAATCACTACTGAATGATAATTTGATTTCAGATCAGCCTCTGTAGGAGTAGGAACTTGTTTGCTGCGGGAGAAATGAAAAATCCATCATTAGTCTGCCAAAACTCTACTCCTTGGCAATAATGCTAGAGACAAAAATCTATCATGTCAAAAGTGGAGCAAAAATCTGATTTTACCCACAAAATTGTGCTAGCCCCATTCACTGAGATGATCTAGTTGTCCACAGAGGAGAATAGTTGTATCATCAGCTAAACTTTTGATTTAAAAATCTGGTTCAGAATGAATTCTAAATTTAGATCTAATAAGACCCATATTTATGTACCAGGCTCATAAAGACTGATTCAACCCATAAAGAGCATTGGCAATAACACTAGAGACCAAATTCTATGATGTCAAAAGTGGAGCAAAATCTAATTTCACCTACTAAATTGTGCTGGCTCCGTTGCCTGTGATGATCAAGTTGTCCACATATAGAATGAGAATAGTTGTATCATCAGTTAAAATTTTGATATATAGATTTGGATCAGAAAGGATTCTAAATTCAGATGTGGTAAGATACATTTTTATGTACCAAGTTCGTGGAGCCTGATTCAACCCATAAAGAGCCTTCAATGAGTTGCATACAAGGTATTCTATACATCCATTTCATAAAGCTTCTATCCAAACTATGAAGCAATAGCTACAGCCAATCGGATTTTGACCAGTGTTGCCTTGTGTTTATCCCTTCATCCATCTACCTTGTTTTGTACAACAATTTACAACCAACGGGTTTCCCTCATTGTAATTATGCAAGAACCCAAGTTCTATTCTTCATCAAGGCATTAAACTCCACCTGGCAGAATATTCATCCCCATTGCCAGGTTACTTGTTTGATTTTCTGCAACATATTTAAAATACTTAAATTCCTCTTAAGCATTAGATTTCGGTTTGAAAATATGCACCCATATATTTCTACTAAAATCAGCAAAAAACAAAATAAAGCAGCACCAGAAATTGAATTTTCCTTGGAGGAAACTCAAATAATTGTCAAATTTATCAATAAAGTTTAGATACCCAAAGCAAGTCTTCATCAACACCAGCAACTCCAGTTGAATCATCATTGGAAATTGGGCAACCTGGCTACTCAAATTTCGACAAGCATGCCCCTGCTAAAGGAAGTCCAACTTCAACACTGCAAGTGATGTTACAACAGAGTGGATAACCAACTGGCCATCTATGTTCTGGTCTGCAAGAATAATACCACTCCGCATCTTCAAAAAAGGCTTTAAGCTTCTAGTACACACAAGGCATATGGTAGACTTAGAGAAACCACCTTTATCATCCACAACCCATGATTAGGTACCAGCTGGAGTCAAGTCTTCATGGGGCCATCAGCATTCATTACAACCAACTTATTGTTTAGTTCAAGTTTTAGTTTTAGTTTTTTTATTTTTCTGCATATCTCTATGTTGCTATGGTTTACCACTTAATGGGTCATCTTCCCCTCTCCACTTTTTATTTTTGTCTCCTTTGATTATGACCCCCTTATTTCTCTACCTTATCTAACCCACCCCTTCTTTATTACGCAACACACAACACTCCCTTTGAACTTATTACCCATCGTCTCACTCCACTTTCAATATCTATCAGCTTCTCCTTGATAATTTCCACCAACCACTCTTTACCTCAACTACCTGTCCATTTCAAATTTGCTACCACTTCCAATTAGCTGTAAATGGCAACCACCACTTGCATTTACATCCATTTTGGTCATTCATCAACCTTATGCCAAGCTTAAAGGCACAAAAAACCCCACTCACTGTTAATCTCCTATTTGACCTACCTGCAACAGTCAACAAGGAGCAGTCAAGATCGGTTGCACTTGGAGTGGTAAATGGCAATGGTTTAAGCAATTCTGTTTCCAGGAGATAGGAAATATTGACGTCTTTGATAATGGAAATTAGAATATGGGTTTGACTAAAATCCCTAATCAGCAATCACTCCTCCCACTAGCTTCATATCCTAGTTCGACATTGTTTTCCACTAGCTTGTCCTTCAGCTGTTTTCCACTATCTCTGTCCTTCAGCTAGACATAAATAATATGGTGTACATAATTCCTGGCTTCTGCTATGGTTTTTAACCCTAACCAGCTTTAGGCACACAACTTCAATACTTAACAGATTTTCGATGAGCTTGAGGGAGTGTATAGTGCTTGAAGTTACCAATCTATGAAGGACACTCATCATTTCAAACAGCACAAAGTATCTACCATTAATTGGCAGAATTCTTCAACTCATCACCAAATGCACAAACACAGAAGTGGGCGTCTAAAAAAACACTTATAAAAAGGCCTTCAACTAGTCACATTGAAAAGGAATATCCACAACCCATGAGAAAATCCCCAAATAAAACCGTAAGAAATTAAAACTTCAGAACATCACGTCTGAATCTCCTCTCCATTCTCAAATTCACACTGTGACATTAGCTCGAGAATGCCAAAAATACAAACAACCCATTGTGGTTGAGGATGATGGTGACATTGATCAAGCTTATCATGGTATAAATCAAGGCAAGAACACTCCTTTGGTTGGTGTTTATCAGGTAAAGGATTTTCCCTCCATGAATAAACACGTAGAAAGCTTCAGTGAAGATGGTGGTGGCAAATTCTCTGCAAGGCATCCTCTTGTATATCCAAATGAGAATACCAAAGTCAATAGTTTTTTCTGCTTCTAGGAATTTGACTTCAGCTCATATACCAAACACCCAATTCGAATTCACTCTGTCCCCAATATAACTGAAAGCCCTCGGTATGCTTTGTCCTCTCAAATGAATTTGCCCCATATTCTCTATCCTCCAACAACCAATCAAGGTTCATGGGGCCAAGATATTCCCTAGATCCCTCAGTTTGTCTCTAACAACCAATAAGTTTTTACAGATATTTCAAATACTCAGGAGGATAGAGTAAATCAAATAAGTGAATAACTATAGCCATAATTAAGATGTTAAATGCCATGTCACAGTCAAAATTCTTAGTAACAATATTGGTACCATGGAATACACAATCCAAAAATGAATCAAACAATTTTTCATTTGAACAAATCCATTGTTTACTTGGATAATGTTTTTAAGTAGTAGCATATTTGGATTGATACCATTGAGAAGCTTTTTTGGGAGGGAGATCTGGCCTGTCAATAGTTGGAAGAGGAAAATATGACAAGGGACTTCTTCAATTCTCCAACGACAAGCATACTAGTCTATGGTTCAAGGAATGGACAATGATATCTCTGCTTGGTCCATTCATGTTTTCCATCCACAACCAAGGGCTTACACACCTCACTGGTATGAATCAGAGCTCATTCAAAGGAATGATCAGGCTGGTCCTAGCAACCCTCCCAGTGCTGGTGATCCTCCCCATTGGAGTTCCTTTTCGTCAACCTGAGCGCTAACTCCCAGACCTGCTTTTTGCAATGCTCTCTCTCCAATAGTCCTTTGATTACATGCTCAATCATTCTGAAAAATCATGCTTTGATATATGTTGTAACTGGAAGATAGCAGGTGATGTAATAGACCGGTTATGCTTACTGCTAGGTGATTGATAGTGCCATCCAACCGATTAATGGCCTTTAGTATGGATTCAAAATATTTGGATTTGTCAGGATAGCATACTCCCTGACTCCCATAAGCAGTATTGCCACTAAAATACTCGCAATCCTCGGATGCTTGGCCCCAATGGGATTGATTATTTTCAGCTTCAAAACCTGGATGGGTTAGTACAATATTTCATCCACTGCAGAGCTTAATAGAAAGCATGCTGAAATTTTTTGAGGATAGCAAGGAGAGTACAAAAGTAAAAGTATGATTTCTATTTATAGACATCTCTACAATTGGATGGGTGTTGGATTGATTTCTTGAATAAATTGGCGGTAGGTCTGCACTATATTGTGGGAAAGTAAGGGTACCCACATTCTGCAACACGGGTAGAGCAGACCTTGAATTTTTCCAAAAGAGAACTAATTCATTTGGTTGACATTGACATTACTTTGAAGACTTCAATTAGGATTCCTAATTCTTTCCTCCTCATCAAGCCTAATCAGTTGTTTATCTTTGTTGGATCTGAGCCAAGAATTCATAGCCATACCATTAGAATCTCTTTTCTTTCTCTTGTAAACTCTCAACGGGCAGATTGGTTCAAAGTGGCATTTGCAGTTACGGTAGGCAAACTTGCTATTTATAGATTTGTGACAAAAATGTTTGGTTCCCCTTGGATTCATGTAATGTTTTGTACATTGTGAAATTTGAAACCTTCTGATTTGATTTGAAACAAAAGGCAATGTGCAGATTGCAAATCTGATGCTTTTGATGCCTCTTTATGTTGCAGTGAACTGCTCTTGGGTATTTTCTGATGATTTGATCGATAACATCAACTTTGAAGGTTTAGACAAACTCACTAGATCATATCCATTTGTAAGAGGCTTAAGAAGGGGTAGTGGGGTTTTCTTTTGAATCACTAATAGATACAAATCATCCTCCTCCAAGCTCAGAGGCACCCAGTTAGCAATGGTATGACCAATGCATTTCTTCATGGTTAGGTTGTGGTATTTGTAGGTGATTATTTTATGTTTACGTTACCTTGAACCACCTTCATAATAAAAGTATTAACCCTTTTGGAATGGCATATAGTATCTATAAAAATTAAGCACAATATTAAAAAAAAACCCACTTAATAAAATAGCATAGACACAAGTAGGACATATGAAGGCATATACCAATAGTATCCAATTACTCAAATAATCCTCAAGGGTGTATACTACAACATATGAATCCAAGATGACCACAATGAGAGCAAGAGCTCTCATTATACAGACTTGCACATAGGATGTGCACAAGTACAAGTGGAATATTCAATAAGCATGCAAAGCACAAGTGCAAGCATACAAAGACGTGGAATATTCTTTTTACAAGGAAAAATACAAAATAGAATCTCTGCAAAAATTAGGTGCACATATTAAAAAAAGGACTAAGAGACATTGCAGACAAAGGAATTGCACAATTGTCCCCCCTAATGAAAACTCCTTTGAGTCTGAGCATATCTCAAAACTAGACAAATTTGGCATCTATCAAAGCCTCTATAAAGATTTTACCAACTTGGTCCTCTAGACTGCAATATTCAAGGTGAATTGTTCAGCCATGAAACAGTTTATGAATTTAATGATGATGTACCTCAATATGCTTGGTGAGTGCATGAAAAACATGATTTTTAGCCATTTGGATGGCACTTGACTGCCGCATTTGAGAATAGAGGGTTGTTATTGACACAACCCCAACTCTTCAAGCATCTGTAAAATCAAAACTACTTGTGCAGAATTATCGACGCCTCTGTAATATGCCTCAGTAGTATAGAAGGAAATGGTCAGTCGCTTCTTGTTCAGCCAAACAACCTCACCAGAGCCAAGATAATAGACAAATATAGAAGTGGACTCTCTATCATCAATGGGTGTACCTAAGCAAAAGAACCGCCCTTCTCTAGTCTATGTTCAATATCAAAGGAGGTACCCTTAATGTACCTCAAAATATGCTTTCCATCCCACGAGGTTTCTTGGGATTTGCATCAAACTACAAATTAGACTAACAACATAAGCAACATCAAGTGAAGTATGAGTCAAGTAGAGTAGACTGCCAACAAACCATCGATATAGAGTTGAATCACCTTTTTCTTCATTGCAATGGGCACAACTTAAGTCTTGTCTGAAAAGGAGTAGAAGTTGATTTACAATCCTCCATATTTGGGCTAAGAGATGAAAATCCTATCTTTCAACTGTCATAGTTGCATTCCAAGAAAGTAATGCAAAATTCTGAAGTCCATTATGTCAAAATTCTTCTTCAAACTCCACTTGCAATGTGCCATATAAGCATGAGAACTAGAAGAAGAAAAATTAAACTTGTACAATTTAGTGCCTTGGTCAACATAACCAAAGGCTAAAACTACAAAGTCGTTAACATCTGCGATCAAACATTTATCTATCCAAAATTCTATTTTCTTCCTTGTTTGAATAATATGGTGCATTAAAATAAAATTTGAACTAAGACTGGGTACATGATAGACAACAAATATTTCTTCTACCTAAACATCCCCAATCCCAATTACATCGATTGCTTCATTATTGCCCACATGGATTTGCTCCCCACAATTTTTACCACCATCAATCTTTTTGAATGTAGAAGCGTTATTTTTCATGTGGTGTGATGAACCACAACAACAAAGGTAGCAAAGAAAGCATGAGACTAATTACCCTTACCAACATTAATGTTTCGAGTATTAAGGTCGTGCCTCTTCTTGAAACAATATTTGCAGATCCTCTCATTAGACTGCTTCGAATCATTATGATGGATAATCCCTTTTAGTGATTACTTCCTCCTTTGTTGAGAGTTTTGTCTTTGGATACACGAGCATGAGAACTAGAACCAAGCTTATTCATTTTAAATAATTATTTTGGTTCTAGAAAAAGCATGTTCCCAAAAATTCTAGTGTACGCTTATCAGTTTCAGCATAAATAGTGTTCCATATGAAAAAGTAGCTAGAGACAAAAACATCATACTGAGGAGGTAAAGCACACACTATAAGATAACTGCACTCTTTGTCAAGTTTGACATCCTTTGGATCCACTTACTCAGTTTCAAACTTTCAACTTCAACTCCTTCAATTTACTAGGGTGGCTTTCAATGATGTCAAAATCCACAAGTCACATTTTTCTCATTTCACAATCAATCAAGACAATGCAAGCATCATTGGATTTAGCAAACACTGTTGATATGCAACCAAGCTCACTGATGCCTTCCTTTTCACGTATATGATGGATGATAGCATCTTCAGTCTACATTCCAAGAAGACCTCAAGTTTTGTTGCTTTATGAATGAATCTTGGTTTTTCCTTAGTATTTGTAGGGTCTAATTGACTCTTCTTCACAATAACCAAAAGACTTCTACATCAAAATAAATCCTCCATTCTTTGCTTCCAAAGATAAAATTTATAGTCATTCAAACTTGAAATTAGGCATAAGAGTGTCTACGATGGAAATAAATGCTATCGACCAATAGTAATAGCAAAAATGAACATTGCCAATGTACACCACTCAAGCTAAAATCTGTCCAAAAGTTTTTGAATAACTAACAAACTGTAAAAAATCTTGACTTGAAGCAGAAATGTGCTTAAAATCTCAAGAGTCACGCATGCACTCTCTTGCTGAAAAGAGACTCTCTTTGAACACAAGTACTCCAACCTACGAAGTCAAGAAAACTTATAACACTAGTAGCAAGAAAGCAAGTTGCTCAATAACCAAAACTAAGAGATGGCTCTAATGCCATGTTAATACTAAGCACACTATCAATAATGAAAAAGCACTTAATGAAATAGCATATACACAAGTAAGATACACAAAATAAGGTGGATACCAATAGATATTCAAATAATCTCGAATCCAAGATGACCACAATGAGAGGAGCTCTTGTCATGTAGACTTGCACATAGGACATGCACAAGCACAAGTGGCATACTCAATAAGCATGCAAGTTACAACTAGAAGATCCCACAAAGCATGTGCAGCACAAGTGGAAACATGTGCAAAGCATACAAAGTGCAAGTGGAAGCATGCACAAAGCATGCGAAGCGAAAGTGGCATAATGCACAAATGCAAGCGTACAAAAACTTGTGGATGAATTTTCATGAGGAAAAAGGCTCAAAATAATCCCTAAATAAATTAGGTACACATAGTAATACTTATGTTGGCTACTTGTGCAATACATAAGTTAATAATATCGCCAACAATAGTATCAATAATTATTATCCATAATAAGCATAGTCACAAGGTTCAAGTTCGAATTCGAGTTCGTCAAGGATAAAATTCGATTCAAGTTCGCCAATTGATAAAGTTCGAAAAAAATTCGCCATTAAATTCGAACTATAAAAAATAAAAATAAAATAAAAATATACAAAAAATAAAAATATTATATTTTTTCTTTTTTAATTTTTATGTTATTTTATTTATTTATTTTATTTTTTATATTTATATTTTATTATATTTAATATTCGTAAAAACTTATTTTATCATTTCATTTTTTAATATATATATTGATTGTTTATTTAATAAATACAAAAAATAAAAATATTGTATATATATTTTTTAATTTTTATGTTATTTTATTTGTTTATTTTATATCATATATAATGAAATATAAATATAAAAAAATAAAAATAAAATAAAATAACACATTAGAAAAGAAACATAAAAACAATATACGATAAAATAAACTTTTAGGAATATTAAATATAATGAAATACAAATATAAATAAAAAAATAAAACAAATAAAACAACATAGAAATTTTTTTAAAAAAAAAAAAAAACAATATACGCCTTAAAACCTAAATTATAATAAAGTGTCGGCAGCGTCCATTTGGAGGTGTGTGTCGGCAGCGTTCGTTTGGAGGTGTGTTGCGCAAGGAATGGAAAGGAAATGTTTAATCAACAGTCCACAACGTGAACGCAGACAACACTCTTACCAGTCTACAGATCGCACAATCGTTAACACAGTAGGTCACGGCATTCTTTCACATCGAATCGGGATCAATTGAATCTGATTGTCGCTGACTCTGATCCATCCGTGCTGTCTGCGTTTTTGCCCTTTTCCCCTCATGTTTTTTAGGCTGAACATAACGAATTTGGATGAATTTTTTTCCCACATCAGAAGTTCGGCGAATTTCGAACTTTATTGGAAAAGTTCGCCGAACCCTGTGACTATGATAATAAGTAACGTTTTTCCCATTTTAGAAAGCTTATAATCTCTATTTATTATAATGGTCACCTTTTCCTTTATGATGGCCACATGCACATGACATCAATATAAAGGTCTTTCTTTCACATTAACTGAACCTTTTTATCCACTCTAAACTTATCATGTTTATAATGGCCAACAAGCTCTCTTCTATGTTAACTGAAATTTAATTGACTCTAAAATCATCATGTTTGTAAAGGCCAACATAGCAATTTAATAATAGATTTGAAATATATCTGCATCAACTCCCTTGCTCGATGAGAATGATAAAATAGAAAATCAATATGCAAGTATGGGATTGACAATATGGTCCTCCTCTCCTCCCAATAATATCCCCATCTATTGATGTTGACATCATAAACATATCAAAGAACCCTTGAAAGAATGTTTTTCCTTTATTTTGTTTTTTCCCTTTTCATCAAGATTTACATCATTTTGGGAATTGCTGGATCATTTTTCAAAGATGTCAACTAGAACTCTATGGATGAGAGACTTCACCCTTTTCAAGTGCATTTCCAATTATAGACTGATTAGATTGGAAAACCTCAATGGTGGTCTTAACAGCTGCATTTCTTACCTCACCATTGGGACTGGTAAAATGGAGTAATGAAAGATACCACAACTGTTATGCCTGAAATCCCAAGTAATTTCTAGGCTGCAAACCAAAAGTTCCCATAACTACCAAAAGTAATTGAAAACACCCAATTATTGGTCACCAAGTAGCCTAACGTTTTGGTGAATTTAGGATAAGTGTTTTGAGTTCAGTTTTAAAAGGCAGCTCGTTCAACTCCTCAACTTCTATATTTATGAGTTACAACAATTTACCTCCAGGTAGATTGACTTTTTGGTGACCTTAGAAGAACCTTTTTTTTGTTCAGTTTGATAAAGCAGCTAGTTCAACTCCTCAACTTCTATATCAATGAAATACAATAGTTTACGTTTCTTCCTTCTTCCCAAAGATTCTTTGATATCTACTTCTCAATCTCTCGTTTCCATCGTATGAAAATCCTTAGTCAAAGCAAGGGATTTTAAATTATTTAAATTTTCCACAAATAATCCCATGATAGATTCTCCTTTCTCCATTTTATTACTTACCCTCAAAAGATGCCTTCTCCTTGATATTTCCACTGTATTTATTTACTTCACATCATTTTAGTTTTCTGTACTTTCATAGACAGTAAGTTTTAAAATATCCTCCTTCTTACTCCTAGAAGTCAATATAATTGTGGAAATATTCATTTGTAGTCAAGGCACAGTAAATAAAAATTGCCATTATTTCAGCAGCTCCTCGCATTATTTTTACTATTTTTTCTTGACCTAACTTTGTAAAACACAAGACCACATGAGAGTTTACTTCACAAACCAACAGAAAACCTTTGTCAATATCCTCACAGATATAGCCAAATTTGATTTTTATTATAAAATCATCCTTCCATTCCTCTCTTTGAACATCCTCCATTTGTGGTATATTAATTTTAATATATTTTTAACTAGACTTGAGTTCTGCAACTAACTCCAGTCATCCACTTTCAACAAAACATATTTCAATCCGTGTGTCTCTTCTGCCTCTTTGGCAGACTCAGCAAGTACAAGCTTGTTTGCTTTCCACAAGTTGTCAATAATTTTGAAGTTAGGCTTCAGTTGACTCCCAAATTAGATCCCAAGTTCCATAGTCATGCATTGTTTGCCTTCGATTGGCTATACCAATGTTAAGCTATTTAGGACTCGCATGTTCTTAGCCATAAGAATACATGAATATATAGAGTAAATAGTATAGATATTATAAAGCAATAGAATAGCATGTACAAAGCTTCATTGTTGTGGAGTTGACTCCACGACAAGTCATCAATTACAATCCAAATTGCATATCTATTTATTAATACCATGTGTGCATTCTGAATGGTCACAATAGTTACGATTGAACATTCTTATAAACTAAAGACTTGATTGATATTACACTTGATAAGTGTATAAAACACACTAAATACCCATTTGCTCCCTATAGCTAATGAGCTATCTTCCCTCTTTGTTATGAAATACAAAATGAAAGATTGCTTTCTAAAGGCATTAATATGCTGAAACACTTGTCATCTGCATTTCTGACAATAAGTATTTTAAGCATTTTATTTTCATATTGTCTAAAACTTTCAGAATCATTTCAGGCATGGGTTCTAGGATACCAAATGCTCCTGAAACTTTTTTGTACTGTTGTTTTAGCAATCCCTCCCATATTCCCTTTTCTCTGTCTCCTGTTGAGGAAAGAGCTTTGTGACTTGCCTTGGGTTAAAATAATTGGCCACATTTCTCTCAACAACATTGGTCACATTTCTATCCCTCCATCCCATAGCGTGACCTGATGTGAATCTTCTAGTAGCAGAGTTTCTTTGATTGATGTGCAGTGCTTGTTGCATGGTTTTCCTAGTTGTACAAGGTTCCAATGAACATTGTACTTAATTCAGTCATTAAGCCCATTGATGTAGATTTGCAGCCTCTGATAGGGTGTCGCGTCCAGAGTCCAGATCTCCAATCTCATATGTTTAGCATTATATTCGGCTACAGATTCTGTTTGTTTCAGATTTTTCAATTGCATGAAATAGCTTTCCTTCCATGGTTGCTCATAGTGGGATGTTAAGTTGTTAATAAAAGCTTTCCAACTAAGCAACTGTCCTTGCTTGTCACTCGTCATCCACTGGTATCACTGATAAGGTTCAGATTCTAAATTCTTAAGGCTATGCCAACCATTGCACTCTTTTGTATATTATAAAGCTTAAAATTCTACTCCATGAAACTTATCCACAAAAGTGCATCCGTGCCATCAAACTTGCAAATGTCTATTTTGGGTAGGTCCAATTTTGGTCATTGGAAAGGCTGCCATGTCACTTGGTTTAGTTTGTTCAGATTGTGCTCTTCAAGGTGGTTTGGTTGTGTATGATGGTTGGCATTGGCTCCAATCCCTAAGGCTGATTATTTTGAAGCTTCAATTCAAACAGTAGATCATGTTTAAACCTATCCAAACCCTCACTTAAAGTTGTTGCAAACAGGGCAAACAGATTATCCGTGATAGAAGTTACCACTTTTTCATATCCCGAAGGAATGTTTCCCTTGACTTTAGGTGGTGGACAATAGAGATTCAGGATTAGTGGTTGTAGAAAAGCCATCTGATCCAAAAGGTGGGAAGGATGGCATGACTTCAGGTGTGGTTGTTTTTTGCACTCTAAATTTGTTATCAGGCAAGGGAGGAAAGTACCAGGTGCAAGTGCTAACTATAAACAATTTATGCTTGTTGATAAACATGAGCCTTATCGGGTTTGGAGAGCTCTGCCCTAATTCTGCACTTAAAAAAATTGCCATAAAAACAGATTTGTGGGGTGAATTTTATACAATCATATATCCTTCAATATTGCTTAGACTCTTTATTGTGACCACTTTTCGGAAAGTTCTCACAATTATCCTTTTAACAATGAAGGAATCGACTCAAGAAAGCATTTTAGTGAGGAGATCAAGCCTCTAAAAGATAATGAATAAAATATGCAATATTAGACAACCTTCCCCTGAAGACACATTTCTCCCACTTTGTCCAAATCGCAACTCTAATACCACTTGTTAGGATATATTTTTAAAATTATCTCAAAAAGCAATGGAACATCCACTTGAATGCGAAACATAAGAGCAAAATCAGATATATTGGCCACTTTGAGGGGGCAACCTCCAATATGGAAAGTAATAATGAAAATAATTTGTGAATAGAACTTATGATGATTTGGGAGAGGCTTGCTCTTACTTATTTATAGACATAATTAGATAGGATCGCACCCCTTTGTCTTAATTACATCGGCTTAAGGGGCAACTAGAACTAATAAATGAAAATATTGAGGTTATGTGTGCCATAAGTCGGCCACCCGTAACCTTAGTACACATAAGAAGATAAAATATTAGGGGTGTCACATAGCTTGATCTTCAGCTCTTAGGTTTTTTCAAGATTTTTTGTAGTCTTTTGCAGACTGTTTTTTGTAACATTTATCCCTACTTTAATATATATCTGTGATCAAAGATTTGCGCTTTCACAGTTTATAAAATAAGAACAAGATATTTGGCCGAAACCGTGTATACAACTTTTTTGCTTGATGTTTCGGATCACTTCCCATGATCCATATATCTATGATATTTTGATGAAACAAATGCGTAGGCATATTTTAGTGTTTGGTGTTTGAGCTTTACAGAGGTGGGATGTAGGATCTACTTCTCGTACTTCGCAGCTATGTCACAGGCTGCTCATTAATGTAAATTAGTAGAACCCAAATATGGAGACTAGACTATGAAAATGTTATAGATGCATGAAGAAATAAAATTTGGGCATGATTAACATCCGTTTGTGTAAAGTGGAAGGTTGCCCTTAAGGGGTCACCTAACACCATAGATGGTGACCTATTATAGGTCATACAGCCCTGATATAGTTATCCTTGGAATGTAATTGTTAGTAATTTGGCTTGTCAAGGCCAAATTACTACCCCTACTATTCGAAACTTTCTCCAGAACGGTCAAATCCCCTATACAGTTGGTCAAACTGGTGAATTATAGTCTAAAGGCATGAACAAAGGCATATATGTAGGCATTCAAGTATCAAATACAGTCATGATGAGGACCTACAACAATGTTACACAATCAAGTAAGAAAGGTCTTTATCAAGATTTAGTGACATGTGCTTATGATCATGAGGAGAATACAAGCATGGAGATGACGTTTAAGGTGACAATGAGGTTTTTCATATGGTTCATGTTTGCCAACGGACTGATCAAGTAATCATGAAGATGAATAATGATCAACTCTGCCTTTGAGCTCTCTTTGGGGTCATTGACAATATACAGTCCGTGCAAGGGCAAGATACCTACAGCAAGTTCAAAAGCCATATCTCCTACTCAAAATGTCACATACAGTTATAACGTTAACCTACAGCCCTATAGTCTCAATTACAGATGAAAGCAAGGGAGCAGAAGCAGAATACAGGTTTATTTTTCCAAGTGGACTCTTTCCCACGTTTTTTCTTTTCCAAGTGTTGTCTTCTCAGAATTTCTTTGGGCTCAGAGTGGGAAAAATTTCATACGACTTTTTGTCCGAGGGAAAAGAAATCCGAAGGACTTTCCAAATAGTCCGAAAGAATTAAAGGTTCATTTGTCCTTTCCAAAGGACAGAGAGTTCAACGAAGGGAAAAGGACTTTTACAAGAAACTCGAAGGGTATGTGCCCTTCGAGAAGGTTCATTACAAAAATCCCGAAGGGTACCTACCCTTCGGGAAAGTTCATAACACAAAAGTCCGAAGGGACATTTTGAAGAAGTCCGAAGGACTTTCCAACTTTTTTGAAAGAAAGGCTAATTCAAAATTTCAAGGGGCTTCTTTTCCAAGGAACGGTCCATCACAGAAAACCTGAAGGGTATGTGCCCTTCGAGAAAGTACATTTACAAAACCCTGAAGGGCATCTCCAAGTTGCCGAAGGGCATTTTCGAAAAAGTCACTTGGCAAGAATCTCAAAGGGTTTCTGCCCTTCGGGAAGGCTCACTTCAATATTTCAAGGGGCATTTGCAAGAATCCCGAAGGGTATGTGCCCTTCGGGAGAGTCACTCTCCAAGTTTCCGAAGGGTCATTTTTGAAGTCCCGAAGGGCTCTTTCTTTCGGAAAGTTCTTAAGACAAAACCCTGAAGGAAACATTTCCTTCGGACTTTTGTCCAAGGCAAGCAATTGAAATAACCCAAAAGCTCAAGGTAAAAGTCCAAAGGAAAGTGCAAAAGAAGAAGTCCGAGATAATTCCTGCAGACATTTTTCCCGCGGGAAAATAGCCAAGGAAGAGACAAAAGCAAAGTCTAAAGGAAATGCAATTCTTTCGGGAAAGGACCCGAAGGGAATGAACAGAAGCACATGATAAACACATAAGATACCAAAGAAAATGCATAAGAAAGAAGTCTCAGACATTTTGTTCGAGAGAAAAGTCCAAGAGAAATAGGCAAGCAAATAGAGACAAAAGCCATAAATAGATAAGTGCCAAAGAAACGCATGCACAGAAACAAAGAAACTGAGAACAGAAAGCCGGGAAATAAATTCAATCTGAATATATCTCTCACTCAACAAGATTCTTGTCCATGCAAGGGCTATTTATAGTGGACTGGTCAAAATTTCAGTTGATTGTTTGACTGAAATCACGCTTCTCCTTGGTTTATATGCAATCCAAAGCTTTCAAAGTTTCAGGCAGTTCCAGCGGAGTTCTCCGTCCAAGATGTGGCATAGCTTTGCATGCAAGTGGAGACCATTGGAGGTTGAATGGTCTTGAGTTGGAGTTGACTGGACAAGCTTGTTACACATCTTCCTTGTTTTTCATGCAAACAAGAATATCTCTTCCTCCAACTCAGCTTTCAAATGAATCAAATGGAGTTCCTTATTTAGAGATTTGGCATAGTTTTCTATGCAAAGGAGAAGTTTGACTTTCAATGGGCCCACCATCCATACTTCTACGCCAACCTTGGATTCATGCATGTTTTGAAGATTTTTTGGAGAGTGTCTTGTTTATTTTAAGAATTAACCTTTCAAACCTGGCTCCACCACCATACTTCTACGCCAAAGTTTGGAAAGGCATGCAATTTTGTAAAAGAAAAAGATTTTATTGAATATTCTAAATATTGTAAAAGGTGTTAAGTCTTGAGTTAATTAACCAAGACTAACCCTTTCCCCTTTTAGAACTACACTTAAGGCTATTTCAGGTTTTGGAAAAGCTTATTTATTGGCTTAATCAAGCCATTTAGGAGCCTTGAAGTTTGAAGAAAGAAATTGTAAGCTGGACCATTCATCAATAAAGAAGTTTTTGTTCTAAATCTGAGTTTTGGAAAAAAGAATAGTGTGTATTTGATTGTGTATCAACGTATAAGTGAGATTTTTCTCATTTTGCAGGTCCCTTCCTCACCTATCTTTCTCTATCTCAACCTTTTGCAGGTCATTTGAAGAGGTTTTCAACCCTTTATCTGAAATATTTATGCTTGAGGACATAATTATAGATTTCATTTGATTATATGTGTGCATTGATTTCAATAACTTAAGAGGATTTGAACAATTCAGGTGCATCACGCCATTAGATAGGATTTTTTTTTTAGTTTTCTCTTCCCCTTTTTCATCCAAATATCACAGTAGTCAAATTTATTAAAAAACCTAAAGGGAACCAGCCCTCTCTGGAGGTTCTTCTCATCAAAGAGTCACCCACACTCTGAGAAGTTCCAATTGTATCAGTTGGAGTGAGGGTGTGGTTGCACATCTTCAAGCAGGGTGCACTCCAAAGTGATAACAATATTATCTGATTGATCTAGTGTATGCTTTCATGCAGCCGGCACCAATTAAATGTATCCCATATGCAAAAATTATTGATAGAATAGTTGATCCAGATGCAGTCTTTGATAGGATAAGCATGTGTGAGCCCATGCTCTATTTCCCCTTCCACTTAAGCTCTCCGCACTAACTCAATATAGGATGTCTGACATTCAAAATGCTTAAAAGTTCAGTACTTTCTGACTACAAATATATTTCAAAATAAAAATTTAAATCCTTTCTCTTAATTAGATCCCATAACTGAAATGTCAATAATTTCATGATCACTACCAGTTTAATGAATGAAATAGTACTATCTGAAGCTGATTTTCCAGTAAGGCACATACTCATGGGTATATGCTGTATTTTGAAATATTTCGGAGGAATTACGGTTAGCATCTTCTAACTGATGGTCATACAGCAGTGAGGCTAGACCCACCAACTCCTCTTCCAGATTCTGCAATTCAGGCAGGATTTCAAATAGTAAATCTGTGAGTAGATAGCCTACATTTTGGTTTTTCTGCTAAAACATCTATATGGATGGAAAATAATTCAACAGCATCAATAGAGTATAAGGACATACATTAAGATAATTTTCCAGACGCTCAACAAGTTCATGTGGAAAAGGTTCTGGTAACTTAGTTGTCTTCTTGTAGAATTTGTCAAGCCACAACTCTGCTGTTGTCTTCTTCCGTTGGCCTTTCACTGGCTCCCCAAGTGGTGTTTTCAGGTACTCGTTTGCAAAGGACTGAACGAGCTATAGATATCATGTACAAAAATGGAACATAATAAATACTCAAATTGCATTGACAAAGGATCAATTTATCTATTGTTACAAGGAAAAAATGTAAGCAAACATCTTTCTCCATGCAAATGAATGTCCAATTTTAAAGAAAACCTCATTTCTGAAAATGCACCCACATATGAACCACTAATATACAATGGGTGAGATCACAACAATACCTCTGTTGTGTCATGAATTTTATGTAGTGCTGCATCAACACGTGCATAGATCATGTTCCGCTGCAGATGATAGGACTGTCAGAATGATTCAAATAAATATGTATGAAATTCAAATGATGCATTTTCAGCCCAGAACTTGTAAAGACTGAGAAATACTCCATTCCTGGTCAAGGTCCAAACTGCAAAGTAAAAACACTTGAATCATAGGACGTATGGTATGATCCCTGGCTTTCATAAAAGATTAAATGAAAAATGGGCAATTTTGATCAACGGCTGATTGGAGCATGTCTATTTAAATTTTTTGTTCAAATACAAATACAAGTATTCAATATCAAAATGGATTACATATGTAATTAATGACGTCCTAATCTAAGTGTATCATGCACAGCTTCAGGATTTCCATGTCTCAGTATCACAAATGATGATGATGTCACATCACGAGTTCCCATTTTATAAAAATCGCCTCAATATTGAAGCTTCAAGGCTGTATTGATTTATAATCTAAATTTTACCTAGTTTATAATAGTAGCATCTTCCAAATGAACAATGTCTAAACATGTAATGTTCCCCATGTGCAGTTCTATTTTTAACAATCTTGAAGCAGCAATTCAAAAATTTCCAATTAATTAAAGTTTAAAAACTGTGAATCCTGATTCACACGTTGTGTTGTAATGAACAACAAAAACAAAATCTGCTTAACATGGTTAGCCATAAAAGCCTGCACAATACTTTTGACAATGCTAATTCAATATAATAATATAAAAACAACGAATTAAAGTTCTGAATATATGCCTTTGATCAGCTTTCAAGGGGATTTAAACTTTAATTCTTGTTATCATCTTCAATTAAATTATGCAGCAGACTCGTCTAAACTTCAGGCATGATGTCTTAATGCAGGGTGACTAAAAGCAATAGACTAGCAAGTAATGCTAGCTTTAAGGTGAAAAATCAAGAGAAAGGACCAAAAACATGATAACAATTGGGGGTGGGCTAGAGGAAGGAGATCTCAGAAATGGGAAGAAGAATTGTCTTTCCAAAGTAGCTCTTCTTCTTGAGCTATGGTATAATTTCCTTTGCTGTTTCAAACAATAGATAAGGAAACTTTGGGAACCTGTACAATTTCAGACGTGGAATATTTTGAACAAAAGAAAGTTCACCTCTTTTGGGTTGTTAAATAAAATGGTTGAACAAAGAGGCAAATAGAAAAAGCTTTTTGTAAATACAGTGAAGGATCTCGTGCCCAGACACAAAATGATACAAGGGATGAACCACAAGTTACTATCCCTTACGTTACCGGATCCTTCACCCCAGACCCCTGGATACTGGAACAATCTGTTTTGGATACTGATCCTGGTCCAATCCTTCCCGGATACAGCCACGATACTGCGGGAGGACTCTCAGATACGTCCCAAGACATATCCGGGAGTATTCACAGTCCTCCCGCAATATCCCAGCTGTATCCGGGCAGAATCCACAGCCTATAAACATTTTTTTAGTTGATTTTTTTTATTTCACTTGACAAAAAGTCAAATATGAACTGCAAAAACAATTAAAAATAAAATAATATTTCAAGTTCTGCTTCACATGCTCTCTTCAGCGCCATTCATAACAGTGGAAAGAAATACATTCATACTCAATGTCTTGGAGCCAAGTTCCTTCAAATGATCTAATGGTAATGGCCTTCAGCACTTGAAAAACCTACTTGTGTACCAACCCTAATATAGGTGGATAATTCTTGGGCAGCCGCTGCTTCCAATATGTAAACAAACCTAACAATCTTATTCTTCAGGGCCTCCAAGAACCCTTCACAATTACCTGACAATCCTTCTTCATTTTCATCACTGTTTGCAGGCTCATTTTTCAAAAGAACCTCTTCCTCTTGATGCTATGAAATTTCCTCCAGTCCCTTGTCAAAACTCTCAATACATGGTTCTTTCCCACATTCTTCTGGAAACTTGTCACTCGCTAAATTATCGGAGGATCCTTTACTCTCTGATCCTTGATTCACACATATAACCCCCATTGTGGATTTTCAATCGAATATCATGACATTTGGCATTGAATTTTCAGTATGTTTGTGGTTATTTAACTTATTTTATTTATTCCATGCATATTATGTGGTTAACTTTGATTTTTTGGCTATATTTTTAAGATTTTATGTATATTTTTGTATGGCCGTATCCAAAAATGTATCCAGGCCCCAAAAATATTTTCGTATCCATGTACCTGAATCATGTACCAGTACCAGGATCAGCTACTTAGCTTTACATCTATGTATACACAAAATTACAGGAGAAAATTTGCTCTGTATCTGTGTACCCGAATCCCATACCAGTACCAGGATCAGCTACTTAGCTTTACATCTACATATACACAAAATTACAGGAGAAAATTTGCTCAATTAAGAGAACGGAATCGTGGAAATGAAATTTTAGAAAACATACATGTATATCTTATATGCAACATTCAAATCCCTCCAAAAAATGGTATTTTCTGTTTAACAACATGCCTTCTACTAATACTAAGAAACGGTAACTTTTGTAGAGAATACAGAAATGTCAAACTTTGCGAACCAGCAGTTTTGCACCATAAAAGCATGCCTTTAATAATATTATGCTAACAATTTGCAGTCATTTGGGTGACGTTGGAGTAGCCAGATGTTCCTTGCCAAAGTCTGCCTGCCAGAAATCTCCTCCTCTAAAGGATTTTCAGGTAGCTTAGGGTGAAATCCAGAGCCAGCAAACAATTACAAAAAGAAACTTAACTGTGAACAAATAACAGTCAAGCCAAATGTAATGTTAAAGTAAGCTCAAATAGACTGTTAGCATTGGCTGCACAGAAGCCTAGCAAGGAATATAAAACACTGTTTAATAATGCATCTCAAATTCTCAATAGACATAGAATTTGGTTTTTCTTGAAATACCTCTCCTACTCGCTACTATTTAAAATATTTTACAAGAAACAGGTATTGCTTAAAAAGATTGAAACTCGTGCTAAGCTTACCAAAGCAGTATCTCGAAGCATCTGGCTAATTTGGGAAACGTTTGAGAAGGGACCAAAGGGATGACACCCTGTTGCCCATAGCCAATTCAAAATTGGTCTTTGATGAATATGGGAGGCTTTTTCATATGGTGCAACCAACCCACCAAGTACGGATGCTACTCCAGCTAATATGTGGCGTTGTGAAAGCATTGGAATAGCATATCTTCTCTCCTTCTCTGAGACATAACTGTGAAGAACACAAGGATGGGCTGTCAGTTGCAGAAATACAGATGAAGTTTGCATATATTTTTTCTTAGAAAAGAGAATTTTATATAAAAAACAACCAGTATTTACAAACAGCCAATCTCATTGCCTAGAAGTAATGTAGTCTTGGAGAAAAGCGGGGATACACATATTTCTTTTGAATTAGTCCAGCTCCTGGTGTTGACCAGAGAACAGCAAAGCAGAAAACCAGGCTAAAAAAATACTATACTACATCCCTAGTCTAAGAACTTCAACTGATTGTGTATGAGCGCCCCTATGTGTACATACTTCCAAGCTTAATTGAACAAAAGAAACTGCTGTTCAGTCTGAGATGACAGTTACGAACACAAGTTTACTGAATTTTTTCAAAATTTCCAAGAGATATCTGTTCATGTTTTTCCAAGGCTATCATCACCAAAAGAGAAGAAAAACATATTTGCCCCTCTTTTGGTGTTGTGGAAAGTTTCAGCTGGCTGTCCAAGCTCATTCCTCATTGCATGGGCAGAACCTTGTGGATTTCAGCCAGGTCCAGCCAGTGTAGGTGCAGGTGCAGGTGCAGGGCGAAAGTTATTAGAGCCCCACGCACCAGCTCTTATAGTCGCTTCAACTGAACGTTGGGGTTGGAAAGCCTGTTTCTTGAGCAAATCCTGGTGAGCATTATATTTGCATTTGTTCCACCAATCACTAAGGGTCTGTTTGATGGCTTCAGTCCTTCCTTGAAGCTTGCTGAAATCATGACTCAGGTAATTAATGATGTCCTCCTGCTGTTCTATGCATTCCTGCAGTATTAAGAAGCAGTATTTTGCGGTTGTATGCACTCAATCATAAGAGAGTTATTTTTTCCATCAACAAGACATCAATTCCTTTGTCATCTATTTTATTCCCAACCTGCAGATTGCTCTGGGTGATGCTGTGGAGCACCTTGATAAAGGAAGAGTACTCTGTAGCTTCCTAGGAGGGTTTTTTGGGATGCACATTGGGGCTTTCAAATTGAGCATAGGGAGGATTATTAATTCAAAAGCAAAGCTAGGGATCCAATAAGGTTTTTGAGGGAGGACGGGATTGTGCACTCCACCTACAGCAATATTGCTCTGATTCCCAGTCCCACGCCCTGGTATTATATTGATTTACTGAGACCTAGATTGCATATTCAGACATATGTGCTAATTATTGTGCTGGGTGTAACTTTCAGTAGCAGACAAGACCCTTTTGGGTTGAGCAGTCCTAGGTGGGAGAGGGAGGCGTCCTAAAGGAGGAGGCATAAAAGAAGAGTGAGGGTTTGATATACATGAATTGAAGCAATGCTCCTTTCTTGGTGAGCTCTTATGGGCTGATCTTGAGGGGTAGACATTTCTCTATCAATTCCCACCTTGACTGGCTCTTCATCATGTATCCTTACGGGTTGATCCTCTCTAGAGGGAGGATCCATAATATCCTTGACATGGACAGCATTTTTTTCCATGGCCATCTTGTCTTCTTTAACTGTGCATTCTTCTCCTCACATAGCATTGCAGTTGCTCATGTGATGGCATTCCATGCAAGTGAATCTATGCATACTAAACCCTAACTATGCCACCATAAAATCATTAAAATCAATGCTCTCTGCTTGTGATGTCCCAGTAGATGCCAAAGCAGTCCTTATAGGCACCACATTTTGTTGTTTTGGGAAAACCTCTTTATGTTGTTTTGTGCCACCTTTGGTTGCATGCCTGTTTTTGTGTGGTTTTGTGCTGCCTACAAGTGTGCATATGTTTTGACTTTGTAATGTTCTGCACATTTATTGCTGCACATAATTGTAATCATTGTTTGTCTACATAAGCTTGTGAATCCTTGCGCAAGATGTGGTGATGATCTTTTGCACAAGGGCAGTCTTGCAGAGATATGCAGAGCAATTCCAGAAGTCTGTAAATCTTCTACGAACATCACAGCTTTCATTGGGGTCACTACATAGGTTGATTCCTTACCGCAGAAGCAGCAAGGTTGAGGAGAGTTCTTGCAAGAGTTGGTTCTTCACTGCACAAGTACAACGTCGTTTTGTAAATCATTTGGAGAACATGCAGTAATGTGCAACAAGGTTACTGATAGGCTAAGTCCTAAGGTTCAATTTTGAGTTTGAATTCAACAAGGATAAAATTCGGTTCAAGTTCGCCAACTGATTAAGTTCGAAAAAAAAATCACCATTAAATTCAAACTATAGTTATTTAGAAATAGTAAATATAAATAAAAATAAAATATTTTTTAATTAAACCAACCTTTAAAAATTAAAAAAACACATCAAAAATAAAAATAAATTTAAAATCCATAAATATATTACCAAAATTTTAAAACATTTATAAAAATTAAAAACGTAAAAGACAAATAAAATCTAAGCTTAAAACCAAAAAAAAGATAAAATAGAGATCCAAAGAAAAAAACACGTCAACTCATGCATGGAGGAACAGATGTTGGTGCTGGAGGAACTCAAGCTGGTGCGTCATGGTGTTCATGGATGTTCATGGAGTTTTTCAAATGTTTTTCAGAGAAGCTCATGTTGGTGTTCGTGGATTTTTTTAGATGGTCTGGATGATTCACTCAGCTGATAAAGATTTTACTGTCCATGAATGTATTTTCTTGGCCGCGTTTTACTGTCTTCTGCTATATGCTGATATTGATTCTAGGTTTATTTTGGCTGCATTCTTTGGCCGCATTTTACTAGATTATGCTACCTGCCAAAACTGATTTTGGGGTTTTTTCTTTGCTGCGATATTTGGCTGAAATTTTTCGCCGAATTTCAGAAAATTTATCCGAACTTATTCAGGGCTTTAAAAAAATGGTAATTTTCAAATTTTAAGGTTAATATTTGCCGCATCTTGTGAATTTCTGAGCACATTTATTGCTTGCAACTTTCGTGTGACTTGTCTCCTACACATTTCGTGGGGCGCATTTATCCTTGTGACGTGTCATCAAAAAGAGCCATTGCATTTAATTCCTTAAATCATAGAAGCTGCTAAAGATTCATTTAATATTTTCATGTGATGCAGTGTCATGATGCATTATGATGTAACATGCTATGGTGCCTCCAAATTGTATTAGATATTTAATATTTGTAGCGCACCAAGGTGTGTTTAATGGTGTTACTGGACGTAAAGCACTTCATGTAAGTAAGTGGGTCTTGCAACTTTATAAGCATGCCCCTACACTTGTGCAAGGAATGGTGGATTGGGATATAAATGATTAGGGCTTAAGAATAGTTAGTGTGATTGTTTTGAGAGTGAGCTATATAAGTTAGCAAGCAGAGTTCTACTGATCTAATCTTGTAACACATCTCATTGTGAGATTGTAGTGTCATTGTTGTTATTGTTCTTGTTGTAATTTCCTAATATTGAAATCTAATAAAACTCTGAGTTATGTTGTTGCATTTATTTGCATATTTTGTTGTGTATTCTGATGGATGTGTGGTCTAAGGCATCTCTTAATTGAAACCCCTAACCATTGTTGCATCATTTGGTCTCAGAGCAAAGATGTAGTCCTTGTTCATTATGGGTTCTTTTTACATTTGCAAACATGGCCAGAAAGTAGTTACATATATCTTCCATTAAGATTGATGGGTAGAAGGTGTAGAGAGAGAAATCAAGATCTTCAAAGGAATTAGATTTCATAGGAAATGGCACAGCAATGTGGTTTGAGTCATAGATAGCATACTCAGCGAGTACTTTGCAAGTATGTGAAAACTCGCCAAAAATCATGCCTCACATGTATACTTCACTTATACTTGTGGGTTTGAATGGGTGAGTTTGTGAGAGTTTTTGCACAGTACTCGTGAGTATTGTACATGGACTTGCCATGTTCAGAACACATAGTCAACACAACGAAAACATAGAAAAACCAGGGAAAAAAGGAGGGAAAAAACATAAATTTCTTAGTTTTAAGCATACCTCCACACTCTCATCACAAGAAATTTGAACATCCTTTAAGCGAATTGGGGGAGCTTGTAGGATATTTCAACAACTTTGAGTAAATTCAATTTCCAAATTGGTTTTTTTTTCTTTTTTCTTTTTTTTTTCCAAAGCATGTAAATTCTTTGTAAATCATTAATATTAGGTTTCTAAACATGTTTGACAAATTTACATGCATTCCATTCAATTCCATAATTTTTATTCATGATTTATATTAGTTTTTCATAATTTATAAATAAAATTGCTATTTTTTCATCTTTATAGGGTTTAATTTTACAAATTTATGGTTTAGGTTTTTTTCATGTTGCTTTTTTTTTTTTTTTTTTAAATTCGTATACATAGGGTTTAGTATTTACATTTACAACTTTACAGTTAAGGGTTTTTTTAATATGTTGTTTTATTATATTTTTTTGCATTTAAACATGTTGCAAGTTAATTGTTAGCATACAATGGCATCCAGTGTCACATCGAGGTCAACATGAGCGGTAGTCGTCCCGCTAAACGTCATACCGTTGCTTGGAAGTATGCCATACAAGGTAGACCATCCCAAGATAGTTTGATTCGTACGTTTTACTTGAAAGTTTTTGGAGGAATCAATCGCTTCATGTACCATATCACATCCATTCCTTGCCATGACGTCATGTCATGTCTCAATACCATGGATGAGGCAAAACGAGGGATGAATGCAAAGCTTGCATTGTTGGATAAGAAGAAACTAGAGAGGGCAAGGGTACAAGCAGTCGTAGCACCAACAATTGCTCCACATTGGCAACAAAAACCGAAGTAGATATGATAGAGATTATGGGCTCTAGTTGTGGTCCACATATGTAAAGCACATCCACCTCATTCAGCTCAAGCAAAAGCTAGTCACAGTTTTTTTGTACCTAGAAACATACTTCGGGCACAACCTCCACTACAAGGTACAATGTGGAATAAGCAGGTGCACGTGGAAGTAGATAAGGCATGTATAAATTTTTGGTACTACAACCAATTATGGGCTCTAGTTGTGGTCCACGTATGTAAAGCACATCCACCTCATTCAGCTCAAGCAAAAGATAGTCACATAGTTTTTTTGTACCTAGAAACATACTTAGGGCACAACCTCCACTACAAGGTACAATGTGGAATAAGGAGGTGCACGTGGAAGTAGATAAGGCACGTATAAATTTTTGGTACTACAACCATCTTCCCTTCAATGTGGTGAAGAGCTCGTACTGGAAGTATTTGGTGACGACATTGGCAACTATAGAGAAAGGGTATAAGGCACCCTGTCCAAAAGACTTAAGTGGAAGGTTGCTCCGGAATGCTGTTGGAGATGCAAATTCAATTATGGAAGATCAAAAAAATCAGGAACAAAAGTTCGAATGCACCATTCTTTCAAATAGGTGGACGAATGGAAAGAATCACACCCTCACCAAGTTTTTAGCAACTTCAAATGGTGAAATGGTTTTTTTGAAGTCAATTGATGCTTCTAACAAAGTAAATAATGCAGAAATTTTGAGTTTGATGCTCAAGGAGGTTGTCTTAGAAACGGGCATTGAGAATTTTATGCTAGTTGTCACTGACAATGCAGTTGCATATGTGGTAGTTGGGAGACTGCTTAAGGAGAGGCATCCATCACACTTTTGGACCCCCTGTGAAGCTCATTGCCTTGATCTTTTTTATAATCACCAAATATATTTATTGGGTGAAACTGGGTGTAGAAGATGTGAAAAACATCACCACATATATTTATAATCACCCTTGGGTTCTTAGCTTAATTAGAGATCACACCAAGGGGAAAGAGCTTGTACAGACAAGTGTCACAAGGTTTGCATCTAACTTCCTTACATTGCAAATTACTTGTAGTTTGTTGACACCGTTGAATCAGATGTTGTGAATCAAGCATGGTTGGACTCAATATAATCAAAGAAAGTTGATGGAGAGGACCGCAAAGACAGGTTGTTATGATGCCTTTATGAAGAGAGCTATAGAGATCATCAACTTCAAATTTAAATTTAAATTTCAAGTCGATTTCTTTATTTTCAATTTTTTTAAGTATATATACTTTAATTGTAAATTTGTAACTCTAATTTGTTTGTACTTTGTACATGTCAGAGCCTTTGGTGAGGGTTTTGCGTTTGGTGGATGGGGAATAAAACCCAATGGAATACATTTATGAGGGCATTGATAGGGCCAAAGAAGCCATCCAAAACGTTTATAGTTGGATAGCAGAGGTAGATTTGATCCTATATGGAAGATAATTGATCAGAGATGGAACAATCAACTCCACCAACCTATTCATGCAACGGGGTACTACCTTAATCCCAAGTGTTTCTACTATGATGGCTTCATAGATGTTAATGGGGAGGTTATGTAAGGCCTCTCAACATGCACTGTGAGGATGACACCTGAGGTTGAGGTGAGGAACCTCATTATTTCAGAGTTGCAGAATTACAAGTAGGCTAGGAGAAGGCTCTTTTCTTCGGCACTAGCTATCCGAGGGAGATCCACCCAAACATCGGGCAATAAAAATTTAAGTCTTTACTTATATCTTTTTTTTTTTTAAAAAAAAAATTAGCCACTTTTATATTAATATCAATATAATGATCAAAATACAGTGCCACGCAATTATGCTCATACTAGAGGAGACATATTTAGACGTCCAAGTACAAACAAAGAAAAAGAGATAGCATATCTGAAAATTATCCATTATGATCTTTCAAGGCGAGGATCTGCTCAATCTGCTTTCTTTTCTCTTGCGACCAAGATAGGGGAAGAGGACCAAAATGTATCAGATTTGAATGATCTAAAGCCCAATTGGCCAAAGCAATCGCCATCTTATTCTGCTCCCTCGATATATGAAAATAAGTAATAGAAAGGAACTGGCTAGTAGTAATTTTAATATGATCCTGAATCCTGGCAATAAGCCAATTATTAGACGAGTGATGATCAGGGACTCGAAAGATGTTGATAACAACCTTGGAGTCCGATTCAACAATGATACTAGAGCATCCCAGCTTAGTAGCTTCCAAAGGAGCCCAATAAACAGCCATAATTTCAGCAACATTGTTAGTGTAGTAACCCAACTGTTGAGCAAAGAAGAAGAGAGGGGTTCCCAAAGAATCATGAGCATCCTCCCATACTAGCAGGACCCGGATTTCCTCTCGCAGCCCCATCTATATTAATTTTGACAATTCCAAAAGGAGGACGCTGCCATGAGCAACTAGTAGAAGGTGTCCTTAGGTTATTATCACGCCTCAACTGGAGCTGTCTATTATCCATATTCAGTTTTTGTAAGAAATCAAGCCACCTCACAGACAATGTAAAAGGAAGAGTCATGTTGTGTAAGAGAGTTTCAACAATATTGCTTCTAGTCAAGTCCATAATGTACCGCCTGTCTCTGTTTTCAAGTTTGAATATGCATCTATTTCTTTCTTTCCGCACATTCCACAACATAAGAGAAACAACAAGCCATATAGCTTTTAAAAAGTCTTGAGTGTCCCTAATTGCATTTTTCCAAACTCTTGTACATGTCCACAATATTATTAGGGGAATGCCAAGTCACCGAAAAGCAGTAAGCCAAAGTGCCCCATAATACAACAATAAAAGGACATTGAAAAAAGAGGTAAGGGTCTCATCAGCATTTTTGCATAAAGGACACCAGAAGGGACCAATCATACCTCTTTTCATTAAGTTATCCCCTGTAAGAACTCTATGATAGATGAGAAGCCAAACAAAGAATCTCACCTTAGGCCAAAGAACAGGTTGCCATAGATCCACAAATATATATTTCCATGGGTGAGAAAGAGGAGCAACTAAAACTCTATATCCCTCAGCAACATAATACTTCCCATCTTGCGCAGTTCCCCATCCTAAAGAATCAGGCATCTCGGTCGTAACAAGAATTTTGTTTGCTAGAACCCTGTGAAAAAAGTGAATTTGTTGCAGAGTCAAGTTTATCTGCCACATCGAAGGATGAATCCATTCACTCCTTGGGTAAGTATGCTGAAAATAGTGGCATATCTTAATTTTGCCTTGAGGATGAAGGGTGACCATAATATTACTAAACTGGGGATACTGAATGATCAAAGGAGGGTGGCCATCCCATGAATCCGTCCAAAAATTAGCTTGCTCACCATTTCCAATTTTCCAAAACAATTGATTCTTGATAATTTATTCTCCAATTCTGAGAATAGAAAGAATAGATCCCCTTGAAGGTAAGGGATATCTGACCATATCATGTGGCCTCATACCCTGCATATATTTAGCACGAAGATTAGTGCTCCATAACTGATCCGGATTTTGTAATAATCTCCATTATAACTTAGCAGCAAGGGCTTTATTGTTCGGGACACTAGCTCTGAACCCCAATCCACCCTCTTTTTTTGGCAGACATAAGGTTTTCCACTTTACAAGGTGCCATTTCTTGGATTGCTGATTGCCAGACCATAAGAATTTTTGGCTAATAGAATCTAATTTCTGCAAAATTGTAATAGGGATGTGCAAAAGAGACGCAAAATACACAGGAATAGCTTGAAGCACAGCTTTGATCAAGGTAATTTTACCCCTAATGATAGCCATCTATTAGTCCAATTACTGAATTTCTGTTGGATCTTATTAATTAACCATCGCCAATCAAAAACCTTGGTGGAATTTAAAGGAATACCCAAATATTGTAGAGGTAATGTAGCTTTCTGAAATCCTAGTTTCATAAAAATGTCCTGTTCCAACCTTGGCAGACAATGAAAGAAGATTATTTTAGACTTATGCTTGTTAATATCTTGTCCAGTAGCTCTTTCAAAAAGATCCAAATTTCTTTGTATCTGAGTGGCTTTTTTCAAAGATGCACTCCCCATAACAAATGAATCATCAACAAATTGTAAGTGAGAAAATGGATACACATGAGTAGCCAATATTATACCTTGCACCTTTCTCTGGATTCTAGTCATATAAAATAGCCTACCAAAGGATTCAGCAAGAATAATAAACAAAAATGGTGATAGAGGATCTACCTGCCTTATACCTCTCGACGCTGTAAAACGCTTAGTAGGGGTGCCATTAAGAAGAAGAGAGTGAGAAACAGATGATATGCAAGCTTGTATCCATTGCACCCATAGAGAGGAGAAACCAAAGCGAATAAGGATATCAGAAAGAAAAGCCCACCTGACCCTATCATATGCTTTACATAAATCCAGCCTGATGAACATGGCTGGCTTCTTTTGAATGTGCATAGAATGAAGAGCTACCTAAGCCAGCACTATATCGTCATAGATTTGTCTATGTGGAACAAATCCACCCTATCCCTGAGAAATAATTTTATCAATTATGGACTTCAATCTTTCAACAATAACTTTGGTAATTATTTAATATAAAACATTACAAAGAGCTATAGGACGGTATTCAGAAATGGTAGCAGCATCTTGTTTCTTTGGGATTAAAGCAATATAAGTATAATTAATGGCCTTAAGGACAGTCTTAGCTCATCTGCATTCTTCCACCACTTCAAGCAAATCCTGTTTAGCAATATCCCAAAATTCTTGATAAAATTCAATTGAAAAATCCATCCGATCCCGGTGTTTTTCCTTTTTTCATGGACCAAACAACTGTTTGAAGTTCCTTTTCAGTCCCCAGTTGTGAAAGTGCCAAATTGTCTTCTTCACTAACAACCAGAGGAATATTATTAAGCAGCTGTTGCTGAGCATGTTTGTCCAAATTTGAGGCTTGAAACAACTCAAAGTACTATAAGGCAACCTACTGAATTGCTTCCTAAGTATCTGCCCTGAGCCATTCTCTTTAGCCAGAAAAGAATAACGATTGAGAGAGACGGCAATGGTAGCTTCGACTGGTAACTACGATCATTTTTTTAGTCAGGAACTTGATCGTTCTCTTCTATTTTGGTTTTCTCGAGTCGTGTTTGGTGTTTGCACTTTCATCTCAATTCCCCTGGATTGGTTTGAACCTGTGTTTTCATCCTTTGTGGTGCAAAATCCCGTATTTTAGTCACTTGCATGGGCACCGAACTATTTTCCCTGCTTGTGCGATTTCATAGAGAGTCGTTTTTATCAGAGTTGTTGCCAGAATCCGGATAATGCAAATGCAATGGAGACGTGATCACACGAGATGAAGCTAGTGCACATCACATAGATGCTAAAGCAATTTGAAATTATACAAGAAGATAAATTGCACAAGACAAATAGGAGAAAACCCAATATCTGATTAACATGAGATGGCCAAAAGTGAAGAATACATATAGGAGAGCACGTAAGTAACTCCTCCACAAAAGGTGGTCAAGGCACCCCAAGAATAGACTATAACTCCATGAAAGGTGGTGACAAGGTGCTAAGAATAGAGAAGTAACTCCCATACTCGGAATAGCCGGTCAAAGGAGTTGCTTATAATATTCTATGACACCTATGACACATCTGTGACACATCTCCACATAAGCTAGTCTATCCCATGAATGTAGGAAAACTCCATGTATGCACAAATATATAATTTTCCTAATTAAATAATAGGGAAAAATAAAAACTTACACTAATACCCCCCTAAGCACAGCGTAGATGGGCAGTGTGGAAATATAAAATGAGTCCCGACAACTAATCCTAATGAAGTACCCATGTACAAATGCAATCTCCCATAAGATAGAGAAAAAGAGAAAACCTATAGGAAAAAACTCCCCCCCCAAAAGAGAGAAGAAAAGAAGAGGCTAGAAGGCTCCCCCTGAAGATGATGCTGCTGCAGATGTAGACCGCACCCCAAGAAGAGCTCGTAGATGAATGAACTTGCTCTCAGTGAAAGGTTTGGTAAAGATGTCTGCAACCTGCTCCGAAGACTGGCAAAAGATTAAGTCAATGACCTGACTATGAATAAGCTCTCGAATGAAATGCATGTGAATCTCTGCGTGCTTGTTCCGCTAGTGCTAAACCAAATTCCTGCAAATCTGAATGGTACTCTAGTTGTCACAATAAATGATGGTGGGCTGCCTAATAGGAATGCCAAACTCAGAAAGTATCTCCTGAAGCCAAATAGCCTCAGTAGCTGCATTAACAGCTCCCCTGTACTCTGCCTCTTTGGATGATATAGCAATAGCATTTTATTTCTTGCTAGACCAACTGATCAGAGCAGAACCTAGAGAGAAACTGTAACCAAAAGTGGACTTGCGAGTCTGTGAATCGCCAGCCCAGTCTGAATCTGTATATCCAACCAAGTCAACCTCTATGCCAAATCTGTAATGAATCTCGTATCTATGTGAACCCTGTATGTAATGCAAGATCCTCTTAGTTGCTTTCCAATGCAGCTCATGAGGTTTCTGTATAAATTTGGAGACAAGTCCCACTGTATATGATATGTCGGGCCTGGTGTGAGTCAAGTAGATGAGACTGCCAACAAGTTGTCGATACTGAGTGGCATCAACCAATGGTGAAGAACAGTCAGCGTCAAGCTTGATTCCTGATAGAAAGGGAGTCGGAGATGGCTTGCAATCAGCGATGTGAAACTGAGCCAATAAGTCAAGAGCATACTTAGGTTGTGCAAGAGAAATCCCTAAATCTGACTGAGATCTCGATGCCAAGGAAGTAGTGCAACAAACCCAAGTCTGTCATGTCAAATCTATCATGGAGAGATGCCTTCACCGCTGCAATAGCCAATGAATAACTCTTGGTGATCAAAAGGTCATCAACATAAAGAACTAGAATCAAGAGCGAGTCATCCTGCCGCAAAAAGTAGACATTAAGATCAGAATGGCACCTAGTGAAACCCGCTGTGAGAAGGAAGGAATCCATCTTGGCGTATCATGCCCGAGGGGCCTGTTTGAGGCCATAGATAGATTTTTTAAGTCTGCATACTAAGGAAGAATCCTGAACAAATCTTGGCAGCTGCTCCATGTAGATCTCTTCTAGGTCTTTGTGAAGAAAGGCACTCTTCACATCAATCTGGTGCACGTCCCAACCATGTGTTGCGGCAATAGCTAAGGGGAGTCGGATAGAAGCCATCTTTGCAACGGGTGCAAAGGTCTCTGAGTAGTCAATGCCTGCCACCTGTGAGAAACCCTTGGCAACCAATCGCGCCTTGTACTTATCAACCGACCCATCTACTACAAACTTGGTCCAATAAATCCACCTACATCGAACCATCTTTCTTCCCTTAGGAAGTGAAGTCAAATCTCAAGTGTGATTTTTGATTAAGGAAGAATATTCTTCCTCCATAGCACTATCCCACTCAGGTACCCCCGATGCCTCTCAAAAAGTCTGTGGATCCGAAACTGAAGCAAAGAAGGCATGTGGATCTCTCTAAAAATTCCCCCTAGTACGTCTATCATCTACAGGATCTCCTGCCCAAGTGCCAGCACTCTCAAGTGTCTGTCTGGCCCAAAGTGGCCCGGAAGTGGGCGAATCAGGTGCTAACTCCTCATCCTCTGACTGACTAGAGGTGGATGACTCTGTATCACTGTCCTCGCTGTCTGAACTCGAAGAAGATGTCTCTGGCTCAAGAATCTGTTGTGGCCGATCTGAATCTGATGAGGAACCATCATGAAGAAGTAGATCCGATGAGGGAGAAGAAGTGAAAAGTGTTGAGTCTCTAGGACTCTCCTGAAAGTGGACACTTCTCTCAATGAACAACTCATGAGTGGTCAGATCTAGAAGGCGATACCCCTTAATACCATCCGGATATCCTACAAAGATGCAAGGCTTGGACTGACGTTCCATAGCTTTACGTTTCTTCTTCGGTATGCGGGCCATGGATGGGGATCTGAAAACCCTAAGGTGCTCAACATCAGGGTTCCTTTTATGCCAAGCTTCAAAGGGTGTTATCCCTTTCAAAGCTTTGTGAAGAACCCTGTTTTGAATGTAGCAAGCACAATTGATGGCTTCGGCCCAGTACTGTGGTGCTAAGGATTTGGAGTAAATCATACAGCTACCCATCTCTTTCAAGAACCTATTTTTGCATTCTGCAACCCCATTCTGTGAAGGACTGTAAGTGACTATGCGCTGCAAATCAATCCCCCCTGTGGTGCAAAACTGCTCAAACTTGTTGCTGACATACTCCCCTCCATTATCAGTTCGAAGAATCTTGATGGATTTCTCACTCTGTTTCTCAACAAGAGCCTTAAAGTCTAGAAAATTTTCAAACACTTCAAACTTTTGTTTGAGAAAATATATCCAAGTGTACCTAGAGAAATCATCAATGAAAGTGAGGATGTACTTGGCCCTTCTGAAAGATGGTTTGGGAAAGGGTCCCGATACATCATTGTGGACTAACTCCAAAGGTTGTGAAGCCCTCCAAGCTTTGCCTTTGTCAAATTTTGCTTCGGAATGCTTTCCAAGGGAGCACCCCTCGCAAAGTCCTTTTGAGAATTGGACATGAGGCAAGCCAATGACCATGTCATGTTTGCAAAGTTGCTCAAGATAGCGGTAGTTAAAGTGGCCAAACCGCTCATGCCATAATTTGCTAACTCCATCTGAATGAGTCAGCAATGTTGTTGGAGAACAATCAGGTGCAAAATGTGAGGTGTATAACCTTGCTTGGTGATCTGCCCAACCCACTGCCACTGTAGTATCACTATGCAACTCCCTGATAGCCACTGAATCTGGTGAAAACTCAACTCTCATGCCTCGACCACTGTGAGTGATTTGGTATAAGGATAGGAGATTGGTTGAAAGAGAAAGAACACGTAGAACATTATTGAATGTTCCTCCTTCCATTTCAACTAACCCTCTCCCTGCAACGGAAACTAATGTGTCATCACCCAAACTAATTGAAGTCATGCTACAAGGCTCTAAAGATGAAAACTCAACTAGGGAAGAGCCCATGTGGTGAGAAGCACCCGAGTCAATGACCCATGAAGATGTAAAAGCTATTGTAGCTACAAGGGCCTTGCCCTTTTCTTTCTTCTTACCCTTGCCTTTTGCCTTAGTAGAATTTTGGGTAGATGAATTCTGCTTGGACTCAGGAAGACCTATGTTGTGCTTTTCTAGAAGATGAGTTAGGTGATCTATTTGTTTCTTCATGCATTTGTGTTCATCATGCACTGTCTTTTTACAATAGGCACACTTAACCTTCTCCTTCTTAGGTTTAGTATTGGAGGAGGAAGACTCAGTGTTGTTTTTGGCAAGATTGTTGTTTTCTTTCTTCTTCTCTTGGTGCTTGTTCTTTTTCTTCTTCTCCTTTGTTGAAGTCTTATCCTTACCATTTCCAGCTATCAAAGCTTGGGGTTGAGTAGACTTCATTGTGCCCATTTGAATTAATTTATCTTGCTCCCTAATCAAGTCGGCAATGACGGAGTCCAAAGAAGGCATTTTCCATGTAGTGCCAAGGGCACTTTTTGTGGCATGGAAAGTGGAGACAAAGACTGAATAGCTTGGACCTAACTTTGCGAGAATAGAAAGGATGGGTTGATCATCTTTCTTCTCTATCCCGCATTCTTTCAATTTCAATCTAAGGGCCTTAACCTTAGTGAAGAAGACCTGTAGGGTGTCAAAGTTGCTAGGACTTAGACTTATGAGTTCGTTTTCGAGCTCGTGACCTCTCATCTCATCAAGCTTCTCAAATAAGGTTTCTAGGGTGTCCCATATGTCTTTGGAAGTCTTAGAGGTTTCTAAATGGAAGAGAAGTTCTAGAGACACGAACAAGCTCAGTAATCCATAGGCTTCATCACTATGGTTGTATCACTTGACCTTTTCAGCATCAGTGTTAAGTTCTACTTCAGTACCCATGGTGATCCTATACAACCCTTTGCTTCTAAGAATGATTGACATTTTAACCTTCTATTCATGATAGTTGAAGGGTGTTAGGGGTTTAAGTTGAAAAGAATTCATTTTAAGCTGAATTTAGGTGAAGTGTTGATTGCAAGTTGTGAAATTATGCAGAAAAGAGAATGAAAGCAAAAATTGCAAGTGCTGAAAAGCAATCACACCCCTCCGAAATGTTGAGCCCCCCCGAATATGCAAGTGCATGCTCAAAAGACATCGGGCTCAGCCAAGAATGCGTCTTAGAGCAATCAATGCAAGACTTTAAGCAAACAGGACATCGGACTCAACCGAAAATGTGGCCCGAAAGACCCAAATTTTAAGCACTTTATAAACTAGTGTGTTTTTAACAAATAACAAGCCTACGCTGTGGAGAATTGAAATACAAACACTTTTGCAAAAAACGGCACCCGAATCCGAGCTACTGTTTGCAAGATATTAAAGATTCAATTTTTTGTAAACTAGTGTTTTTGCAAAAAAATAGCACTAAAACATTAAAAAAATCCCTGTTTTGAGAAAGTGGCCTTCCAACCACTCGTTGGACTCGATACGGAGCGAGAAATCCAAATGAGGTCTTTGTGAGGGGGAATTGGCCTCCTGCCAACCCGAGCCTCACCCTTCGCCTTCGACAAGCAAAGATACAAGTTTAAATTTAAACCCCCAAATTATCAAATTGTCTAAAATACTTAATATTCAATCAAATTCACTGATTTTATTTTGACAAATCAATTTTAACTAAAAAATTAAAGTAAAAGACAATGAAATGGATGGCCGAGTATTCAAGGGCCCACATGGGATGCCAAACAAGGAGGGGCGCCATTTTCAAAAAAACAGCAGTACTGGCAGTTTTATCTCACCAAAATAAGCGCAGAAAAATGGCAGGCAGAGGCAAATCCGTAGAGGGAAAGAAGGCCGTTAAAATCTGTAGTCAAGAAGGCCGTTGAAATCTGCAGTCAAGAAGGCCGTTGCAATCTGCAGTCAAGAAGGCCGTTGCTGCCAAGCTGGCTGCTAAACTTGCCGCTGCAAAGAAGGTTGCCGAAAGGCTTGCAAAGACCCCTTGCCGCTGCAAAACCAGCACCTGTTGCGAAGAAACCAGCGACTGAAGTTGTTGCTGCGCCTGTAAAGACTGAAGAGAAGACAGCGAAGACACCCAAGGCCAAGGCTCCCAAGGAAAAGATTAAAGCAACACAAGAAATGATATTGAAAGTTTTTTTCTTTTTTTAATTTTAGATCAAATCTAGAAATTAAAAAAACATAAAGAGAACTCCACTCCTCACGATTTCAAAATAATCTAATAGCATAACCAGACATACGATTATCGGGGTGGCTCTGATACCATATCGAAGTTGTTGCTAGAATCCGGATAATGCGAATGCAATGGAGACGTGATCACACGAGATGAAGCTAGTGCACATAACATAGATGCTAAAGCAATTTGAAATTATATAAGAAGATAAATTGCACAAGACAAATAGGAGAAAACCCAATATCTGATTAACATGAGATGGCCAAAAGTGAAGAATACATATAAGAGAGCACGTAACTTCTCCACAAAAGGTGATCAAGGCACCCCAAGAATATACTGTAACTCCTCCATGAAAGGTGGTGACAAGGTGCTAAGAATAGAGAAGTAACTCCCATACCCAGAATAGCAGGTCAAAGGAGTCACTTATGACACCTATGACACACATCTCCACATAAGCTAGCCTATCTCATGAATGTAGGAAAACTCCATGTATGCACAAATATATAATTTTCCTAATTAAATAATAGGGAAAAATAAAAACCTACACTAATAGTTTTAATCCTTAATACATTCTGGTCTCTGTGAAACTCTTAGACTTAGGGTTTCGTACATAATCTCGACCCTTAGGGGTCGAGATAGGGTTTCTTTTTTGATTCTTTTGTTCTCTGAACGTTTTGGGGATGACGGAGACTGCTAAACCACGCTTTTTTGAAAGAGGGGATTCCTCTCGCCTTTCTTTCAAAGATGCCATTCATGGAACACGGGATAAGAATGTTTTCAATTCAAATGCTAATCAATCCTTTAGGATTGTCAAGGAGAATCCACGCAAGACTCCGACAGGTTGCATGAAAGCATCTGATGGGGTTCCTGTTCTCAAAATCGCAGACTCTGATGTTCGAGTTGGAATTCATGATCTAGAAGATAGGGCTCTTATTGTCCGTTTCCTTGGCTTTAAGCCTTCTCTTCCTGCTTTCAAAGAATGGGCCCGGAAAACATGGCAAACTCTAGGTGAGTATACTATTTCGGTTTATCCGAATAGTTATTTTTTGGTCGTGTTTGCTAGTATTGCTGAAAAGGAATATATATTTCAAGGGGGTCCATGGTTCTATGGAAGAGTTGGCTTGTTCATGAAACCATGGCAACCTTTTTTCAAAGCAGAAGAGGAACTTCCTTCCGTAGTTCCTGTGTGGATTCGTCTTTTCAGGTTACCAACAGAGTTTTGGAACCCGGTGGTGCTTCAAGATATAGGTAATTCACTTGGAAAATTTGTGAGGGTAGCAGATTCGACCATGAGGATGGAACAAATGGTATATGCACGCCTGTGTGTTTATATGGATATGAATCAACCGCTGCCGGCTAAAATTCTTCTGAAAGTAGGGGAAGAGCGATGGGAATAACAGATTGACTATGAGAATATACCCTTTCGTTGCCGATATTGCCATGAATACAGCCATCTGGTTAAAGATTGCCCAATGCAGATTAAGGAGCAAACCAAGGATAATCCTGATTCAGAAGAATTTATTATTCCATCAAAAAAGAAGATTTTTAAGGGAAAAAAGAAGATTTTTAAGGGAAATAAATCAGATACTGATCAGCTTAACAATAATAACAGAATTGCTGCTCTTCATTCAGAAGAACCAGAAGAAGATATGGAGGTTATCCAGGAAACTCAAATTCCTGAAACCCAAATGGATAAAATCCAGCAACAAGGACAAAATAACAATCACATGCAATCAAATTCTAAAGCTTTAGTAGTGCATCAAGGCAATGGGGGAGAACTTAAAAGTTATCAAAGAAAACATAAATTGGTAGAACATCGAAAGGTGGGAATTGCTCAGAATAATATGTTATTATTACCCTCAACATCCTCAACTCATATCCATTCAGATAATAATCCATCTGGAATCCAACAGGAACAGCAGAAGAAACTCCGAATAGATTCTACTTTAAAAGCATGAAGGAAATCTAACCAAACTCGTATTCAAAGAGGACGACAACTTTCAGGAAATGGTAAAGTGGGGGATTTGAACTCAATTTTTGCACAAAATCCAAAATGAAGTTGATCACTTGGAATATTAGGGGGCTAAAGGGCAGTCCCTCTAAAATAAATGAGATTAAGCGTATCATCCAACAACATCATCCCCACATATTGTTTATTCAAGAAACTAAAGTTTCTCTAGAATTTATGGCAGCTATGGTTCCTAATATTCATAAAAACTTCTAGGTTCTCTCATTAAGCTCACAGGGAGTTTTGGTAGGTTTAGCTTGTATATGGGATCCTAACCAAATTCTACTTCTTGGCAATGGGGGGCATCAAGGTGTTATCTATATGATTGTGCACTATGTTCCCCAAAACCAGATCGTGTTAATTTTGAACATATATGCTCCTCTTTGGGTTGAGGCAAAAAGAACTCAGTGGAAGATTATTGAAAATATTATGACAATTCATTCTGGTATACCAATCATCATAGGAGGTGACTTCAATACAGTTCTTTTCTCTCATGAGAAAGGAGGGGGGAATCCTAATACCGAAGCTTCTGCTGCTAATATGATGGACTTCATACAAAGGATGCATTTGGTTGATATTCAACCTCATAATGGTTTAATGACATGGTCCAATAGACGTACAGGGAAGCGCTGTATAAGGGAAAGATTGGACAAATTTTTGGTATCAGAAGATTGGTTGGAAAGCAATTTTATTCCTTCCGTTATGATTCTTGATAACTCAAGGTTTGACAACTGGCCGATGGCTTTAGAACTGGGCAAATCTATTCCGTCTAGAGCTCCTTTAGATTTCAACTGATGTGGTTGCGTGATGAACATCTTCCTTCATTGATTAAGAAATGGTGGAAAGAAGGCCAACCTCGGCATGGTACCAAAATGTTCTGTTTTTTCAAAAAATTACAATACCTTACATTCTAACTAAAGAAATAGAACATTTCTGATTTCGGCAATATTCATGGGAAGAAAAGAGAGGCTCTGGAAGCTTTTCAGGACGTATCTCAGCAAATAAGGCTTCATGGCTTCACTCAGAATCTGCAAAAGAAGGAAATCTCTCTTAAACAAGTACTAATTGAATGGGCGACGCAGGAAAAAAATTTCTGGAAACAGAAATCTAGAATTAAGTGGTTGAAAGGAGACAAAAATACTTCCTTTTTTCATAAATCCCTTTTAGTCTTTACTTATACCTTACAAGTTACAAATTTACAATTATTAATTACTTACAAACTATTGAATATCTTGGTGGAGGTTTGTGTTGAATTACTTATAACCCAAATCTTCAAAAGCTAGCCCTCTGCATTTTATCTCAAACTTCTAGCATTTTTGGATGTGAGAGCAACTGAAGTTTGTTTGATGACATTCACATGAAGAAACGCAATAAGTTAACAACACCTCAATGACCTAGTTTTTGTGCAATACAACCTTCAACTTCACACAAAAAAGGTGGATGACATATCACAGGAGCCTATTGATTTGGATGGGATCAATCCTTACAATGACTGAATTGCACAGGACAAAGAGACCCCCTTGTTCACAGAGGACAAGACTGTTGATTTCAAGAGACAAGCTATGGAGGGTGTAGGCAATGATATAGCAAAAGCAAGAGAGATTGGATTGGATGACATCCTTGTACATGTTTTCAAACATGAGGCAAAGGAGGAGTCATTGCCATCTGGGACGAAGGTGGAGCACCAAGTACAATATTCTAGGTAGAGTAAAGAGCCGAAGTAGAGTGTGAAAACTAGACCCTCTCTACCTCCCATATTTTTCACTAGAATGGAGAAGAGAAAATTGTAGATTTTTGTAATTTGTAACTTGCATCAATATGCAATTTATAATGATGGTTTTCAATGACAACCATCATAAATTTATTAGTTTTTTGTTGTATTCGCATGATTATGTTAATTTGTACTCTATTTGTATTCAAATCTAATAGAAAACACTTCCCCGACGTTTTAAAAAGTCATTTGATACATTTTTTAACAAAAAATTGTATAAAATTTATGTTTTTTAAGGAAATTTAAGTGTTTTTTAAAGTTGTCGAGTGTTGGCGAATATTTGCCAAGTCAAATATTGTTTGGTTTGTTGAGTACGAGTATGCAAACTATGGTTTGAATGCTAGAAGGCCAAGAGTGGTGGGAATGCCAAGACTTGCATATCTACCGAAATTGATAAGAGATATGCATGTCCGATTAAAAGCTATGGAGACCACATAACACCGACATGTTGGAGTGGTGGGTGATGAAAGCGATACTAAAGTCACTGAAGCAACACCTTAGGATCAAGATGCAAAAGAGGTTGATGAACCTGAAGATCGATTCTTGCGAGATGTTGCGAGAGTGACTAGTAAATCAAAGTGGGACATCAGAAGTTATTTTGGAAGTTTGAGTCTTGAAGAGCTCATTGACTGGATCACCGAGTTGGAGAAATATTTTGAATATGAAAGTATGGAAGATCCCAAGCATGTTAAGTTCGTCGACGCAAAGTTGAAAGGTCACTCATCCATTTGGTGGGAGCATGTTCAAAATGAAAAATTGCATAAAGGCAAACACAAGATTAAGACATGGAATAGATTCGTCGTGACGCTGAAGGTTAAAATCATTCACGCAGAGTATAATATGAGTTTGTTCAAGAAGCTTCAAAACTTGTGACAAAGGGAAATGAGTTTGAAAGATTACACTGAAGAATTCTACAGACTTACCATTAGAGTGGGTCATGTTGAAGATCATGTTGAGAAGGTCTCGAGGAATGTAAATGGATTGTGCATGGCAATTCACGATGAATTTGGTCTTATCAAATTGCAATCTATTAAAGTCGTCTAACAGTGTGTGTTGAAGGTGGAAGAAAATTTAGCACACAAACAAGAAGGAATAGCACAAGGAAAAGGAAAATTCATGCATGGATGTGGACAAGGAGGTGGAAGTCGTAGAGGTTATTCTACACAAGGTGAGACAAGTACTTAGCAACGCAATGATGTTAATTCTCAAAGAGGCAAAATAAATTTTATAGGTAAAAGATCCTATGGACGAGGTAGAGGTCGTGGATCCCTTGATATATGTTTTAGATGTAATGAGACTAGCCATAGTTCATTTGAGTGTTCACATGTGCATAATGAAGTAGGGGAACTAGTGCAAGCACGCATGATGCACAAGCAGATGAGGAAAGTATTGTGTCTATCCATAACATAGATGAACCTAAAATTGGAGAAGCTCTCATGATGAAGAGGGTTTTGTTGAACTCTGTGAAAGAGGACGATAGTTCTATGCAGAGAAAGAATTTGTTACGAACCATTTGTAAGTTTGAATGTAAGTGCTATAAATTAAGTGTTGAAAGTGGCCACACTAATAATAATGTTTCACAAGAAATGGTAGATAAGCATGGTTTGAGGAAAATTGTACATCAAAATTCATATAAGGTTTTGTGGTTGTTGAAAGGACATCAGGGTCTAATGAATGAACGATGATAGATACAGTTTCAAATTGGTATATATAAGGATGAGGTTTCATTTGACATAGTGCCTATGGAAGTTTGTCATATTTTGTTTGTAAGGCCTTGGTAGTTTGACTGCAAGGCACAACATGATGGCCACACAAACACTTAAAAGATGGTGAAAGATGGAGTAACACATACACTAAATCTGTTGAAGAATAAGTGCGAAGAAGTGGACAAGATTCCAAAGGTTTTGATGATTTTGGGAAAGGAATGTTTGAAAGAGGTAAAAGAGCAAAGTACATGTTATGTGTTGATTTCTACACTACCGCAAGAAGTGAGTGCAGATGCAACAACAACAAAAACACTTTCATGCAAAGTAAAAGAGATCTAAGTGAGTTCACAAAAATTGTGTCTAATGATTTACCCGATAGGTTCCCACCCATGAGAAGTATAAATCATTGCTTGGATATGATTCCAGAAGCTGGTTTACCAAACAAAGCAGCGCAAAGGAGAATGTAGAGGCGTAGAGACAATTTCAAGCGTTGTTAAATAAAGGGTTGATAAGAGAAAGTTTGGGCCCTCGTGCAGTTCCAACAATATTAGCACCTAAGAAAAATGCGAAGTGGAGAATGTGCATTGATTCCAAAGCCATTAACAAGATAACCATAAAGTACAAGTTTCCATTGTCATGCTAGATGATTTGATGGATTGCTTAAGGGGAGTGATGTACTTCATGAAGATTGACTTGAAGAGTGGATATCTCCAGATTTGCATAGGGGATGATGATGAGTGCAAGGCAATGTTCAGGACACAAGGGTTTATATGAGTAGGTGGTTCTCATTTGGGTTAACTAATGCACTGAGTACATTCATGAGATTGATTAATGAAGTTCTTCAGTCATTTTTCGTTAAGTTTGTCATAGTGTATCTTGATAACGTATTGATTTTTGGTAGAACAAAAGAACACTTGCGACATTTGCACCAAATGCTAGAGAAGTTACGAGATGAAAAATTGCTCATAAATTTGAAGAATTGCAATTTCATGCAGAAAGAGCTAGTATCCTTTGGATTTATGATTTCTCAAAAAGGTCTAAAGATGGATTCAAAAAATGTGCGAGCTATATTGGATTGACCATCACTACAGAGTACATTTGAGGCAAGTAATTTTCATGGATTGGAAAGTTTTTATAGAAAGTTCATTAGGAATTTCAATGGACACGTGCAATGAACACTAATGTGATGTGCAAAGATAAAAGAGAGTTTGTGTGGATAGCGGAAGCAGAACATAGTCTCCACCAACAAAAGAAAAAGATAATTGAACTAATGTTGGCATTGTCGGATATCAGAAAGTATCTTAGGTAGATTGGATGCAAGTGGTGCAACAATACGAGCGGTATTAAGTCAAGAAGGAAGGCCTATCACATATTTCAATGAGAAGCTAAATGATGCGAAACACGAATATTCAGTGTATGATCAAGAGTTCTATGCAATTGTGCAAGCCTTAAAGAGAGGGATACATTATTTTTTGCCTAAGGAGCTTGTATTGCAAAGCATGAATATTTAGTGTGTGATCAAGAAATCTATGCAATTGTGCAACCACTAAAGAAGTGGAGACATTATTTTTTGCTCAAAGAGCTTGTATTGTATGGATACCATCAAGCACTACAATTTATAAATAGTCAACGTAAATTGAATCAAAGACATATGAAGTGGATTGAATTCTTACCGAGATATTCATTTTTGTTGAAGCATAGAGTGGAAAATCAAATAGAGTTGTAGATGTGTTAAGTGGAAGATTTCTTTTCTTGAATGAATTAAGGGTGGAAATCATAGGATTTGATTCCATGAAGGAACAATATAAAGAAGATGAAGATTTTAGGGATGCATGGAAAGGACATGCAAAACCAGTGAGTGGCAACAGAATGCTCTAGTTAAATTATTTTGTTCAAGACGGATTGTTGCTCTAAAGAACACAATTGTGCACATCAAATGGTTCAATGCACGAAAATTTGATCAAGGAGAAGCATAGTAGAGGTTTCGCATGTCATTTTGGTTATGCCAATACATTAATGCAAGTAACAGAGAACTATTTTTTACCACAAATGAGTATGGATGTGCACAAAAATGTTCAAGACTGTAGAATTTGCCAACTAGCAAAAGGGAGAAGTCAAAACACAGGGTTGTATCAACCATTACCTATTCTAGACAAACCATGGAAGGATATCTATATGGATTTTGTTTACATTTTCCTAAAACACAAAAAGGAAATGAATTAATATTTAGAGTAGTGGATATATTTTCGTAGATGCCATATTTTGTGGCATGTAGAACGACTAGTGATGCAAAAAACATTGCTAACTTGTTTTTTAGGGAGATTGTGATGTTACATAGTTTGCCGCACACCATAGTATCAGACAGACAGGTAAAATTTGTTAGACATTGCTGGAGAATGTTGTGGAAGAAGTTAGAGACTACATTACAGTTTAGTTCAACATACCATCCTTAGATGAATGGACAAACAAAAGTAGTTAACAAAAGTTTGAGTAATTTATTGAGATGATTTATCAAATGTCAACCAGGGACATGGGGTAATATTTTGGCACAAGTTGAATTTGCATATAATAATTTAGTGAATAGGAGTAGAGGGAGGACACCATTTCAGATTGTTTATGGGTCAAGTCCTAGAAGAGTTATGTTAGCAAATGACTAAAGAGACAATGTTGGAAAGCACACTATGTGCGTGCATCTTATTTATGATATGCAAAACTTGGTTACAGCAGTTATGAGAAGTTGCCAGTCAAAGATTACCTAATATTTAGTTAAGTCTTATTACATTATTTAACACCCCCTCTTAGTGACTAAACTAGAGACAACTCCAAGTTTGTCTCGAAACTGTAAAAATAATAGAACCAAGAGGTTTAGTCATTAGATCTGTTGGCTGCTCTGTAGAAACACAAAAGTGTAGATAAATGTCACTAGAATCAACCAACTATCGAATGTAGTGATGTATTTCGATGCGTTTGGTGCGAGCATGAAAAACATGACTCTTGACTAACTTCAATACACCTAGATTATCACAAAATAATGGAGTAGGTGTAAATGAAGTTGCAAATCATCTAGAATCCAACGTAGCCAAACTGATTCACAATTGGCACTGACTGTTGTTTTATACTCTGCTTCAGTGGAAGAGAGAGCAACGGTATGTTGAAGCTTGCTCTGCCATGAAACAACTCCAGAACCAAAGGAAAACATATACCCGATGGTATATTTTCGAGTATCAACTAATCCTCCCCAATCAGAGACTGTATAACCAATCAATTTGAAATCTATTGTCCTCTGATAGAGAATGTCAAATTCAAGAGTTCCTTTGACATATCGCAAAACATGTTTTGTTGTTGTCTAGTGTGCTAGCTTCGGTTGAGACAAGAACCGAGAGAGGTAGCTAACAGCAAAACATAAATCTAGTCAAGTGGTGGTAAGATATATCAAGCTACCCACCAACTGTCTATATAATGATTCATTAACCAATGATGAATCATCATGTGCTAATAATTTCAGCCCTACCTCCATAGGTGTAGAGGCAGAATTACAATCCATCATTCCATACTTATTCAAAAGAGTAGTGGCATACTTGCCCTGAGCAATGAAAATGGAGTGGTCATGTTGCCAAAATTCTAAACCCAAACAATAGTGTAGGAGGCCTAAATCAATCATATCAAAAGCGGTCTACAAATCTGATTTGACTTTTTGAATCATTATGACTTCACTTCCTGTGATGGCAAGATCGTCAACATACACAATGAGTATCACAATGTCATCATCAGTGCTTTTGATATAGAGATTCGGATCAAATGGACTTCGTCTGAATCCAGAATCTCATATATGCTGATCAATTCTAATGTACCAAGTTCAAGGAGCCTGCTTAAGCCCATAAAGAGATTTCACCAATTTGCAAACCAAATGATCATGACCTGGTTCCTAAAAACCTTCAATTTGCACCATGGATACTTCATCCAAATCGCCATTTAGGAAAGCGCTTTTGACATCCATTTGAAACACTTTCCAACCAAATTGAGATGCGATAGAAAAAAATAACCGAAATGTGACTGTTGACCAATTTTGCCCATAGGCAAAATCTCGGTCAACTTCTCCCCTGTTGTCTTAATGCCAATCATTTTCGGGTTCAGCAAGTTCAATATGTTTGGTTCATAGCCTGGTTCAAGTGTTTCAGCAGCTTCTGGTTCAAAGAGTTCAACGGCTTGGTTCAAGGAGGCCGCACTTCAAAGGAAAAGTGTCCGACTGGGCGCTAAGGTGCAGCAGCCATAGAAAAGCCAGCAGGCCCGATGATGTCCTTGAGGACGTCAAGTTTGACCAAAGGAAATAACCGTTTGTGTTCAAAACAAAGAAGCGCAAACCATGGAAAAGAGCTGGAAATGCAGCGACCCGCCAAGGTGTTCGCCCCAGGGGCCGAATAAGCCAGATAAGACCAAATGGAGAAAAACCAAAGCAACAAGCAAAGAATGAGTAAGCAATTAGTCCAAGTGGCGCCAACTTAAGAAGTGACTCTGGCAGGTGAAATAGTGCCAGCGAATTGATCATTTGGGACGCAAGCAGCTAGCAGTGCAACCGTTTCCTCTGTTTAACATTAATGAGTAGACAAACCGTGTAAGTCATCTAAAAGAGAAGGGCAAATTTTGAGCAGACAAAGCAGACGGCTCATTAATGTTTTGAGCGACTTGTTTCTTTTCATGAATAGGAAATAGGCCACTTGTAAACAAAAGAGCGCCAAATGAGCATCTTGGATTTTCCATATATATTGCGAACTTGGTCATTTTGTAATCATCTTTTTCACGAATTTAACAAGGCGCAGCCCTGTTAAAATTTCCACCTGAATCAATCAAAGCAGCTTTTTACCTATTCTTGGATAGATATTCTGTGTATGTCCTGAGTGTTTGAGTTGTGTCCAGTCATTGTCTTTTGATGCTCTCACAGGTTCAGCACCAACACACCAGTTATCTACAAGGCGCCATTGTCTGCAGTTGACAGGAGAAAAGTTCCATTTGGAGGTATAGAACAGAGGAGGTCATTTACAATATGTATTTCACAGCATCTTGGTGAGTCCCTGTTCCTGTGTTTTCATAAGAACCTCCATGCCATTTTCCTGCAGCCTGGTCTTTCTGCCAAGTCTGAGTGTATGTTTGTTGTCTTTGTCTAATTCTGAGAGTGGGTGTGAGAAGGTCACCTTATTTTGGTGTATCACCTCCTTAGAGTAGTTTGTTTTCCTGTACCTTTCTTTCATTTCCATTCTCCCCCAATTTATATATATATATATGTATTTGCACTTGCTGAAACAAACATGATACATCAAAGGGAGCTAGCCCTTATCTAGAGACTCTCCTCTCTTGCTTCGCCGTCCCACAGGGGAGAGAGGAGTTTCCATGTTGCGAGCAGAGGGCAGGAACTTGTTTTCCTGCCACTGGGTGCAATCTCCAGCGTCAACAGTGACCATTTTTGCAGTGGGAGCAAAAGTCTCCTCACAATCCATTAACTCATGTCGTGAAAATCCTTTCGCAACAAGATGAGCTTTGTACTTGTTCAAAGTACCATCAACCTTGCATTTGACTTTGTACACCCATTTGCGGCCAATGGGTTGCTTCCCTGGAGGTAAATCCACCAATGTCCAGGGATTGTTTCTCATTAAGGCATCATATTCTGATTACATCGTTGTCTCCCACTCAGGTTTGCCTTGTGCATCAAAATATTGTTGGGGCTTTGAAATCGTGAAAAGATCAAAAGCAAGAGCAAAATACACATGCTCTTCATCATCAAATGAATACACGACTGACTTCTGTCGAGACCGTGTATGAGAGTGAGGAAGATCACTCTCTCGTACATCTTATAGAGTGGTATAATACCACTTGGGTCTCTTTTGTACCAAGGATTCTTGTACCTGTTGAACATCAGATGGAAAAGTGGTCGATGCTGATAGACTAATGGAGTGTTAGTCATAGATTGTTACACTGAAGACTGTAAGGGTGTCTCCAAAACATGTGGTTCGTCATCTTTCAGAGGAAGTACAATACTAGATTCAGAAACCTCTGGATTATCAGAGATAGCTTGCTGATTACAAATAAAAAATGATTATGTTTCTTTTACATCAACATCTCGACTAATAATGATCTTGTTAGTAGATACATCTATTAGTCTATATGCTTTGGATTTAGTACTATAACCAGCAAAGAAATATCGAGCACATTTAGAATCTAGTTTACTTCTCTTTTTCTCGGGAACTAGAGCATATGCAGTAGAACCAAAAACACGAAAAATGTGTTACCTTTGGTTTGATACTTGACCAGGTTTCCTCAAGAGTGATGTCCTCCAAAGCCTTGCAGGGACTTCTATTCAGAATGTAGACAATTGTGTTTACTGCTTCTCCCCAGTATATATACAGTACACCTTTGTTGTGCATCATGGATCAAGCCATCTCCATTGTGCATCATGGATCAAGCCATCTCCATGATTGTGCGATTTCGCCTTTCAACCATTCCATTTTGTTGAGGAGTGTATGGGGTTGTTAGTTGCCGATGATTTCCTTGCCGCAATAGTTCTGAAATTGCTTTGAAGTGAATTCTCCCCCATTATCAGATCGAAGTGTTTTGATCCGCCGACTTGTTTGATTTTCTACCAGTGCTTTGAATTTTACAAACTCAACAAAACAGTCAAACTTCTTTTTCAAGAAGTAAACCCACATTTTTCTAGAAAAATCATCAATGAACAACAAAAAATACCTTCCACCAAGAACAGTAGATGACTTCCAAGATGGCTCGCATAGATCTGCATAAACAAGATCGAGGAGCCCCTTTGCCCTCTAGCACATTCAGTCGGAAAAGGTTTACGATTCTGTTTGCCAGCCAAACAACTTGCACATATATCCTGCTTGACTTGGATACTAGGCAAACCAAGAACCATATTCGATTTTTGGAGTTTGGCCAAATACTGAAGATTGAGATGTCCAAATTTCTCATGCCATACAACACTAGTATTATCCTCTACAATTAATGCATTCAAACTGACAGTGGCAGGATCAACAAATCCATACAAGCCATTTTGCCCAATGCCTAGGGCTATGACTTTATCATTTTTGATATCAGACACAATGCATTTCTTCCCTGAGAAATTCACTGTGATGCGAGGGTTTTCAGTTAACTGGCTGATTGATAGGAGATTTTTGTTCATCTTAGGTACATACCTAACATTTTTGGCTATGAACTTTGCAACATTATTCAATACAATGCGTGTATCGTCTATCCCTTCTACAACATGTGATCTTCCATCACCCAATGAAACTGAATCGGAAAAAACTTATTTTGTAGTAAAAGTAACACACCGGTCTTTTAGACATGTAAAATGCCTTGATGCACCGGAATCATAAACCCAACAACTGGTAGACCTCTCATTGGAGCATGACTCCATGAGAGTATATTCTTCCTCATATTCAACTTCGACTGCTACCGCCTTTGCATCCCCTTTTTCTTTCTTGTTATGTGTTAGATCATATTGTCTTTTTTTGCATTCTTTCTTAGTATGACCAAATTCTTGACAATATTAACATTTTACCTTGGATTTTGAGGAAGATGAAGACATATCTGAATGTCTTTTCCATTTCCATTTTGATTGGGCAGCAAGTGCACTTTTTGATTGCCTAGAACTAAGCTCACTGAAATGTGTCTGCTTGCATTCTTTTTGCAGCAAATATAAACTCACCTAATCAAAAGTGAGAGGGTTACTCTCTGTCATCAGGTGCAAGGCTTCCATGAACGATTCATAAAAAGGTGTCAGGCTATTCAGAGCAAAAACCAGCATATCATTGTCATCCACCTTTTTGTTAATGGCTGACAATTGGTCACGGAGATCTTTCATCCATAATAAATATCTGACTCAAACCCACCCTCTGTCATTTTTTTGGAAAATATAGAATTTTCAAATAAAGTACTCGACTCTTTTCCGAAGTCTAGTACTTGTTCTTGAGACTGGTTCATAGTGCACTTGCTTGTGCAGCATTTCGGACTTCCGAATCATATCATCTGACATAGAAAGTTTCAACAAAAGAAGGGCTTCTTTATGATGTTTGTCATAATCGGTAAAGTTCATTGCTAATCGTTGTTCTGTGTCAAGTATTATCTTGTCACAATCACGGAATTTCGCAATTGTCAAGCTTTTATGACTCCACACATAATTTTGCCCAATTAATTTCTAGGCCTCAAGTAGGACGAGATTCTGAATATTGGCCATTTTTCACTCCAAAAAATAATCTTTAACCAACAAAAACTAAAAAAATTCCAAAAAGCGAAATATTCTGATTTTGGATTTCAATAGAATTATATTTGATAGAAAATAAAAATTTCATCCACCTAGAAATTTGTATATCGCCAAAAATCAGAAATTTTATTTTACTCACTTGGTTCTGCCCTTCTGCTCTTCCACGATTTCTGCGTGGGCGTATTTATGTATTTCTCCTTTTGCATGGCTTTTACAACTATATTTTTCGCGACGCGACTGTGTTTTTCTTCGGCTCCTTCCGCAATTGTGTTTACTTTGGATGCTTCTAGCGTTTGCTCCTTCAACAACCCTCTTCGCGACGTCTCCCAAACCTTGCTTTCCAGACCGTTGCGATTTCCGCTCATGATTTCTCAGACCTTCTCCCTCACCGGCGACGACTAGATACTGTCACAAGTTTTGTGATTTGCTTCCCGATCTCTTCTCCTATTCGTACCCCCAAACCAGAGTTTCCTCGAATAGTGAACACTCATACCTTTTCAGCTTCCTCAAGTGGTGGCTCTAATACCACTGTTAGCAAATGAATGAAGAGACAATGTTGGAAAGCACACTATATTTTGATGTGTGTGTGCATCTTATTCATGATATGCAAAACTTGGTTACAGTAGTTACAAGAAGCTACCAGTTAGACATCAACTAATATTTAGATAAGTCTTATTACATTATTTAACAAGTTGTAGAGTTACGCGATATGAGAAATGCACAAAGAAAAAGCATTGATGCAGAGGATTTTGCAAAGCATATGCAAGAAGTGCATAAGCAAGTGCACGAACAATTGGAGAAAAGTAGTACGCAGTACAAACAATACGCATATGTGAAGAGAATATAAGTAGAATATCAATTTGGAGATTTGGTCTGAGCACACTTGAGAAAAGATATTTCCAAAACACACGTATGATAAGTGGAAGTGGAAAAAGATTGGACCATGCATAGTGTTGCGAAAATTTGCGAAGAATGCATATGAGATTGGACCATGCCTATTTTCAATGTTTGATATATGCCTATTTTCAATGTTTGATATAAGCCTGTTTTCAATGTGGCTAATTTGTATCCATATTATAAAGGACAAAGTAGTGAAAGCACAAACACAAATTCTGAAGTGGATTGGCTAGCACAGATTCCAAAAAAAGCGCGATATGAAGTGGAACAAGTGATTGACATGCAAGTAAGAAAGGCTACATGCAAAAAGGAGTATACAAAATATCTAGTAAAGTGGAAACGCTGAGGAATTGAAGATGTAACATGGATAAACATGTCAAAACCTACAAAACAAAGAATACCATTAACAGAGCTCTTAGAAGTTAAATGCGCAAGAACACATTTCTTTTGTTACCCAAGGTGTATGATGCAAGAGCATCCGAGTTCACGTGCAATCTTGCATCAACCAAAAATATGTTAGTTTAGGAAATTTGGCTGAGGGTTATTTTGTGCAAGTTTCTTATTGTACATTTGTCAGTAAATTTGTGCAAGTCTTGTGTATGCGCAAACCACTGTGTTGTTTTGCGCCACCTTTTAGCGCAACCATGTTTTTCTGTAGTTTTGTGCTAACTGCAAGCACGCATATGTTTTGGGTTTGTAATGTTCCACATGTTTGTTGTTGCGTGTAGTTGTAATTGTTTTTTGTCTAAATAATCTTGCAAAGCCTTGTGGAAGATGCAGTGTTGATATTTTGCATTTGTGCAGTTTTGCGGAGATGTGGAGTAAATTTAGAAGTCTATGAATCTTCTAAGAACATTAGAGCTTTCGGTTAGGTCACTACACAGTTTGGTTCTTTACCACAAAAGTCGTAGGGTTAATGACAGTTCTTGCATGAGTTGGTTCTTCATGGTGCAAGCACAACATCATTTTGTGAATCATTTGGAGAACACGTGGAAATGTGTGACAAGGTTATTGGCAGGTATGAATATTATGGTGCAAGAGTTTTTCAACTCATTTGTTGCTTGCAACTTTTATGCGACTTGTCTCATGAGCAGCTTGGTTGGGCACATCCTTGTGACGTGTTATGATAAAGAGCCGTTGCATTTAAATCGTTAAATCATGGAAGTTGCTAAGGATTCATTTAATATTTTCATGTGATGTAGCATGTCGCGATCATTAATCTGTAACATACTATGTTGCCTTAGAATTGTATTAGACATTTAATATTTGCAGTGCAATAAGGTGTATTTAATGGTGTTAGTGATGTAAAGCACTTAATGTAAACAGGTGGGTCTTATGCCTTTATAGGCATGGCACTACACTTGTGCAAGGGATGGTAGATTGGGATATAGAAGATTAGAGCTTATGAGTAGTCAATGTAATTGTTCGGAGAGAGATCTAAACTTACAAACACTGTGAGTTAGCAAGAAGAGATCTATAGACATTATGTTGCAACATATCTCATTGTGAGATTGCAGTGTCATTCTTGTTATTGTCCCTATTGCAATTTCCTATTGTGGAAATCTAATAAAACTCTCAGTTGCATTGTTGCAATTATTTGCATATTTTGTTGTGTAGTCTAAGGACCGCATGGTCTAAGATATATGTTAATTGAGACCCCTAACCACAGCTGCATCAATTCTTCTTGTACTCTAGGCCATGTTCCATAGTACCACAGATATACCTCAATACTTGTTTTGCTTCCTTCCAGTGACACAACTTTGGTTCTTGCACGAATCGTGAAAGGAAACTGACAACATAACTAACATATGCCTAGTGTAAATCTAGTAAATGAGACTCCCAATAAAATGATGATGGAGAGTAGCATTCACCTATGAAGATGGATAGAATTGAGAAAGTTGCATTCTTAGTCTCCATGGGTGTTGGCATGGGCTTGCCATCTATCATCTAAAACTTCTCGACCAAAATCTTTCCATATTTCCTTTGAGATATGTTGTACCCAAAATATTACTTAGCCAAATTTTCCAATTTGGACCAAACACAAAGCCTTCATTTCGAAGTCCAACTTTGCCTAAAAAATTGTCTTTATATACTCAACCGTTTTCCCATAAAATCAAAACGTGTTTTTCATGCAAGAGGTTAGGCCAATTTGATTTCCCAGGCATGTTGAATGCAAAAGCACAAACAAACTATTCCATAATGTGTTTTCATGCTTAGGGGACTATGCCGACCCAGCCCTTTGGGCACGTCGAACACAAAAACGCACCAAAGCCTAGGCATAATACGTTTTTGTGTCTAGTGCATCTAGGAGGTCGAGCCGATCGTGACAGTTGGGCACGCAAAGTGCGCACATACAAATGAGTCAATAGGCACTGCACACCGAGCTAGGAATTTTTTTTTTTATAAATATGAGTGAATTGTTCTCAATAGACAACTTCTGGTGCGTGCAGTCTTCTCACCCTATATACATGCATTGCACAAAATCTCCGCTCCTTTGTTCTTTGAGCTTAGAGAAGCATGAATCGTCCAAACCATAGGCAAAATTTTCATCCCTTTGCAAGCTTCTCATCCATATCTCTTTCCTTGGATTTCGAGTGAGATTTGGGTGTTTTGCAAGCAAATGGAAGATTGGCATAACCAGGTACACAAAAGTTCCATCTAGCTTCTATAGGCTCCTGGAAGGGCATTAGAAGGTGAAACATATGCTCTTCACATCTACATAAGCATTTTCTGCCATCGAACCTATTGGCAAAACATTTGGCACAAGGCCAAATATGAAGTTTTGGAAACAATGAAGGGGACATAGTCCCTCCTCTATTCAAAGGGGAGGTTCCCTTTATTGAAAACAGCAAACTGAAATAAACTATTCTCAATATTTACAGATAGAATTTGGTATAGGATTTTATTGATTTCTACTTGCAAAAGAAAAATAGAAAAGGAAGGTGAAAGGTCATACATGCCCACGCAAACAAAGATCTTATCCTACATATAGCAAATGAAAAGTAAATATATTTTGATAGTTTGACAATAAAACAAGGGATTGTTTGAGGATTGAGAAAGACTTAGACACAAAGTTCTCCAATCTTCTTTGCATTCCCAATGGAAGAGTGAACACAAAATTTCTTTCTTCTTCCTTGCACAAAATTACAATGGATATCAAAAAGTCCTTGTACAAATGTCGTTTCTCCTATTTATAGATGTAGGAGGGAATGAACTGACCCTCATATTCCCATTTTTTGTCCTATCCTATTTCATATTTGTAATCTTATTTTTACCAAAGAAATGTAGAACTTTCCCGAAATAGAAGGGAAACAAAATTAGAAAAGTGATAGAATACATTCTAAGATTTATTTCCCTATAGCATAAACTATCTTGGATGGATCTAAAGGCAGAGTGGCTGATTGGCTGGCTACTTCTTTTGTCTCGGGCTGGTTTGAATATTTTGATTTCCTTATTGCTTCTGCAAACAAGTTTCCCTTGGGAACTATTGAGTTCTTGTAATGTACCAACCATCTATCGGATATTGTTAACATCATATTGGGGGCTTCGATCAAATTGGCTCGTTGAGAGTTTAGTTCTTCAAGGGAGGCATGAGTTTCATTGAACACATTCATTGAGGCAACACTGAATACACCTTCTTTGAACAATTCCTCCCTGACTAACTTTTTGAACTGCTCTTTTTCCTCATTTCCATATAAGGGATCCTTCCTCCTTGAGAAGGTCGCAATGCAAGCCCCTGACATTAGAACAAACTTCTGTCTTTTTGTATCCTCCAGTTTGGGACTGTTTCCTTAGATCATCCATGGCTTTATTCAAAACTTCAATCTTGTGGAGAATGCTTTCTAACCAATCATGAGAGAGATTACTTTCTCTTGTTAAAGATTTTGGATTTAACTAGCACCTCTGCATATGTGGCTGACATATGTTCAATATCTCCTCTCACACTCTCCCACAAACTGGGTTCCTTTTGATGGCATAGAATTTGTTGAACAATCTTGACCTACTCTGCCTCAAGCCATTCATACAATTTATCATTTCCTCAATATATTCTAGGCCATCTAGAAACAATTGCTCAATCCAGGCTTCAAGAGTATTTCCATAATTGTTATACCTACTTATGGTTAATATTGCTTCTTTGTTTATGCCATGAACTTGGGTTGGAGAATCTTCTTGAGGAATTGTCGGGCCTTCTATTGAGTTCAAAAGATAATTGACATAACCTGCCAACTGTTGGACCTAATCCTTCAACTCCTGAGTGTGCTCATCTTGTTCAAACCTCTTGATAATCCTTTCAATGGTCTCTCAAAGGTTATGTATATCACTTTCTCAAGTAGCCACACCCAATGATACTCTTTTCAAAGTATAGTCCGACATCGTCATCTCTTCTTTATTTTTATCAACATTTGGCTCAACAATCTCCACAAATTGAGCTCCAAATGGGTCAGACACTAGCCTTGGTGTAGTTTTACCCTTCTTTGGAGGGGAAGTCACAAGGAGATTGGCTACTACATCAAAATCAAGCAACTCTACTTTGAACACTTTTTCCTTCTTCCCCAATAATAACAATGTTATCACAAATTTTAATACCCTAGTTAAAAACTATCAAAATAACGTAATCCTACCCTATTTTAGACTGTTGTACCATATCTGAAACTTACACAATGGGGGCCAACTTTAACAATTGATCGTTATCTTGTATCTCTGATTGCGTGTTGAATGTTGTATTTGATTGTCTCTAAAGTGATTGTAAAATCTTCATTGTTGTGCTTGGTTAAACTGCAAATTTGGTCTGATATATCCAGCAATCCTACCCTATTTTAGACCATTGTACCATATCTAAAACTTACACGATGGGGGCCAACTTTAACACTTGATCGTTATCTTGAATCTCTAATTGTGTGTTGAATGTTGTAATTGATTGTCTCTAATGTGATTGTAAAATCTTCATTGTCGTGCTCGGTTAAACTGTAATATTGGTCTGATATATCTAGTCCAGTGCTAATATGCATGTTCAAATATTGAAACAATGATGATCAAGGTAACATAATTGATTTACCCATCACACTTCATGAGGTCACTTTGGCAGGTGCATGATTTTCAACTCCTAACATGTTTCTTTTGCAAAATTTGTATCTGCCAATGTGGATTGCAAACAAACAGCTTGGTCCTTGGTCAAATATCATATTTTTGGTGTACTTGCAACAGTCTCCAAGATTTTGCAAATTTTTGAGGAACTAGTAAGGCTTATATATCAAATTTCAATAATATTTATTAGAACTTATATTAAGTTCTAATGTTTTATTATCTAAGCTAAACCTATATTTATAATACACTAAGTCTATTGATACTTTCCTAAAGGTGATAGCTCCAAATTTCATTCAATTCATGTGCCACTTTGGGCAAGCATAGTTTAAACAGGTTGATTGTATAAGAGTACCATTGGGGTCAAGTAAGGATGTCCTCTCTCACTGACCCTATTTAACATCTACACCGATGAGTTAGAGGACTTTCTTTGGCAGCATACCCATATGGATGATATCTATAATTTGCATGAGTTGCGTATAGCTATCCTTCTTTTTGTCGGTGATATTGTCCTTTTGTCACACTCTGTCGAGGGCCTACAACGGCAACTTGATTCCCTCGTTTGTTTATGCGAACTCCAACAGCTTGTTGTCAACCTTAGTATAACTAAGGTCATGATCTTCAATATGTCCAAGCGCTCCCTCTCCTAATTCCAATTTTTCTACAAAGGGGACCTTCTAGAGTTCACATCGGCCTTAACTTACTTGGGAGTCCAATTCTCTAGTATGTGCTTTAGCATGAAGTCTGCCACTCATCCACGCCTTTGCAAAGGGTATGCTCCTCTCTCTATCTTGGAATGTTAATGTTTCCAGATCCACTTCTAGGTCATCCTTTCCAAGTTATGCCTTTTTGATGCAATCATCAAACCTACAATTCTATATGGTTCAAAGGTGTGGGGACTTAGCTTGGGGGCTGTTGACTAGGCCCATATTGAGAGGATTCAGACTCTCATGTTACAGTGCATGATCCATTGCAAGCAGACAATTCCTCAACACATCGTGCAAGCTGAATGTAACGACCAGCCACTACGTCTTGAGACTAACTTCAGGGTTACTTTCTACATCCACAGACATGGGTCCTTGAGGGACTCAGCCTCTGGTCATGAGAGATATTCATACTTGGCACTCTACTCTTCAAAGAGGATTGCTTCACTAGTCCCCATCAGACATCAGCACTATTGGTACTTTGAGACTGGATTGTTCCTTCTTTCTATCGGCATCTTTATTGATCGACTACCCCTTTCATGTATTCCTTGGACGCCCCCGAAACTCCTTACCACAAAGGATGTCATCACTACAATATCCAGAGTGGACATCTATAGGTAGTATACTCAGGGCAATTGGATCTCCCCCATTGAGCCACTCAACCCCAACCTTGCTTTCTACACCAAGCATTTCTTACAAGTAGTGGATGGTATTATTTGTTGCCCTCACTATCTCCAGTACCATTGGTCCCACAGCTTGAGGTTTCCCCTTGGTTAGATGAGAGTATGCTCTCACCAATTATAGGTTGAAACAAATCACCACATTCTTTGTCAGGACCAGATTTGTAGTCTTTGCTCCCTCCAAGAGGTGGAGACTGAGGAACACTTCATTTTCATATGTTGCATTTACCATGAGATTTGGGGAAGATATCATTGCCTCTATAGGGACTCAGTCAACACATCTAATTTGTTTAGATATCCAGACCAGTGGTGCCTAGTTCTTTCTCTTCGCAAGGTCGTCGCCCTCTGACACAAATCCCTACAGGGGGAGCCTAGAGGCTTTAGAGCCCCCATGTTGATCACCTCTTTCTTCCAGCCCACCTAGGCGATTGGTAGCACTAAGCACCCTTTGGATACCGGTGCCTCACACATTAGAGTTGATAGATCAGTTAGGCAATGTTTCTCTCAACGTATCTCTATTACTCAAATTACCTAGGTCCCCCAGCATGCTCTCCCTCAACACCATGGCTATGTTCCTACCTACTAGCGTGGCTTTGAACCCTTTTTGGCAACATGGATCTACTACTTACCAGCCACCCCTAGACCATAGCGGCAGACTCATGAGTTTCTTTTGCATCACAGGAAGTACACCGGACTTGGATGTTGGGGGAATTTTAGAGGAAGTGCTTTGCTTATCCCTAGGATCTCCCAACCTGACCCCTCCAACATTGGGTACTCCCTGACGAGCACTGTCGAATCTTACAATGATTTATGATGTGCCAAACAGGGCCTCCACTTCAGGAACAAACAGAGATTTTCAAGGTCTTCCAGTCTTCATCAACACGTGTTTTGGAAGCTCTTGTTCACCCTCCATTGCTTTTTGTATTGGTTCCACTGCCACCTTTGTTAGTGGCACACTGCTGCACTTTGTCTTTTGTATTTGTTTCCTTTTATTTTGGTTTCTTGGGTTCTCTTTCCCATGAACTTTCTATTGTTAATTGTTGGTTCCTCGAGTCCCATTGATGTACTTTTGGTCATATGTGGACATTAATATAATTTATTTATTTATTTATTTCTCTAACATTTATATGTTACTTGGACATGACATGATATGAGGTATCAACCTCAATTTGATTATATATCAACTTGGATAAAACAAGTCGTCAAGACATAGCATAATCAATAAAATATGGTAAATGTTTTGAGATCACCTTGGATCTCACTGCAACCTCGCAATAATTGTCGGACATGTCAATTTAATGTTTTAATTGTAAAGTTTGGAGGCAATGTTGGAAATTTGGGCAATTTAGTTGGCAGATAAACACAAATGGTGATTAGGTCGGCAATGTAGTTAAGTTTTGAAGCCGAAGTAAATTTATTGGAAGCCTAGGCCACCACCATTGTTTGAAATGCACGAAGCGGACTAGGACACCTGGCAACTGCCCCGCATTCAATGCGGTCTCCGAACAAGGTATAGGCGGTATTCTAATTTTCTTTTAGTCATTTGCACATTTGGCAAGCTTCTCTATAGAAGCCGAGTTCTGTTGGCCTTTCAATTGATGATCTCCATTGGCAATATTCAGTCGTTTCACCTCTGTTTCCCGTTGGAAACAGTTTTGAAAGAGAGAATACATTCTTTTAAGTTCTCAATTTAAAATCTTTGATAAAATGGAAAAATTGAACATGGTTTCATGTGCAATTGGAGTCGTCTGGATTTTGTTTGCAAGTGGTATCTCCTGCGTGTAATAGACTTGCCTTCAAATTCTGTGAAGATACAACAGCTTCATATCGTTTCTTGGCTGAGTTAGAATGTGATTATTTTTCCTTCAAAAAGGCATGCATGCATGCTTAGTTCAACATGCTTTTGCATTCTTTCATGGTTTTGGCATGGCTATTCCACTCAGTTTTCGGCATTTGTTAAGCTGTTGCATTAAATTCATGGCTTTAAGCATGCAGTTGCACTCAGACTTTTGGTTTCCACATGATTGTTGCATTCAATATTTTAGGTTTTGATATGCATTTGTTGCATTCAATTTTTAGAGAATCAATATGCAACGGCACTTAAGGTTTGGATTTCGACACGGCACTTGCATTCAGTGTTTGAGTTTTGCATGGTAATTTGCAATCAGTGTGATATAGTCCTTTGCACGCAAATATGGAAATGTGCTTTGAGGTTTTGTTAGTTCGTAGAATATATATAAAGATATCTCTTTGCATGCAATATTTCTTAATGGATTCGAACATCTATATGTGTATTTCAGTCTCTACTCAAATGAGTTTTTGTCAAACCAACTGTATATGACTCAGTTGTTTTGGTTAGTCTGCAAATTGTTTTTATTTTTTTTAATGTTTCACATTGTTTGCGTGAAATTTGGTTTATTCTGAGAAGGTTTTCGATTGTTCATATGGAAAGATGACAGTTTCTTGATATAATAATGGGCTTTGATGATCTAGGTTTTTCGAATTTTTCTCTAAAGCCAATTTGGATATATTTTGCATCTGGGTATAGTTCAAATTGATGAAAAATAAAGAAAAAGGATGTTGGAAGTCTATGCAAGTTATTTCGAATTATATAGTGAATGGAAGACAACTATGATTATTGTTTAAATGATATCTTGCATTTAGTTTGTTTTAAATTTGTATGTAGTTTTAAAGTCAAATGAAATTCTTGTTGAACCTGTCTACATACAAAAAGCATGCAATGAACATATGCATGAAATTGTTTAAAAAAGGGTTTCGGTCAAAATGTGGATTTCACACCCTGCATGCATTATATTTGTGGTTTTCAACTCAAAATGATCAATTTGTTCTCAATATCTTGCAAAAACCTTGTTTTTAATATCTTGCAAGTATAGTGGCCTAGGGTGATAAGAAATACAATGCCTACCACGTGCTTTTGTCTACATCGTTTGTGCACTTTCATCAATTGCTTGCATATCTCAATCAACAATATTTCGTTGTTTTCCAACCTTGACAGTCTCAAGGGACAACCTTCAAATCCCCCAACTCTTATATAAGAAAAGTTATGGAATTGAATGAAGTAGCTCCCATACTGTGATATGAGGTTAGTTGCTTTGTCTTAAATTCTTGCTCCCCATTCTTCATCCTATGCTTGCACAACTCTCATAGTGAAAGCATCGTTGACTAGTTTGAGAAATCTGTTGCTTTGTTCTAGGGTCAATTGAAAGTAGAATTTGGGGACTTTGGTGGTTGGGCCTACATTAGCCAACTAAGTGAACCCTGGGTATACTCTTTGCGCTGATAGTGAATACTCCAGGTAAAAGGTCATGTAGAATGTTTTGGTCACTTCCACATTAGTCAATTGTTGATGAAGGGAATCACTTATGATGTCACCCAGTCTATGTATTGTTTTTCGCCATATATGATGCTCATAGCCATGAATATCCATTAGTAAAATTCCATGGTAGTCTTGTTGCCTACCACCATGTTGACAAGATTAAGCATATCTAACAACTCTTCTTTAAAATTTGATATGAAGTTCTTTGGGAGCTTTCAGAGACCCCTTCTCTTCTATTTTAGCCATCCATTGTTAATGGTATTAAGATGCTTCTCTCGATTTTTGTCCCAAAAAGCCTATCCAAATTTTATGCCCATCCTTGCATAAGTTTCTCTGGTGGGGATCTGCAAGGTCATACAGTGGTGTTGTCTATTTTGACTATCAAAGAACCTTCTTCTACCCATATCTCCCTGGTATTCAACCACATGTGAACACAAGTCTAAACACTGCACAAAGATGGGTAAACCGGCTGCTTTGGACAAACCATTTGTAAATAAGAGAGTAGTCACAAGAGTTGGAGCTTCTACATTCATCCTTTCGTGAAATTCTTCCAGATCCACATGTCCAATCTAGGAGTCACCGATTTCAAGTATGTCATTCTCTAGCATAGACATAGGTTCATAACGCATGTATTTGCACTTCAACTTTGCCAACCTAGTGATCCGGAAGGTGACCTCCGCAACCCGCAAATTCTTGCATGAATTTGGAGGTACCAAATGCTTGTGTGGTTGTGGGAAACAGGTCACAGTGGTCATAAAATTGTCAGTTGTTCTTTTGGATCTTCCACCAAATTAACTCAGCAACTATCTAAAACTTTGATGTACCCAAGGTACTAAAACTTCTTTGGGACTGAAAACTGTCAGAAATGCATTCTGCAACCTTTGAAACTTGCACCAATGCAAAGTACTTGGAAAAACAAAAAATTTGGTTGTCTTTGGCTAGATTTTCGTCTTCACAAGGATGAATGGTGTGAGGCTGGAATTTTTACAATGCATGGGTAAAAAGTTGGGTGGAAGAATGGCTCTTAGTAAGCACATGCATGCATATGTAAAGAAAAATGGGGGGAACAGTTGGCGTGCTAAGGCACCAACCTTCCCCCCACAAGCGGAGCATGTCCACGTAGTTGGCCCTATTGAGCCCTACAGGCACGGTGCACTAGGCTTGCCACCACACATCTGGCAAGCCTAGGAGGTCAAGCAAGCTCGACCTTCTGGGTGCCTGAGGCGCAGGCATGCCCAATTTTTTTTACAATTCATTCTCTTTTGAATCTCAAAGAACTTTTCAACTTTTGACTCGACCTTTTGATTCTGAAGATTTATTATGGTGACAAAATTTCAACCATGAGAATTTTGAAGACAACAATTGGCTTCGATTGGGGACATGGACTTTGCTAAAGGACATGGGATGAATTTAGAATCTCATGGTTTTGCAAGCTAGTGTCTTATCCATTGGGCTATCGGGTCAATTTACAACATTCAGGTAAAAGAAGGAAAACAAGGAAGACACATCAACAAAAAGGAAACACACCAACAAAAAGGAAACAAACCAAAATCCTAAATCACCTGAGGACCCGATAGAGGACAACCTATCCTTACTATTTGTAGAGCTTCAGATATTAGTCGTTGTAGGGCAATGGAAGATGTGTTCCATCACGATATGCCAAATAGAATGTGTTTTCTCTATAGAAATGACGAATCTTGCAAGGACCCATCCACAAGGAGTTGAACTTCCCATGACTCCCTCTTGGTTCTCTCCGCTTGTCCCATATGAAGACAAAATCACCAACTTGGAAATCTCATTGCTTGGCCTTGCAATCAAATCGTTTTTAAACCTTTTCCTGATGCATTGAGATACGATCAACGACCATCACTCTTTCTTCCTCCAGCTTTGTCAAATACATAAACTTTTTCTCCAAAAACCTTGGAATTGATTGTCCTCCACTGCCTAAGCTAGTTTGAGTGCTGGTAATTCCAGTTAAATCGTAATGCCACGTCTACTCCATAAACTATTTGAAAAGGAAAAACTCTAATTGCTCTTTTAGGAATTATATGGCCTGCTTAGAGAGCATAGTAAAGTTTCTTATGCCGATTTCTCTAATTTTCATCTACCAATTTGCGAACAATAGTAGTGATATTCTTATTACTAGATTTGCCCTGTCCATTACCTTGAGGGTAATAATCAGAAGAATGAGCTAGAGAAATCCCATATCCATTGCAAAAACCAATGAGAATTCTCTTTGATGAAATTACAAACCTCTAAGGTTGTGAATCTCACTGGAATAACTTCTACCCATTTTGTGATGTAATCTTTCACTATCAACACATGAGGATGCCCTACACTTGAATGAGGATTCAATGTGCCAATGAAGACTAACCCCCATTGCTGAAAAGGTTCTTCAATAACTACCAACCATAGAAGTAAAGCAGCCAATTTTGGTTTTCCAACAAAATGTTGGTAAGCTTCACATTTTGAAACTCATTCTTGTACATCTCTGAATAATGTAGGCCTATAGTAATGGACTTGAAAAATCTTGTATGCAGTAACAGAAGCACAGAAATGACCAACACGTGTTTGATTGTGGAAAGCTTCCATCAGAGTTTTTTGTTGTGCTTTATATTAACACATTAGAAAAGTTCCATCAATGCCTAAAAAATATAACATATTTAGTCGTTTTTCCATAAAATCAAAATGTGCATTTTGGAAAGGGAGGCCTAGCCAACCCGACTACCTAGGCGCATCGAACACGAAGTCACAAGCAAACTATTCCATAATGCATTTTCACACTTGGCATGCACAAGAGGTTAGTCCAACCCGACCCTTTAGACATGTAGGACACAAAAATGCATCAAAGTCAAAGCATGACACTTTTTCGTATCTAGCACACCCATGAGGTCAAGCTAGCTAGGATGCATGGATGTGCAAAGCGCACATGCAAATGAGTTTGTGGACACTGCGCTAAGCTGGGAAAAAAAATTGTTATAAATGAGTTGGTTGTTCTCAGCATAGTAGCATTGATCGTCTAAGGAAAATATCATTTTTTCAACAAAAGTGTAAGTGTTTTTCAAAAAATCGTGATTAATAGAGAAAAAATCAGAAAACTTAAAACTGCCAGGAAAATAAGGAAATAAAAAGAAAAAACTATTTTTTAAAATTTAAATGCATTTCCATTGCATCGAGATACATATTAGGCATTTCAATTGCATAGAAAATAGATACATCATACAATTACGCCTTCCATGAAAGATAAATGAGAATGTACGCCATTCAAATCAGTCAACTATTTTCTTTCATTACTTTTCTGAAATATTCAAATTTTATTACATTTGCATTCAAAATGCATACTATTGTCATAGTGGAACAAAAAAAGGGGAGGGAACAAATGGTAGCACGTAGACTATGGTTCAGCATGTCTACACTTCAACATATTTTCAAGGTTCTTGCCTCTCCTAATTTGAGAGACGACCTCTGCGTCAATCCCAGCATCATCCATGACGTCGAAGTCGAAATCTTAAAAAAGAGGCTTTTCATTATTTTCGAGCCATTCAAAATCTAGATCAATCTGGTCAAGGTCAATCGAATGATCTTCCTCGATAGTACCTAACATTAAACAATAGAATGCATATGTTAATAACTTATGCAAATAATATTTTACAAGTATCAAGAACATAAATCGGCTTTTCATATGAATTGAGAATAAAAATGCAATATTTATTAACTTTGAGCTTTCTTCATCTTCAAGGGAAGATTGTGGTGGACAAATGTCAAATCATTCATCCGTTTTTGAGTGAGTCGATTGCTTTTTTTGAGTGTATATGCTCTAACACACTCCAGTTGCGTTCGCAAGCGGATGAACTACATGGCTGGCTCAAAATGCGCATCGCCATCCTTCGAAGGTGTTTCATTTTTTTGCCAAAAAAATCCCACCATTGTGCTACAAAAAAATATTTTGATACCATTTGCACAATCCAATCAAAATTTAACATTTTAACTGTACGTGTGAAAAAAAACGTCTACCTGGTTGGAAGGTCTTTCTTCCTGTGACGGCTGCCTTACTACAGAAGCAACCTCTTGCCTCCTTGTACATTAGCAACTCTCCCTTGGCTTCTTCAAACTTCTGCTCAATAGAAAACATTCTTTTCATGCACTTAACTAGGCCCTCTGTGACCTCTACATCATCTCGAAATGAGGCATTGTAGAAGTATCTAGCTGCATGGAGGGGAAAATGCATGTCAATTCCATCTGTTATCAACTATCTCCTATAATGGCATGTACTTTGTCTCGTTATTCTCCAATTTGCCCCTAATAGCTTCTTTTGCCCTATCCATTGCTTCATACAAATAATCCATGGAGGGTTTATCCCCATCAACAAGTCTCAAAACTCGAACTAGAGGCTCGGAGAATAACACAATTTGCTCTCTCTTTCCAAAAAGACAGTGAGAAAACATAGTCATCACCATTCTGCCTTCCATATGTTTTGCAAAAGAACATTCCACCCACTCACTTGAAACGAACATTCGTTTCAAATTCAATTGTTTTTGGAAAAGAGTCTACAAGGCAAGGAAGCGGGTTGCAAACCTTGTCACCCCTGGCCGAAGAAGTTCCTTGTCATTTGTGAATGTTCACATCATATTAAGAACCCTTGTGCGATTGTATATAAACTTCGTGATTGTGCGGACCTTTTGCAAAACTTTTTTCACCCATGCAATTGTTGACGCTGTGGATTGCACCCTTGGAGAAAAGGCTCAGCTTCTCTTTCACACGGCACAATGGAGACTTTCCTCTTGCTGTGGGCTTGGCAAAACTGAGGAAATAATCTCTAGATAAGGGCTAGCTCCCTTTAATGCATCTTTGAGGTCTTTAACTACTACTGTTAATGATGGGAGGAGGGGTTGAAAGGGGAGAAGGATATGACAAAACAGAGACTCTAAACGGTGATGCACCAAATACTTTTTGATCTACTCAGCTATATCAACACTTCAGACCAAAAGGGCGAACAGACACTTCATCTGAATAAAAGACCAGATTGTAGGGTGCTTTAACAAGGGGCTTAATGAAGATACAAGGAAAAAGATCTTACCACAGGGGCTGCAAAAACACACTATCAGATAACTGCTCTTCTGTCTCTATGCTCCAACTTGGGCAATTCTTGTTAACCTGCAAAAGTGATCTTGGCTATACTAGATATGTTGGTGTCAACCTATGAAAGCATCAAGCTGAAATGACTAAACACAGAGTTGATACACAGACATATTCAGAAGCATAACCAGTCAGATAGAGGTAAAACGTGTTCTATTGATTCAAAGGTAAAATTTGACAAGGCTTCGCCTTACACAAGTGAGAGATCCATTTCTCTGTTGAGAGGTTACAATATATAGCATGAAAAGAAAGACCTTTTGGCACCTTCCAGAACAAGCGGCCCATACTGTATTGAACACCTAGGAAAGAGGAATTTGCTCATGCTGGTGTCATCCTTCTAAAAACGGCTTGAAAGAACCATGTTGTAGATGTCGCAGGTATTGACTTTGTAGCTTAAACCATCTTAAATGTTCCTGCAAAAAAGCATGGGTTGCTTTGTTGTTTGAATGACAAGGCCACCTCTTTATGAAACTTACGCAATTGTCTGCTCATTAACACTTAAACGAAGAAAAATGGGCCACTTTATTGAATGTCTGCACTTCCTTTGATGACCACTTGGTGGTGACTATTTCATCTGCAACAAAAATTGCTCCTACTGACGCTTCTTGTGCAACCTGGACTACTCTATTCTTTCTCTGCTTGGCTTCTGTCTTTTCCTGGCTCTTTGGCCCCTTTCTCGAAGGGTTGTTGAGTTTATCCTCAAGTCTCCAAGCCCTTTGAATTCCTTCGGCCCTGTGCTCATGAGCCCTTTCGGCCACTTGTCATGAGTTCTTTTGGGCAAAATGCTCGAAAGAAATCTTTCGGCCGCTTGTCTGAAGGCATTGGTCCTTTGGCTTCTCCTCAATAGCCGCCACATCCCATCGACATTGACATCTGCAGGCCTGTCACTATTTGAAAACCAACGGCTATTTCATCACCGTAAAATTGACGTCTGCAGGCCTGTCACCGTTTGAAAACCAACGGCTATTTTGCTACCTTGAATTTGACATTCGTGTGCACGTCACCGGACGTTTGAAACTCCAATAGCTAGTTCACTATGTTAAAGTTGATGTGCTTGAGCCCGTCATCCCTTTGGTAATTCCTTCGTCCTTTTGCAAAACGAACCCTCCTGAAGGGAAGGTGATCTTTCAGAAAAGAGTAGAGGGTCCCTTTTTGACAGCCGAGAGCCCTCTGCAAGGGCACTTGCCCTTCAGACTCCTTTGTCTTCAAGGAATTCCTTCGGACATTTTGCCCGAAGGAAATCTTGCCTTCAAAGTCTCGGTCTTTTCTTTTGATAAATTCCTTCGGACAAATGCCTGAAGGAAATCCCTTTTTGACAGCCGAGAACCCTCCGCAAGGGCACTTGCCCTTTGGACTCCTTTGTCTTCAAGGAATTCCTTCGAACATTTTGCCCAAAGGAAATCTTGCCTTCAAAGTCTCGGTCTTTTATTTTGATAAATTCCTTCGGACAAAAGTCTGAAGGAAATCCTTCGGGCATTTGTCCGAAGGAATTTGCCTTGGTTTCTTCCTTGGATTTTCTTTGGACAAAAAGTCCGAAGAAATCCTTTGCCTTTTGCCTTGTCACTTTTCTGAAGGAAAACTCCCCTTTGGGCCCTATGCCTTGCTCTCTTTCAAAGGTGCTCTTTTCCCTCCGCAAGGGCACTTTGGCTCCAAAGTTGCCTTTCGGAGCCTACTTGAACGGTCCAATTTGTCACCTGCTTGCCCTCCGCAAGGGCACTTGTCCTTAGGAGCTTTGTGATAGACTTATATCTCTTTGAAGTTGGCCCATTCATTTGCCAAAAGCTTGTCCAAGGTGATTTGCTAAAGCAAAATAAGCCTTCAAATCAACCCGAAACATCTACAAGACTCAAGTCACTTGGCTCTTTACAAAAACGGGTCTATTTGAAAGGGAAATGGCACAATTGCAGTAAGGTGAAATACATCAAAGACTGACTACTCAGGACAACAAGGAAGGGAGACAGATTTTTGGCCTGTAGGACCAAAAATGGTCAATAAATTTGGCGATTCTTAGGGGAAGCATGCCTGCTATGCTTAGAAAAACCAGTGGCTTACAAGTCCATTGAGCACAGAGTCAAAATATAACCTGAAAGGTTGACAATAACCTTCAGAGACTAAAGAATCAACATGAACCTTTTACCCCAAACGGCGAACAAAACACACACAAGGCAAAAAAAACTACGAACATGCGCAAATGCACTTAGGGAAAACAGGGAAAAAAACAGGAAAAATATGTACATAATGAGAGAAGCCTCAGTGACAATGCTTAAGATATATCCCATTAACTGGGATATGCAGTTCTCCACAATCCAACTTGGAGAGTTGGAATGTGTTATGCTGCCTGCACTGCGTGATGACATATGGACCACTCCATAAGGCATCGAACTTCGTGTGTTTTCCAAGTTTAACTCGGTCCTCATCCTATTTTAAGACGATGTCACCTTCTGAGAAGCCTTTTGATGAGGATTTCTTATCAAAATGCTTCTTCGTTTGCTGCTGACGGCTGGTCATAGAAACCATGGCTTGGTCTCTTGTCTCCTGAAGCTCCATTAATTCACAAAGCTTGACCTCCATGTTGTCACTTTCTTCCAATTGCACCTGGTGGGCAAGATCCAAGGTTGGCAATTCAAGTGAAATGGGGAGTTTAGCTTCCCTTCCATACACAAGCGTGTATGGTGAATTGCCGACTGCTCTTTTTGGAGTAACCATGTCTGCCCACAGGGCTGTTTTCAGCTTTACGTGCCAAGTTCTCTGATTTTCCTCCATTGTCTTAATGATTCTGATCAGATTCTGAGCAGTTGGAAGAAGTGCTAAAGTAGATGTATCCCAACGCCCACTCGCTTGTTTTGGTTCCAAAGAAAGCCAATGCATTTTCTGAGATGATGGTAGTTGGGACTCCAAACCTTGTCACCAGGCTTTCGTAAAAGTCTAGAACTGCACTTTCGTTGGCTTCCTTCAAAGCAACAGTTTCTACCCATCTCGTGAAATAGTTTGTAGCAGTCAAGACCCATTTGTGGCCAGCACTGGAAGGAGGGTTGATCATTCCTATGAAGTCTAGGCCCCATTACATGAACGGTTGTTCTATTTGAATAGGTTGCAGAGGCATCGCAGGCAGCGGTTGCTTTCCATCAAAGATAGCACATTTCTGGCACTTCCATATCCAAGCATGAGTATCTCTGAATAAAGTGGGCCAAAAATAATCAGCCCTCATAATCCTTGCAGTTGTAGGCTTAAGAGCAAAGTGACTACCAACTGGCCCATCATGAATCTCAGATAGTACCCTGTCGACTTAACTTGAGTCTATGCATCTCAAGAGTACCCCTGAAAAATCTCTTCTAAATAGCACCCTATCAATCAGGACATAAGAAAGAGATTGGAGTCTGAAACACCTCCTCTTAGTTGTATCAAGGCCCTATGGGCACTCACTAGTGAGAAGTAAATGTGTCATGTCTTGTGCCCAATCCTTCATGACTGTTGGTTCCTCTGCTACAGCTTCCTCATGACATAGCAAAATGCCTTCTTTTTGTTGTTTAAGGTCTGTAGCGAGGTGTTCACACAGCCCTCTTCCCCTTACCAACTTGGTGGTTTTGATATCCACGTCATATTCCATTACTTTGGTGATCCATCCTGCTCTCTTTTCATTTAGATCACGGCTAATCAAGAAATCTTTGATGCTGGGATGTGGCACCATGACATGAACCTTGTTGTTTGACAACATATGTATGAATTTCTTTAGGCTTCGTATGACCGCAAGCACTTGTTTTTCAACTTAAGTGTACCTGGTTTCAAAACCTTCTAGACCTTGGCTAAAGAACGCAATAGGCTGTTCAAAGTTTTCACCATTTGCTTGAGTAAGCATGGCGGAGATTACCTCTTCATTTTTAAAGGTGTAAAGGTTGAAATCCTTGGAGAAGTCAGGACTAATCAAGGTGGGAGCCTGGGCAATAGCTTGCTTAATCCCTTCAAAACTATCCTTCCTTTGTGCTGTCCATGCAAACTTCTCATCCTTCTTCAGCATGGAAGTTAGTGGCTTAACTATCTCGGCAAAATTAGGGATAAATCGCCTAATAAAATTTATTCTGCCAAAGAAGCTTTGCAGACCCTTCTTGTGCTTAGGTAAGGACAGCGCTAGGATGCGCAGACAATTTCTGGATCAATGGTCAAGCCCCCTTTCGAAACAACATGGCCAAAGAGTTTACCTTCGTGGACAACGAACACACATTTCTTTGGATTGAGAGAGATACCAAACTCTCTACACCTCTCAAAGATTTGCCTCAGGTGTTTCAGATGTTGGCATGCATCCTTAGAGAACAATGTCACGTCATCAAGATAGACCAGTACAATATTATTTATCAGGCCCTAGAAATCCATGTCCATGGCTCGCTGAAAGGTGGCTCCAGCATTTGACAATCCGAATGGCATTTTTCGGTAAGCAAAAGTTCTCCACTTGGTAGTGAACGCTATCTTGTACTGATCACAATCTTGCACTAGAATCTGATTGTACCCTAAATACCCATCCAAGAGGGAGAAACGTTCACTGCCTGTCACCATTTGGAGGATCTGCTCCATACTTGGGAGGGGATAGTGATCTTTCAACGAGACTCTATTGAGGTCTCTAAAATCCACACATAGTCTAATCTCCCCATTATTTTTCCTAACAAGGACGAGATTAGCCAGCCAAGAAGAGTGTTTGATAAGAAATATAATTTTGGACTCAATCAGCTTGGTGAGTTCCTTTTGCATAAGAGGCTCAATCTTCGGATTGACAGGGCTTTGTTTTTGTTTGATGGGTTTGGCGCCTTCCTCCAACTCAATGGTGTGTTGAGCCAAGCTTGGGTCAAAACCCTATAGGTCGCCATATTCCCAAACGAAAACATCAACAAATTCTTGGCACAACAAAATGAAAGCATGCCTTTCATCATCTGTACATACCTTACCAAATGCAAGCAGCCTGTTCTTAAATATTTCGACTGTTTCGTAATTTTCTCTCTTGGTCGTGATGCTTGCTTTATCTTTTTTTAGTTGGTCATCCTCGTTGAAGAGGCTCTCGAGAGTGACCAAGCCATTGGGAAGTTTGTTGTTCTTTAGCTGAACAATCTAGCCATCGTACTGTTGCTGCAACTTGGCTTGATTTTTGGAAGCAAACTCAACCTTCTCTTGCAAGAAGAGCGCTATCTGCCAATCACTATCAAACACCTGCCAGTTAGTGGCATTATCAGGGACGGAGGATCTAATTACCACTTTTAAATGGCACAGACTGTTGTCTTGACCTATTTCCTTGAGAATGTCGAACTGAGCACCAACTGATGCTAGCCTGTCTGCTTGCTTATTATGTTCTCTTGGAATGGAATTGATGTTGAAAGCAAGGTAGCTCTCCACTACGTCCCACACCCTGTGCTTGTAAAACTTAAGCAAGGAATTCTTTGTCAAATTTTGGCCTCTAACCTGATTTACGATTAACTCACTGTCTCCAAAAACCTACAATTCTTTAATTCCTCTTTTCTTTGCCCACTCCAAACCATGAATGAGAGACTCATATTCTGCAACATTGCAAGTGCAAGAAAATTGGAACCTGAAAGTCGAGAAGTATTTCTCCTTTGAGGGCGAAATTAACACTACTCCACCATCAGCTCCCAATTTGCTTCTTGAGCCATCAAAGAAGAGTTGCCATAAACCCGAGTTCTCTTGGTTTGCCCTCATCAAATTTGACACAAAAGTACCTTCTTCATGCATGCAATAAATCCCAAGACCTGCCTCTTCGATGAACTTGTATGGGTCATGTTCAAAATTGTCACTTCCCCATTCGTCTAAGAGCAGGTCAGCAACTCCTTCAAGAGAAGAGGGTGAAGATTGGTCCATTTGAAATTTTTCTTCATCAATGATGGCATAGCCGACATTTGTTGCCTTGAGTGAGTATGGCTCCAGATGGTCTCAGTGGATTGGCTCCGACTCAATCTTCACTTTAGTTCCATATTTGGTTCTAAAAACCATGTAAGACCAGTTTGCAGCTAAGTACCCATCTATTTTGGACGTGAAATCCATGGATAGGCAAAGAGCCAAGTAGGGAGGAACATCCACCACTACCACGTCATGGGGAACTGAGAAGGTTGGACAGGCGTGCAGCGTTAGATTCAAGCCTCTCACCACTCCTAATGTCTTAGCTGGGGATCCATCTAGCTACAAGACTCCATTGGTCATTTCCTCATATTTGAGTCCCAGCTTATCTGCTATGCATTTGGGCATTACTTAGGTGCTTTCCACACTGTCAATAATGCAATTGTGAACCATGAAATCTCCAATGACTAGGGATAGATAGGAGGAACCTTTTCATCCTTTGCTTGGCTTGCCATGGAAGGGTGCCCACTCATAATCAAAACATTATCGGCCTTTGCTAGGACGGCTTGTTCATTCAGCCCGTGTAATTCCTTCTGGAGTATATCCTTTTGTCCCAGCATTGCTAAGGAATCCCACAGTGAGATATTCATGTGTAGCTTCTTCATCTGATCCACCACATTGATTGGAGGGTTGCTTTCTTTTAAATTTTCTTTGTGGGCGCTTGCAGCCTGAGGTGCAAGTCTAGGAGCTGAGGGTGCAACCGACAGCTTGTAATTTGAGAACTTCTGGTTCACATGTGATGACGAACATGTTGTAGACGTTTGAGTAGTTCCCTGTGCTTTTTGGACCTGGTATTGGCTGCAACACAATCACCTTGGTTCATACTGCCCGCATAATTTATTGCATAGAATTCACCTTCTAGGTGATTCATGAGAGTGGAATCACACTAAACCTGTTTGTTGTCCATCCCAGGTTGTATTGACGCCTCAAAACTTGGGAATTGGGTTGTTTGATTGTCTTGTGCGTTCATATACTAATTCGGCAACTCATTAGTATATGCAACTTGCTCTTGGCCATACCCCAATGGTGGGCAATTAGGTTGTTTTTCCTATACCAAGTTATTTTGAGTGGGAACAAGAGCTTTAGACAGTTAGGGAGCACTTAGATTATGACCTTGATATGGTCTGACTTGAGTAATCTGACCCCGTCCTTGGTTATAATTCTAGAAAGGAGGTCTATTCGCTTGTCCGAACTGTTGGTATCCCTGATTCAGCCAATAGTTTTGAACCTGTTGCCTCTTGAGAGCCACTAATTCATTGGTTACACTTTGTAACAAGCTCTTAACTTCATGGAGGTCGTTGGGCGAGGTAACAATCGGCTTTTCTACACCAAGCAGAAGAGCTAAGGTAGGTGCAGCAGTCTGAACTAAGGGTGGCAATTTATGGAAGAGCGGCATGTGAGGTCTAGAGACTATCTTTCCTGCTTGTACCAAGCAATTTTCAACGGCTATGGCTATTTCATAGGCAGCAAGTAACACTTTTCCTCCCATGGACTGTATCATGACAGCAATGTCACTATTCAAAGCCTTTAAGTACTAGAGGAAGGCATAGTTTGGGGTTGGCCTCACCAAAATGGAGATTCTGTCCCAGATCTTCTGGAACCTGGTATTAAAATTTTGCATAAACTCATGCGGAGCTCTTTTCATAATGGTCAATTGCTCGGCAAAAAAGAGATGATCACTCTTCTCCCCGAATCTGTTTGTCAAAAAGGTGCCTAATTCGTTCCATGAACCGACTGAGTTCATAGGCAAGGTCCCATACCAATCCAGAACTTTACCTTTAAAAGACAATGCTAGTAACCTGATGGCTATGTTCTCTTCAGTGACATTGCGAATGTTACAGAGATTGGCTATATTCCTGATATGCTTAATAGCGGTAATAGGCCCCTTTCCATTAAAAGGACGACCACTCTTAAGGGTTGTCCCTGGGATTGGGTCATAATGCAGAAGGTTTAAAGGGCTCTGACCATGGAAAGCTACAAAAGGTAAAGCCATGACGATGACAGGATTCAACCAGGGCCTTCTTGTGTAAGTATATTTTATGGCAAGTCTGGAAAATTGGTTTGTTGTATAAGGATGAATCCTTGCAAACCTTAGCCACTTTGTTGAGTTTAAGGGCAGCTCAAAGAATTTGAAAGGGACACCCTTGGCAGAGAATCTTGTTGTGACCTTAGGCATGGGATGTTAGGGTGATCTCTAACCAGAGACTGATGTTCTTGAAAATGGAGTCGCCAAATGATGGGTTAGTTGTTCATTCTTACAGTAACAAGACCAGCACCAATCCTGGAACTTCTTTGAGCATTAAAAGTTGGTCCCACCGGCCATGCCAAAAACTATTGACGTTGTGGATTGCACCCTTGGAGAGAAGGCTCAGCTTCTCTCTTCCACACGGCACAATGGAGACTTTCCTCTTGCTGTGGACTTGGCAAAACTGAGAAAAGAATCTCTAGCTAAGGGCTAGCTCCCTTTGATGCATCTTTGAGGTCTTTAACTACTACTATTAATGATGGGGGGAGCGGAGTGAAAAGAGAGAAGGATATGACAAAACAGAGACTATCTAAATGGTGATGCACCAAATAATTTTTGATCTACTCAGCTATATCAACACTTCAGACCAAAAGGGCGAACAGACACTTCATCTGAATAAAAGACCAGACTATAGGGCGCTTTAACAAGAGGCTTAATGAAGATACAAGGAAAAAGAACTTACCACAGGAGCTGCAGAAGCACACTGTCAGATAACTGCTCTTCTGTCTCTATAATCCAACTCAGGCACTTCTTGTTAACCTGTAGAGGTGATCTTGGCTATACTAGATATGTTGGTGTCAATTTATGAAAGCATCAAGCTGAAATGACTAAATACAGAGTTGATACACAGACATATTCAGAAGCATAACCAATCAGATGAGGTAAAACGTGTTCTATTGATTCAAAGGTAAAATTTGGCAGGGCTTCACCTTACACAAGTGAGAGATCCATTTCTCTGTTGAGATATTACAATATATAGCATAAAAAAAAAGACTTTTTGGCGCCTTCCAGAACAAGCGGCCCATACTGTATTGAACACCTAGGAAAGAGGAATTTGTTCATGTTGGTGTCATCCTTCTAGAAACGGCCTGAAAGAATCATGCTGTAGATGTCGCAGGTATTGACTTTGCAACTTAACCTGTCTTAAATGTTCCTACAAAAAAGCATGGATTGCTTTGTTGTTTGAATGACAAGGCCGCCTCTTTATGAAACTTACGCAACTGTCTGCTCATTAACGTTTAAACGAAGAAAAACAGGCCACTTTATTGAATGCCTGCACTTCCTTTGATGACCACTTGGTGGTGACTATTTCATCTGCAGCAATAACTGTTCCTGCCGACACTTCCTGTGCCACCTGGACTATATTCTTTCTCTGCTTAGCTTTTGTCTTTCCCTGGCTCTTTGGCCCCTTTCTCGACGGGTCGCTGAGTTTATCCTCGGGTCTCCGAGCCCTTTGAATTCCTTCGGGCCTGCACTCATGAGCTCTTACGGCCACTTGTCATGAGTTCTTTCGAGCAAATTCCCCGAAAGAAATCTTTCAACCACTTGTCCGAAGGCATTGGTCTTTTGGCTTCTCCTCAACGGCCGACGCATCCCATCAACATTGACATCTGTGGGCCTGTCACTATTTGAAAACTAAAGGCTATTTCATCATCGTAAAATTGACATCTGCAGGCCTGTCACAGTTTGAAAACCAACAACTATTTTGCTGCCTTGAATTTGATGTTCGCACGCACATCACCGAACGTTTGAAACTCCAACGGCTAGTTCACTATGTTAAAGTTGGCGTGCTCGGGCCCGTCATCCCTTTGGTAATTCCTTCGGCCTTTTGCAAAACGAACCCTCCCGAAGGGAAGGTGATCTTTTGGAAAAGAGGAGAGGGTCCCTTTTTGACAGCCAAGAGCCCTCTGCAAGGGCACTTGCCCTTGGAGCTCCTTTGTCTTCCCAATTCCTTCGAACAAAATGTCTGAAGGAATTCCTTCGAACATTTTGCCCAAAGGAAATCTTGCCTTCAAAGTCTCGGTCTTTTCTTTTGGTAAATTCCTTCAGACAAAAGTTCGAAGGAAATCTTTTGGGCATTTGTCCGAAGGAATTTGCCTTGGTTTCTTCCTTGGATTTTCTTCGGACAAAAACCCAAAGAAATCCTTTGCCTTTTGCCTTGTCCCTTTTTTGAAGGAAAACTCCCCTTCGGGCCCTATGCCTTGCTCTCTTTCAAAGGTACTCTCTGCCCTCCACAAGGGCACTTTGGCTCCAAAGTTGCCCTTCGGAGCCTGCTTGAATGGTCCAATTTGTCATCTGCCTACCCTCCACAAGGGCACTTGTCCTTCGGAGCTTTGTGAAAGACTTATATCTTTTTGAATTTGGCCCATTCCTTTGCCAAAAGCTTGTCCAAGGTGATTTGCTGAAGCAAAATAAGCCTTCAAATCAATCTGAAACATCTACAAGACTCAAGTCACATGGCTCTTTACAGAAACAAGTCTATAACAAAGGGAAATGGCACAATTGCAGTAAGGTGAAATACATCAAAGACTGACTGCTCAAAAAAACAGGGAAGGGAGACTGATTTTTGGCCTGTAGGACCAAAAATGGTCAACAGAAATTTTGCCTATGTCCTTGAAGATCAAATCAAAACAATGTGCCGCACATGGAGTCCCAAAAAGAGTTGCATATTTCTCCATAAGAAGCCTTCCAACGACCACACAAACAACAGCATTATCAATAACGATTTGGACCATATTTTCTGGCCCCACCTCAATCACAACTCCATCAAATAGATAAAACAATGTCTCACCCGATTTTATCTGATCAAATGCATCGACACTCTTAAGAAACACAATGTCAATGTTACACGACACAGAAGTTGATAAGCGTGCGATTCCTTCTATCTGTCCATCCATCTGACATGATAGTGCATCTTGACTGTGTCCATTCCTTGCGATGTTCTGAAAGGACATCACTCATATTTTGTATAGCATCCTTCAACAAATTTGTTCGCAAAGCCTCATATGATGGGGCTGAGAACCCTCGATCTAAAATTGCAATTGCATCCACCATACTTTGCCAGTATGGAGATCTGGCCACATTAAACAGCAAGCTAGAAGAGTACCAAAAGTTAGAGATTGCTTTCTTTGCTTGCTCGTGCATAGTTTTTTTACAACCTGTACTCTCTAGTGTGGTTTGTGCTCTAGGTGTAGTGCGGAGGCTAAAGAAGGCATGAATGTTTTTCCCACCTATGTTTGGCCCACGAGATACTGATTGAGGTGCCACATGAGACCTCTCCTTCCCCTTTTCATGTTTTGTTGATGGCCTAGGGATATCATATTCTTCATCAGCGCTTGCATCTAAAGAGTTAGAACCTACTTCTGTACATGTTCTTGTCATTTTTGCCTTCGAATTTGAATATATTTTGAATGCTGTTATAACTTGATTGTTGACATCTGTAGGGTATGCATTAGTGCAAGGTGTAACTTCATGCCCTCGTTTTCTCGTCAAATGTCACTTGAAGCGGTATATGCCTCCATTGCATATATGTCTACAAAAGTTGCATTTCACCTTGTTTGCATTGCCTGGCTCAACTTTGGTGCAGTAGTTCCATGCAAAATCTTTAACACATGGCATGATGATCAAATCTGCAGTGTGGCATATAATTGTTTGTTTAGGTGCTTAAATATTTTGAAAGTGTTTAGTTTTTCCTTAGCACTCCCAAAAAAAACCCTTATCACTCCAACTTATCACTCCCGTCTTTCGATATACTTAAATCTCCAATAGCTAAACCGCCTCTCTTGCTCCTCTCGATATACCATCCCTCTCAATATACCAAACCTTCTTATATACCTCACCTTCCTATGTACCCAAAAGTACGTGAAAGAATGACAGTACGTGGAAGAAAGATATACATGAGAGCAGAGTGATACGTGAAATTAAAGTGGCACTAAAAGAAATGGTACATGAAAGGTCTCTATTATGTCTAATGGAATACCTGCTCACAAGGGGCAGTTCAGAGCTTGTAGGCACGGTACCCATCTAACACTGCGACCCCTTGCATCGGATTTACATCCGAATGACAGATCCCAAAAGAACAAAAAGAGAAGAATAGAAAAGAATGTGTTTTAGACATGCTTTGTTTACTTATATTTTTTATTATTGTTTTGCATCCCTTCAATCGTTAGTAATAAATACATACATAATAAAATCATATAAAAACATTATATCAAAATTACTTAACAAATTAGAATAATTCTTTAAAATAAAATATTGTTTTTTAATCATTTTTATTTATTTTTTATAGATTTTTTCAATTAATTACAGCTAAAAACAATATTAAAAAACATTAATATTTTTTAAAAAAAATCCTAACCATAAAAACAATCATATAAAAATAATTAATATTTAGGGTTAGGTTCAAATTTTAATTTTTAATTAAAAAACCCTAACCTACGGTTAGGGTTAGGTATTTTTTTATTTTTATAGTTTTTATTTACATTTTTAAAAATATATAAAAAATGAACTTAGGTTGGGGTTAGGGTTATGTATTTTTTTTTAGTTTTTTAGTTTTTATTTACATTTTTAAAAAATTATAAAAAAAATTGAACTTAGGTTAGGTATAGGGTTAGGGTTAGGTATTTGTTTATTTTTATAGTTTCTTTTACATTTTAAAAATATATAAAATAAAATGTGAACTTAGGTTAGGGTTAAGGTTAGGATTAGGTTTTTGTTTTTATAGTTTTTATTTACATTTTAAAAATTATATTAAAAAAACCTAAATTTAGGTTAGGGTTATGTATTTTTTTATCTTTATAGTTTTTATTTATAATTTAAAAACTATATAAAAAATTGAATTTAATTTAGGGTTAGTAGGGTTAGGTATTTTTTTAGTTTTTTAGTTGTTATTTACATTTTTAAAAATATATAAAAAAATTGAACTTAGATTAGGGTTAGTAGGGTTAGGGTTATATATTTTTTTATTTTTATAGTTGTTATTTATATTTTTAAAAATATTTAAAAAAAATGAACTGTTAGGGTTAAGGTTAGGGTTAGGGTTAGGTTTTTTTTTTAATTTTATAATTTTTATTGACTTAAGTATTTTTATAATTTTTATAGATATTTACATTTTAAAAGATATATAAATAATAAGAACTAGGGGTAGGGTTAGGGTTAGGGTTAGAGATTTTTTAAATTTCATAATTTTTATTTACATATTACAACATATATATAAAAAAATGAACTTACTTGGAAATTTGACAAGGTATTGAAGACTCGATTTTGTTGTTGAAGCTTGAAGATTCTCGAACCTCTGAAGCCTAAAGATTCTCTATGCTGAGTCTACTCTCCATTGATGTCCACTGTTGAAACTCGAAATTATGCTCTTAAAAAATCTTCAAAAACCTGCAATTTTTTTACGTTTTTTTCCTGTTGCCTGCTCTTGTAAACAAAAAAATCGCCAACCAAGTGTAAATCGTGATTTAATCACATCTAATTCACGATTTTTTGACAATTGCAATTTTTCTCAATTTACTTATACGCAGCATGATTTTTTCGAGACGATCAACGATTTTTTGACCTGTAGGCATTGACCAGGAATAAACCGTGCTTAAACAGGAGAAAAATGCATTTTTTGATCCGATTCACGATTAATCACGATTTTTTCCCGAGTTTGGTAACTATGGTTCTCAGTATACAACTTTTGCACGTGCCCAGTCCTCTCACTTTGTGTACCTGCACTACACAATTTATGCCTCTCCTATTTGAGCTTGGATAAGCATGAATCGTCCAAGACTCCAAACTACAAGCAAAAATTGTCTCTGTAAACTTCTCCATATCTCTTCCATTGGATTTTGAGTGAGTTTTTGGCGTTTTGCAAGAAAACAGAAGATAGATGTACCCTGGATACACCAAAGTTCTGCCCAACTACTACAGGCTCAGCACATTCCCAAATAATTTATAAATATGAGAAGTGGTTATCGTAAAGGAGTTGTTTGACTATGTTACTGGATACGCCCCTGCAGGCCCCAAAAACAGAAACAAAATGCTCCCGAGTACGGATATGTCGGGGAAACGCCCAGGGAGTGTCCTTGGACCTGCAAATACGCTCGAATACATCCTAGGATGTATCCAGGGATATCCGTAGGCCCAAGGACACTTCCTGGGTGTTTCCGCAGCAGTTCTTACCCAAAAAACTTTTTTTTTCAATTCCGCTTAATAAAAAGTCAAACATAGACTTCAAAAATCAAAATAAAATATGAAAACCTCTCTGCAATTTTAATGGTTGTTTCAAAAGATGAGCCTCAGTTGATTCCTCTATATCTTCTTTATTAGGGCTGTATACAACAGCTATGAAGGTTGTCAGAGCAAGTCAACAAGTCTTCCAGCTATTGGATCATGTTTCAGCTTTGCCAAAATCAGGAAATAAATGTAATATGATCAAGATGACCCTCAGGGAGAGGTTGAAATTATTTTTTTTTTTTTTTTTTTGTTATCCTTTATGCCCCAAAAATATGGTTCTCCGAACTCTTTTTGTGCAGTACATACGGTAAGATCATTTGCACAGGTATAACACAAAAGCTCAACTTGTGAATAAGCTCAAAGAAGAGAACAGGGCATAGTCTTAAGTTGATTTAACACCAAGTCATCTCATTGTAATCTTCACCAAACTGCAGAGAGTGCAATTTCTTTTGTCTTTATTTTTGTCCATACATTGTAACATTTGCACTATGTACTTGTAATAAGACTAATCTAAGTTCAACAATTGAGTATATGATATTTGGCATTGAATTCTTAGTATGTTTTGTGGTTATTTAACTTATTAGGTTTCCTCTATGCATATTATGTGGTTAATTTTGCTTATATGTTTTAATTTTTTATATATATTTTTGTACGGTCATATCCAAAATGTATCCAAGCCGCCAAAAAAATACCTATATCCGTATCGGTAACATAGTTGTTTGATGCTATTCAAAAAAATTCTTGAAAGAAAAGGAAAAGAAAATTTGTGATCATTTCCATTAAGAAATACAAAGAAATTTTCTAAAATTTTGTGTCTTGAAATCTCTTTGGTGATCTACAATATTTTTATGTTTAATGCATGTCTTTCTTGCCTTTCAAATCATGCAAATTTCCATTGCGGAACTGTCAAATCACAATTTCTTTCCTAGGATGCAAGAGATAAGATCTGAGTCATGTATAACGCTTCATTTTCCACCTCTTTTTATTTTTCTTTTAAAGGTTGAAAGCAAAAGCACACCCCGCCCACACCCCAAAAAAAAAAAAAAAAAAATTTAACTGTGCATATTGTATATAGTTTACTTCTAGTTTTTCCTGCTTTCAATGAATGGAACCTCCCCTCATAATAGAGGAGAGACTTTCATCCTCACTATTGTGAAAAAGATTTTATTTGTCGTGATACCAAATATTTCGCCAACAAGACACAAAGATGTGATGTCTTGGTCATCTAAGCATTGGATATTTCCCTACACTCAGCAAGCGTTATATGATGAGAGACCTTCCATGGACCAGATAGGACTTGAACATAAGACCCCCCATTAGCATGTTGGGGTGCTCTACCACTAAGCTATTGACACTTTTTGCAACCGGGGCTTTTTGCCAAGATCCTTGTTATGGTTCGGGCGTGGCTCATTTTCTCCAACACCCCCACTGCCCCTTTGAACCACACTATGGTGCTCGCAGCTCCTAGCTTGGTGTTGTGATTTTGAAGCCATTTTGGCCAACAAATAAGCAACAGCATTACAGTTTTTAGGTCTATGCCCAACAACGATATTTTGAAATCCTTTCATTAATTCATGTATGTCATGTAGGGTGGAGTATATTTTCCAATCCAGTGTATGAGACCTGTGGACATTTTATCTGTTTGTCACCTGCCTTGTGATTATTTTTTAATCTCCTTCAACACTGAGTTGGGCCATTACCATACTTCATGCCATCTTGAAGACCTTTTCTCAATGCTAACAATTCTGCTTGATTACTTGTTTGCAAACCTATATGTATAGTATAGAAGAGTTTGATTTGTCCTATAGAGTTACTTATTATGCCTCATCTTTCTGCAGTCCCAAGGTTTCCTTCAGCTGCCCCGTCCAAATTGAGTTTCAACCAATTAATGTTTGCCAAGATCTATTGTGTTTTTGCATGGATTGTGAATTGTTGATGTTTGTAGTGAAAGGGGATGTGACATATTCCCACTCTTTGGATATCCTGCATATTTGTGAATTTTTCTTATTTTTATCATGGTCACTGATGTTATTTTGATTTGACTTTGTATGACTCAATAAGCTCATCTGGTCTACGGGCAGTATGGTCAGAAATACTCACATTCCTTTCTTTCTAGAGATTCCACATCCTTAAATCTCACTGCCAGCTTGTGCATAATTTTCAAAATACCCATGTTGGAATTGAATTTTGTCCCCAAAAGAAGCATACTGACGGTAATTTTCCTGTTCGCTCTTTGGCATTGGAATTGCAATGCAGATCATCCCAAACTTGTCGGGCATAAACACACTTGAGGAACAAATCATCCAAAATTTCCTTCTCTTGACCTTGTGTCAAAGCCCATTCCTTGTGAAGATCCAAATATTTGATCCGATTATTGTTATCACTCTCGAGTACACCCTGCTTGAAGATGTGCTTGGTTATCACTCTCAAGTACACCCTGCTTGAAGATGTGCAAGCACACCCTCACTCCAGCTGATACAATTGGAACTTCTCAGAGTGTGGGTGACTTTGTGATGAGAAGAACCCCCAAAAAGGGCTGATTCCCTTAGGATTTTTCAATAAATTTGACTACTGTGATTTTTGAGGTGAAAAGGGGAAGAAAAACTGAAAGAAAATCCGAATTAAAGGGAGGTGATACACCTGAATTGTCCAAACCCTCTGAAGTTACTGAAATCAATGCACACATATAATCAAATGAAATCTATAATTATGTCCTTAAACATAAATATTTCAGATGAAGGGTTTAAAACCTCTTCAAATGACCTGCAAAAGGGTGAGAAAGAGAGAGAGGTGAGGAAGGGACCTGCAAAAGGGGATAAACCTCACTTATACGCTAATGCACAATCAAATTACACACTATCTTCTGTCAAAACTCAGATTCAGAGCAATAATTTATTTATTGATGAATGGTCTAGCTTACAATTTCTTCCTTCCAACTTCAGGGATCTTTCTAAATGGCTTGATTAAGCCAATAAATAAGCTTTCCCCCAATCTAAAACAGCCTATGTGGCTTCTAAAAAGGGAAAGGGTTAGTCTTGGTTAATTAACTCAAGACTTAACCTCTTTTACAATGTTTAGAATATTCAATAAAATCTTTCCTTTACAAAATCTGCATGCATCTCCAAACTTTGGTGTAGAAAATAAGTGGTGGAGCCAAGTTTGAAAGATTAATTCTTAAAATAAACAATACACTCTCCAAAAATCTTCAAACATGCATGAATCCAAGGTTGCCGTAGAAGTGTGGATGGTGAGCACATTGAAAGTCAAACTTCTCCTTTGCATGAAAGACTACGCCAAATCTCTAAATAAGGAACTCCATTTGATCCCTTTGAAAACTGAGCTGGAAGAGGAGATATTCCCATTTGCACGGAAAACAAGGAAGATGTGTAACAAGCTTGTCCAGTCAACTCCAACTCAAGACCAATCAAACTCCAATAGTCTCCACTTGCATGAAAAACTACGCCATATCGTAGATGGAGATCGCCGCTTGAACTCCCTAAAATGTTGAAAGCTTTGGATTGCATGAAAACCAAGGAGAAGCGTGATTTTAGTCAAACAGTCAACTAAAGCTTTGACCAGTCCACTATAAATAGCCCTTACTTGCATGAACAAGGATCTGGATGAGTGAGAGATACATTCAGTTTGAATCCTTGTTATTTCTCAACATTATGTTCTTGGTTTTTTCACTTCCGTGCATGCAATTCTTCGGCCTTATCTGTTTGTGGCTTTTATCTCTGTTTGTTCCTTGATTTCCAGACAATATCCATGACTTTCCCTGTGTTTATTTTTTCCTTGGTTATTTTCCTATGTATTTCCTTTGGTTATGTTCATTCTCTTCAGGTCCATTCCCTGGGCCTTTGTCTATGGCTATTTTCCCGCAGGAATTACATTTCTTTAGACTTCGCTTTTGTCTCTTCCTTGGTTATGTTATGCCAATTGTTTGCCTCAAATTTTTGTTCTTTCCACTTTTTCACGGACAAAATGTCTGCGGGAATTGTCTAAGACTTTCCCTTGGTTGTTTGCTTTTAGACTTTCCCAATCTTTTCCAAAGAAATTCCTTCGGACTTTTTGTCCGAGTCTTCATTTTGTTCATTTCTTTTTCCTTCGAACAAAAAGTCCGAAGGAATCCATTCCTTATGGCTTTTGTCTTAAAGGCTTTCCGTAAGAAAGAGCCCTTCGGGCTTTCAAAAATGACCCTTTGGAAAATTAAACCATCCCTTCGGAAATTTGGAAAGTGACTCTCCCGAAGGACACATACCCTTCGGGATTCTTGCAAACGTCCCTTGGAATCTTGAAGTGAACCTTCTCGAAGGGCAAATACCCTTCAGGATTCTTGCCAATGACCTATCCGAAGGGTACATGCACTTCGGGTTTTTTGCAAGTGTACTTTCCCCAAATGGCACAAACCCTTCAGGTTTTTTGGAACTGCCCTTCGAAATTTTAAATTGGCCCTTTTTCGGAATTTTGGAAAGTGACTCTCCCGAAGGACACATACCCTTCGGAATTTTTGTAATGAACCTTCTCGAAGGGCACATACCCTTCGGGTTTCTTGTAAAAGTCTTTTTTGCTGAACTGTCCCTTCGAATTTCTACTTTGAGTTTTCCCGAAGGGTATATACCCTTCAAAAATTTTGGAATGGTCCTTCCCAAAGGGTACATACCCTTCGGAATTTTCAAACTGCACCTTTTCCCTACCCTTAATAATTCTTTCTGACTTCTTGCAAGTCCTTTAAAATTTCTATTCCCTCGGACAAAAAGTCCAAGAAAATAAAACTGTATTCGCTTCTAATCGCTTGCTTTCATCTGAAAGTGAACCTATAAACCTATAGGTTAATTTTAAGGATGGTTGTAGCTTGATTAATTCTTCATTGGCTCTTATCAAGGCCTCACATGTTTTATAACCGAATCCTTGTGAATGACCATCACCCTGCATATGTCCCCTGTAGAGCTATCTTTTTGGTGACTGACTGTAGGTGCATATGATGAGCAACCCTATATAAAGCCTTTTGAACCTGAATATGCTTTTTTGAGCCTGCTGTAGGTGTCTTGCTCTTGCACGGACTGTAGCTTGTCTTTCACTCCAAAGAAGGCTCAAAAGCAGATTTGATCATCGTTCTTCTTCATGGTTGTAAGTACTTGTCAATAAATCTTGATAAAGACCTTTCTTATTTCAACATATCATCCTTGTGAAGACACTTGACTGTGTAACATTGCTGTAAGTGTCTTCATCATGACTGTACTTGATACTGTGACTGCCTACATATCCCTTTGTTCATGCTTTTAGATTATAATTCACAAGTTTAACCAGCTGTATAGGGGATTTGACCATTCTGGGAAAAGTTGGGAATAGTAGGGGTAGTAATTTGGCCTTGACAAGCCAAATTACTAACAATTATTCCGATAAGGTGGAATGTATATGTTGACCAGCGTGAAAAATTCCTGCAATTAGTTAGAAAACAATTTAGTAGCAATGCCTCGAGGAGGGTAAAAAGACAATTTATCAAAAACCTTGCAGTGTCCCATTGACTGAACTTTGGTTTTGTTAGAGTAGTTGAGATTTTTTGATCCCCAGACTCTGGAATACTTTATACGCTTCAGATTGTTTGCTCTAGAGGTTTCTTGCAGTAAGATCAGGTCTATCTTGCCATCTTCAGCCATTTATTTCAGTAGGAGACCTTGTTGGGGGCGCTTATCCCCCATGAATTTCAAGAGTGGAGATGCATTCTTGTTGAGGTGCTCACCCCAATGGTTTGATTCTTGGATAATGGATTGATTTTTGGGTAGGAAACCTGAAAATTTCTCTTAGGAGATTTGTCCTTGTTGATGTAGTGATTGATTTTGTGATTAGATCTGATGGATTTCGTTTTTACTTTGTTGGGTTTGGTATAGATGGTTCTCAATTTTGGATGTGTGCTGGAATAAGATCCTCTTGAGGTGGTCATATATTTTTCATTTTTGTGCTCTTTCTTGACTGATTTTTTATTTCAGTTGTAGATTGGAAGGTGTTTTCTTTTTCTTTTTATTTGCTTTCTTTTTGAGTGTCCATGTTATCAATTTGCTCGTGATTGAACAAGTTGTCTGAACTGACTAGCACCAGTGTGGTTTCTACATATTCCATCTCTGTTACTGCTGAATCTGCAAGGATTTAAAAAAGATTAAGAAAATTTATAAGTTTCAACTGAACCATGCGGAGCTTTCCTTCCTTGTATAAGCAATTTGAAATATGTCCTCTATCATTTGGGTTGTCTGGAGATGTTGTTCTATTATATTTTGCTGCTTTGTTTCTGCTGATTTACCATCTCCTCGTTCATGCTTGCACTTTTTTGTGTTTTGTGCCAGTTGACTAATTTCCTAAACCTCCTGTTTTACATTATTGTCATTCAACTGGAAAATCTGGCTGTATGACCGAGTTCATGGCAGGATCTACACCTGAATGGAATATTCTCATAATCAAATGGCTGCTCCCATTCTAGTCCAGCTAACTCAAACACTATTCTATCCAGACGAGGCTATTCCAAGTGTGTATTGAAAAAAATAGGATACCAGGGCGCTTTGTGAACTCCAATGCTGTTATGTACTCTCCAATGGTTTCTCCAAATTTCCTTCATGACCCATGGACCTCCTAGAAGGCTTGATCCCTTTCTTGCTTGCTAGAAAATATGGTCATGAAAGACCCTTTTGGCATCAGGAAGACATCAACTGATCTATTTGGTTTCCAGTTTTCCTGGATCCAAATCTGCAAGGTTTTTGGCCCTTGATAAGTTACCATGAACCTACTGATCAGTTCCTTTTCTTTTAGATGCCAAAATCTTCTCTCCATTTCCTTCATTGAGTAGGATACTGTGGGTGGCTTTGCCATTCTCATATAGCAAACATTTTCCTTTTTTGTGGGGAAGGAATGTCTTCTAATGATCCTTTGGGAATGGTACTGTGTGAAATTGTTGACCTTTTCTTTGCTTAAGTTAATCTGCACTTGAGTTACTGCAGATCTGAAATTTGTGTTTTGTCCAATCTTCTGATCATTTTGGTAGGAGGCCATGGCCAACTATGCAGGGGGGTGAGGAGGCTGACTCTAGATCCTCTCAGCCTTCGGCTGAAGAGAACCTCTGTTTGCTGGTTGAATACAGTTCTTTTGTTACAGGTTTGGATGGGTAGCATGGAACAGTGGTGAAGAGCAACACAAGGGTGTTTCTGTTTTATCTATCCTTGAAGTTTGCATATGTTGAAACCAACTAATAGCAAAGCAACTTTAGAACAGGGTTTCAGAACCCAACTGAGCAAAAGCATTTTTGAAAATTAAATCAGATTCATCTACTCTATCAAGAGAAACCACACTCAACTAGCATATTCATGAAGAAACTGCTATTTTGTTACATAACCCTACTGTCTGGCAAACAAGCTTTAAAAACTTACAAACCTTTAATGTCCATTAAATTTTAAAAACCATCAACAAACATATATTACGTAGGAGTAATGGGGAGAGATGACCAGAGTAAGGTGCACAAGAGTAATCTGCACTTGAGTTATTGCAGAAATGAAATTTGTGTTTTGTCCATTCTTCTGATCATTTTGGGAGGAGGCCATGGCCTACTATGGGGGCGGGAGCAACGACCCAAGGGTGGTTTTGTTCTATCTATCCTTGAAGTTTGCATATGTTGAAAACAACGAATAGCAAAGTAACTTTAGAATAGGGTTCCAGAACCCAACTGAGAGAAAGCATTTTCAAAATCAAACCAGCTTCATCTACTTTGTCAAGAGAAACCACACTCAACTAGCATATTCATGAAGAAACAGCTATTTTGTTACATAGCCCTAATGTCTTGCAAACAAGTTTTAAAAACTTACAAATCTTTAATTTCCAGGAATTTTAAAAACCATCAATAAACATATATTGTGTATGAGTAATGGGGAGGGGACAGATGAGCAGAGTAAGGTGCACAAGAAGCAAAAGCATTTCACCACATGTCCCAGTTCCATGCAATGATACAAGTATCTACATTTTTGTCTAACCATTTTACAATGATATACCTCTTAACATGTGAAACGTGATTTTAAGCACATGAAATTCAGTATCTGATTAGACAATTTCCCAGTTTTCAAAAATCAAATGTAAGTCAGAAATTTTAAAAATAATGTGTAGCCATGACCTTTCTATGCAACTTTACAAGAAGGTGATTTGCAATGGGGAACCAGTAGATCCCATTGCAGCAATAAGAGTGACTTTAAATGAGGGCACAAGAAACGAAGTGAAAACATGAATGATCATGAAAGCATCAGCAAAAAGAACTGAACAAGCTTTGATGAGGCAAAGTGACAAAGAAACCAATGCCCGAAACTGTATAGAACCAAACAGAACTAGCAAAAACAAGCATCAAATATACATTAATGTGGAATGCCTTAAGTATATATTGCAGAGTTTGAGTATCCTAAACATTGATTACAATAGAATAAACATGAAACACTCTGAAGAGTTTACGATGTAGGATAGAGTACATAAAGAGCCAGTGAAAACCCCACCTCAAAGGAATTTCTTTATTCTCATGTTGAAGAACTATTACAACATCATTGCTTGTCCACACTTGGGTTTCTCCTTCCATTAATAGCTCATGATCCACATCAGCTAGTGATAAGACAAACCTGTGATGACAAATAGAGAGCCAAACTAAGTTCTTTGCAAGAAATGCCAATATTTTAATGGCAAACACAAATTTCCATTAGTTCGAATTTAATCGATTGAAAATTTACAAGTTTGAATTTTACAAGTTTCTTACAATCCATTAGCAACCTTCTCTTGTTAAACATCTCCACATAAATGCTGGTAACCTACTTTTGTAAAACTTAAATTCATAAATTTGAAGGCAGATGAAACAAACCACTTAATTATTGTTAGTAATCAGTTTGATATATCAGTAAATCCAGCCCGAATAAAGGAACATGTCAGAATGTAATGCACACCCAATATATTCAACAAGTTTGTCCCTGAGAAGTACTGCCTATGCTTTTAACATACTTAAAATGTAGCTTCAGAGAGCTACTCTATGGTGGGATTTGAACCAGCAGGTGCATTAGAGTTGATAGCAGTAACCAGTAGCCACTTTAGGCAGTTTGATATATCAGTAAATCCAGCCCAAATAAAGGAACATGTCAGAATGTAATGCACACCCAATATATTCAACAAGTTTGTCCCTGAGAAGTACTGCCTATGGTTTCAACATACTTAAAATGTAGCTTCAGAGAGCTACTCTATGGTGGGATTTGAACCAGCAGGTGCATTAGAGTTGATAGCAGTAACCAGTAGCCACTTTAGGCATGTTTTTACCACCACATATCAATGTTTAGGATCCACTTTGATATAACTATTACAGTTTCAATAGAAAAAGAAAATAAGAGTGCAACATAACTTCTATACCAAAAAATAATCAAAGAATTTCATAAACTAGCAGTGGAAATTGTTTTTACAACATGCCCTCTCACATATTCACAAGTCTGTATACAAACAGACCACAAGGATAATTTATTTCAGAACATTCCTACATTTTATGTAATGCATTCTTTTCCTCTAACAAAAAACATTTTCATCAATCAAATAAAAAGAAAACCCTAAAAGAAAGTAGACACAATCCCATGTAATAACATACTGCATAAGCTAGAACAGAAAATACCAGAAACAAAAAAAAATTGTATTAGCACAAATGTCCTTGACTTTTGTTGTCTGTTCTCACCCTCATACAGGTGATAAAAAGCAACGCTACAACTGTTACTCACAGGATTCTTAAGGCAAGTAGAATGACTAACTCTAAAGGGCATCATAAAATGGTACAGCTGATACCATTTAACAGCATGCATAAAGTCAAATGTGCACATGCACACATAGAAGATGTTGGCATTTGATCACCTTTGTGATCTGCATTGAGATGTCTTGGAAGCGAAGCAATTTGCTAAGTTTTCAGATTCAGACTCACTTTGCATGCAAAATTGTAAACGTTCACGAATCCAAAGTATGGAATATAACTACTCAAACAACTGACACCTGAAACAAAAGATGCCTGATTTTAAATCCACAATGAAAATGTATACCCTCCCAAATGAAGCAGACTCTAGGAGTCTAGACTGGTGGTGCAAGGAGTAACATAAATTGGAGAGGAAAGGCTTGATCCATATGCCTTTCATGACACATAAATAACCAACCATGATGCATATCATGACACTAAGGGATTTGTTGTTGTGATGACCACCAAGTGTCCATGAACCCACAAGGGCAATTTGATGGGTTATGTGTGCTTGGGACTTATAAGGAGACTCATGATGATGCTCGTTATGTGAATAACCATCTTGAGTATGTCAATCCATAAAATGACTTGAAACTCCTACAAGCGAATGGAAAATCAACATTAAATGGCATTTAACATATGACTGCTCTAAGGGAGGTCTACAATTGTCATATGAATATCACTTCCATTTTGGGACTGGCAATTACTTCACCATCAGGTATCATTAGTCTTTGAGTAGAGATGCATTGCATACTGATTCACAACAACTCCAAGTGGAAAGAAATGCCACCCATCCCCCAGTTTCCTGCAAATAAACATTTATAAAATGGAAACTGCTTGGAAATACCCCACAAAATACAGGAAATTATTCCTGATACATTTCATTTTGGGAAATATTTTAAGCCATTTCGTAAGTGTTTCCTAAAAATGATAAGCTGTTCCTTGCCTTGTTTTAGCATTTTTAACCTAAAAAAAGGGCCACATGGGTGTATCAAATTCATAGTTGCCCAGTACTAATACAAAAAAATAAAAGCAAGAAAATTTAGATAGATTAACAAAAAACTAGAAAAGACCAAGTGGAGACCCAAGGTAACCCTTCAAAGAATCAAAATCTTGACTTCTTTTGAGATCTATCCCCTATAACGTGTTAAGAATTAATAGACCTATAAATCCTAAGGTGGTTTGGCACCCCCTCCCCTTGTCAAAACTGCAAGGAATTGTTTAATTCCGTTTTGATGGAGCAAAAAGGCAATCCCTAAGCGGCTGGTGGAGGAGGAGCAATCAGGGATTTTAACAGCCAACCTCTTTTAATTTATGCAAATGATGTTGACAAGGAAAGCAATAATCAAGCAGAAGCAATTGCCATGCTTAAAGGCCTCCAAATTTCTACTGTCACAGGATGGAAGAACCTTTTGGTGAAAGGCAACTCTCCAATTATCATCATTGCAATGAAGAGGGGAAGAGTAAGGAGTTGGATGTTGGAGGCCTTCATCAATGATTCTAAATGGTCAACAACCAATTTCTATTCAATTTTCTTTGTCCATTTCAAGTGAAATGTCAATAAACTTGCTGAGCTGGAAGCAAACAAAGGTGTTGGACTCGTTGCTAGAGAGCATGTTCAAGACACCTTGTGGTTGGCTACTTATCCCAACAACATCCAAGGCATCCTAGAATAAAATGTCTATCGCCTTTTCCCTCTTGATCTATGATCTGTGCCTAATATAGGAACCTTAGTATTTCTATTTTTCAATCATGTCTATGGTTCGACCAAGGAGGGCATTGTGATGATTATCAAATAGGTGCTCTTTCCATGATTAGAAAAGGGATAAACATTGGTTATTGTTCCCACCTTTTAGGAAACTCTCCAAATCTTGCATTTTCGGTGATCCTAATAGGTGATAAGTAGGTGACTTGGGAATGATTATTACTTCTTAAACCCCCAATTTTTCAATTTCACATTTTTGCTTTCACCATTTAGTGGCATTTACAGTTGAACGCTCTTGTTCACTATCAACCTAGTCCTAAAGGTGAGGACTCCGCTCATTTGATCTCTGCTAGCTAGAGCATCCATGTAAGTCCTACTCCTTTCCCTTGGGGCTGAGAGGGCCTTTGAGAAAGAAAGGTGAAGGGGGTAGGTTGTCTTTGGCCGTGCTAAATACCTGTGTGCGACTTGGATAAATAATTTAGAGGCATGAATCTATTGCAAATAATTCTCTTCTATTTTCCTTCATACTCAGAATTTTGGAGCCCATGATGCTTGGTTTGTGTGGTGAGGATTGATTGAGCTATATCCTTTGTTTCTCTTCCTATGGACTGGCTGGCCGATTTTATGCCCTCCTTTCTTCCTCTCTGAATTAGCTTCTCAAGGGTCGTCTGCGTGCTTCAAGCATCAATTTTTTGGCTCTGGTTTCACCTTTTGTGCCCTGCTACTTCCCATCCCATTTCTTAGAGAGCTTCTAGTTTTGCTGCTCAAGGACTAGCTGAGGGCTGCTTATTTTTCTTGAATGTTTTTGTGTGGATTTCCTTGGCATTGTCTTGTGCCTTCACTGGTCTTCTTATTTGCTTGGTGTGGAATAGTGAGAAATGGTATTTGATGAGAGGAGCTGCATGTTTCATGATGCAGTCTGTCTACGTATCAGGTTGTTCTCTTTTCCTCTCTGTGGGCTGTGGGAAAGGCAATTACCCCACTATGCTTGTTTGCTTCAGGTCCAATGGCAATCTCAAAATAGAAAGGATTGCAAAATGGTTTCAAGAAGAAAGAGGAGGTTTGGAAGGGTTTTTAATGCACCCAACCTCAGGAAGGACTACACAAATCAGTTTCATGGCCTGAATAGGAACACTAATATGAGAACTTGGATAGATATATTCATAAGTCTGGGGCTGGGAATTGACAACGCTGGAGAGATGAGGATGGTCAAAGTCGTGAGCTTAATTATGCAGGATCCTTTGCAAACTTTAAGCAGGAAAAATCTTTATTGTATAGACCATAACTACATTTTTAAAGCTTCAGTGGCCATTTTAGGAAGCTCATTCAAAATCAAATGAAATATTGTGGCACATGATAACAACAGAAGAGATAACCATGGGAAAACCATAGGCAAAATTAGGGAAGGAACGACCAAGGTCAGGCACCTCCAGCCCTGTGGGAAGATTTCAGAATTTGGCAGGTTGCTGAGCAAGATGTTTTTAAGGATATTCTTTTATCTTTTTTTGGAGCTCGTTCAGAGTCATGAAGGCAGCAGCTCATAGCATAATTTTACCATGCTCTAATTATTTCAGTAACAAAATGTAATAGCCTTATTTTATTTGGATGAGCTTTGATCTTTGTTTTTCCATCATTCAATAATCCTTCCAATGCATGCTTTTTTTGCTGATTTGACTCAGAGAGAAAGAGAGAGAGGCAGGGGGAGGGGGGAACGGCGGGGGGGCGAGAGAGGTTTGTTAAATACACAATCTGATTTGCATATTTAAAGATGCCTGTTTTCCTGTTAGCAAGAAAGAGAGATCAATAAGAAAGATGTTCATTCTTATATTGTTCATGCTCTTTTGAAGAACTTGTTTTCAAACATGCACTTATACTGAAGCGCAAAAGCAAAGTATGAGATGAGTTTTTCAGTAGACTAGGTGTGACAATGTGGCACAAGTAAAAGATATGTGGCTTTTCTGGTTCAGCGGGACTTCAAGGATTGGTTTTCTGATGGAATAAAGCTAAGTAATCAGCTCTTGTATATAACTCCTTATCTTATCTTTAGAAAATTGAACTATGGTATACGCTGAAAATATATAACAATTGAAGGTAGCTAGAAGGAGCTGGAGAACAATCCCTAGTATAAGATTCTGAAGAATATAGTTCAGATGGATAATAAAAAGAATGATAAGGAGGATGGGCACAATGCTACTACTTGCTAATTATGGGGTTTATGTTTGGTGTGTCTCTCAGTATCAACATGCTCAAGATGATGAAGAGGTTTAATTTTCATTCAAATTTTATGTTTTCTATGAAAGATTCGAATGACACAAATAGGTTTGTATGGGTTTGCAATAGTCATGAGTATAGAAAGTTGGAATTTTACTCTAAAGCTATTACTCATCTTCAGGGTAGTAGAATTACTCATTTTCAAGGTAGTAGAATGTGTTTGTTAGGACCCCTTCATCCTAACTCTTTATAATTAATGTCTTTAATAAAAGCTATAGATGGATACACATTGTAAGTCATTTGTCGAGCTAATTGTAATAATACCACATGCATGGGAAGAAGCAGTTAGTCAACAAAGAATTAGTATAAATAAGAGCCTAGACTAGTAGAAAGGCATCCATGAAGTATATATTATACTCAGCTTGCTCAAAGGAGGTTGCCTCCTCAAAAAGGCCAGCGATATTGTAATGCAATTATGCTTCTTTTTTATGCGATATAGTCTTTTTCCGTTCATTTGCAGTATTATTTTGGATCTTTGCACTATTGTTCTAATCTATTGAAGGATCATAAAATTTGGTATTTGAGCTCTTTCTAGGGCCATTTTTTTGCAGCAATTTCAATAGTTTAGGGTTCTCTACTTTTGTCCACCGTATGCTCTCACCTCGTCCAATCGGGATCTTAGTGATCAAAAAGTGGTAATAGGGTGGCAGCACTAAGCTTATTACCCAATTTTTTTCTCCTCATCTTTCCTTAGGTTATAAACTATGTTCTAAAAGTTTTAGAACTAATAGAAAATTGTTGTTTAGGGCTAAGTAGTTATCAATTTTTCCTGATCTTATGGAGTGGGGTTATGCCCAATACGCGAGTCATTAGAGAGTGTTGTATATGGACTTGTGCTTGCACGTACATTCGGATATATAGGAAGACCCCCTACTTGTTTTCGTAGCCTAGCCATAGGAAGCCTTTAGTCATTTGTTTTTGTGATACACTGGTAAGCAGTTAGCCGCGATAAATTACTTGCACCATACCTCAAAGACGGGATAGTGGGCTATGTTATGGTTATTTGATGTAGTAAACACTCTGAAATATTCAGCTGACACTATTTTACGAACTAGATTAGTATATTTGCAAGCTCATAGATCAAACACACCCTATAATACCCTTCCCTATAACCCTGGGGTTCCTACAATCACAAATCTGATTCTAATTTTTTGAAAATTGTAATAACAACCAACAATCAAAAAAATGTCATATTCTGCCAGTTGACAGAAATACAATAACTGCAGCCACCAAAAGAGTCATAATGTTTCAGAACGGTTCCTTGACATCATTGCAATAACCAGAAGGGTCATAATGTTTCAAAATGATTCCCTGAACTCGTTGCATTAGCCAACCATTAGAAATGCAAAAAAAAATTGCCCATAGAGCAAATGCACCATTGTGATTTTCTCATCGAGACGATCATTTTAATGAGTGTTTCAATTTTTCCAAAAAAAAAATATACAATTATTCTTCACATGCAACCCCGAAAACTTTTTTTTACCATTGTGATTATCTCATTGAGCCGGTCATTTTAACATATAACTTCAGTCCACATTTTTTAGCGCCCCCATACCCCTCTAGTCAAAGGTTGTCACCCATGCAGGAAGCCAAGCCATGGCACAAAACATCAAGACAAATATCGAGACATTTGTTGAGGAATGTGAAGTATGTCAATGTCACAAGGGAGAAACAGTGGCAGTGCATGGCTTACTCCAACCCCTGCCCATTCCGCAACGCATTTGGACAAACATAACCATGGATCTTATAGAAGGCTTACCAAAATCTAGGAGAAAGTCAATCTTTCTAGTGGTGGTAGAACACCTCTCTAAATATGCCCATTTTTGTGCCTTGGCCCAACCTTACACTACTTCTATCATTGCCAAACATTCCTTGATCAAATATTTCGCCTTCACTGAATCCCAACTTCTACTGCATTTGACCATGACTCTACTTTCACAAGTCACTTCTAGTAGGAACTCATCAAGCACACAAGTACCCAAATAAAAAAGAGCTCGGATTACCACCCACAAACAGATGGCCAAACGAAAATTGTCAATAAATGCCTAGAATCATATCTTCGTTGCTTTGCCTTTGATAAAAAACATCAATGGATAAAATGGTTACCACTTGCAAAATGGTGGTACAACACCTATCACATAGCCCCCAAGATGAATCCCTACAAAGTTGTCTATTGTCAAAAGCCACCATCTCTTCTTGATTATCTTCCCAACAACTCTCATATGCAAGCAATGGACACTACCTTCAGCACCCAAGACAATAATCTTCACCTTCTAAAGAAAAATCTCCACAAGGCACAAAATCGCATAAAGCAGCAGGCGAATCAGCATCGTTCCAAATGCACCCTCCAACTTAGAGATATGGTTTTCCTCCAACTACAACCTTATAAGAAGTCTTCTCTCAAGCTAAAGGGACACAAGAAACTTGCTCCCAAGTTCTATGGACCTTATAATGTTCTTCAACAAATTGGTCCTATTGCATACAAGTTGGAACTTCCACCCTCTACACGTGTCCATCTAGTTTTTCATGTCTTATGTTTGACGAGAGTTCTCATCCATAATGTCACAGCTCAGACAGTACTTCCCGAGCTCAATGCACAAGGCGTTGTCCTCCTTGAACCTGAATCTACTCTGGAGAGGTGCTCCTGTCAGTTTTGCAATCGAACCATCACTAAGGTTCTAGTCCAGTGGCATGGAATGCAACCAAAAGATGCGATGTGGCAACCCCTCCAACTCCAGCAACAATTTCCTTATATTCAACTTTGAGAGCAAAGCTTTTGAAGGGGGAGGGCATTTTAGGACCCCTTCATCCTAACTTTTTCTTTATAATTATTGTCTTTAATAAAAGCTACGGATGCATATGCTTTGTAAGTCGCCCCTTGAGTTAATTGTAATAATCCTACGTGCATAGTAAGTAGTAGTTAGCTCTAATTGTAATAATCACACATGCATAGTAAGTAGTAGTTAGCTAGGATAGAATTAGTATAAATAAGAGCCTAGACTAATGGAAAGACATCCATGAATTATATTATATTGAGCTTGCTCAAACAAGGTTGCCCCCTCAAAAAGGCCAGCGATATTGTAATGCAATTATGCTCCCTTTTTTTATGCAATATAGTCTTTTTCCATTCATTTGCAATATTATTTCCAGTATTTGCACTTTTGTTCTAATCTATTGCAAGAAAGAACATTAAAGTGTTGGAATCAATTACACTAGAAAAGACATCTCTAATCTCATGAATCTGGACAAGCTCGAGAAAAACAAAAAGGCAATGGCTTTTCTTTTCCCGCAAAATTGCAAGCCTATCTCTTTATTTTTTTTATTGTCCTACAACAGAGCAACCTGCTGATATAATGACTGAACCTCTTGGAAAAGATAAATTTGTTAAGTTTAGAGATAAACTTGGAATGGTTTCTGATTTAGGCATTAAGTGGAAATATTAGATAATTAGATTAGATATTGATTTAGTCTTAGTCACTCTTCAACAAAGCCTTATTTGTGGCTATTTGTTAGCTTGTAGCTCCGTAGTTGCTTAAGCTATGTTTAGCTCATTATCTGTTATTAAAAGGATTGCTTGCTTAGATGTAGGAAGCTCTTTGGCTATATAATAGTCATCCAAATAATGTAATACACACGACTTCAATATCAATGATTTTAAGTGATAGTGGTATTCATAGTAATTTGAAAACAAGAGTTGTTCTATTGTTGAGGCAACAAACGTGCTCAAAGCCAATCATGCTAATATTGTTAGCAGAAATGATTCTAAATGCAGAATGGTGATTGCCAATTACCACGGCAGTATTTTCCGGTGCTTTTGTGAGGTGGATGGTAGTGGCAACAGATTTGGCATTAGAAGGATGATTAATTGTTCCAAAAACAATTTTAGCAGCTTCCTAGAGCTGTTTAACCATAAAGCCTGGCTGGGAGTGGGCTCACCTAATTTAGAGGGCAATACAATTAGTTGAATGAGGCACTCAATTAGGGAAAATCAAGCCCCTACCGATGCATGTTGGAATGGTAGCCCAGAACTGAAGTTGACTTATGGCTATTATCACACCTTTCTTCTTTGCACATATTAGATCTGGTATCTTTCTAATTTAAAGACTAAAAAGGAAAAGCAAGCGTGGATAAATCCAAATCAGAAACAAAAGGCGTTGGGTGCTGGCATGACAAGTATAATAAATCTCTCCTTATCACTTTCTTCCATGCTGTCCTTAAAACAGTAGCACAGTTCATTGGTATTTCAACACAACCAAAGCCAAATCATTCTCATTTCATCACTCTCAGAAGTTTTGTTGTTATTGTGTTGTCAGTAGGCTGTGTGTCTTTCATCATGGCTTTCCAAGTTATCTGAAATTGGGTGATGGCTCTTTGCTCACATTTCAATGGCAACCAAGGGAACTTTCAAAGAGTAAGACGCCAGTCCAAGTGCTCGAGGCATGGTAGAGGTCATGGGGCAGCTGACAGCAAAGCATTTTGCTCTGCTATAAGATGTTTCAGTTGGGATAGTGAAGCAGCAGCTCAGGGAGGGCTGGCAGTTATGAGGATGTAGAGGATCTTCTCTGTCCAAGGCAGCCTATCTCAATCAGAGCTGCCATGTTGAGAGCACAACTTCACTCTCAGCATCAAAGGGATGTTGCCAGCTGTGAAGAGGTGGCTACAGCTGATGGAGATATCCATGAGGAGGACTGTGAGAATCCAAGTTACAATAATGAAGTTGAAAAGAAATTCTATGTCCATTATGCAAATGGACGTAGAATAATCTGTTGCTTGAATAGTGGTAATGAGGATAATCAAAAAGGGAAAGATGCACTGTTTGAACATGTAAAAAGTTGAAGAGGAAGTTTGAGGTGCAAAAACTATCCTATGCTATGAGTAGTAATATCCACGCTAACAAGACAGAGCTTCAATAAGGATGAGCTTGGAAAGTCTCTTAGACAAAACATTGATTTCAATGTGGTGGTGAGGGAGAAAGACATTCAGAACAAGAGGGCAAAATATATCCTTCAGGAGGAGCTGCAAACCAACAAGAACATCCAGATGATGTTGACTGATATATAAAAAGGTATGCTTCAGACTACTGAGGAACTCAAAGAGGGAAAGATTACGGAGACTCTGGACTTCTAAAGAGCAACTCGCCCGTAAAAATGAGGACAAGTATACGTCAGAAGCTACCAACCTTTCCCTTGATGTGATTATCAACGTGTTGATCTCAAATGAAAAAGAGATGGATAAGCTCAACGGAAAAAATCTACATCCATGCGAATAATATATAAGTGGTCTGCACACAAGCCACTGTAGTTTCAGGCTTGCAGTTGTCCCTCACTATCCTCAATAGGGATATAAATTGCATCCGCAATCATATTCATCACTGGGTCTGCACTTTGAAGGAAGACAAAGAAAACGGAAGGAAATGAGAAGGACCCACATTTCCGCTAAGAAGAGGAGGGTTAATAATCCAGGCTTTTTCTTCATTGTCTAGCACTGTGGTTTTGGATGTTCTAGTCTTGCTAATAAGGGTCGCTCTCTAGGCCATGTTTGTTTTTGTGTTTGTTTTACTCATGATGACTCTTTCTAGGTTGTTGCTTGTATCGTTGGGCTTACACCTATTGAGGCGATGAAATTGTGCCTATTCAATAAAGAATTTACCTTTAGCCAAAACAAAGGTCAAAACAATTGCGTAATGAAAGCAGGTGTTTACCCAGCTTTATAATTTCTCCTGTATCAACTGAATCCTGGACCAGCCCTTCCTTCTAATGTCCTCCATGCCAAGTTCTTCCATCCAAATAGGATCTCTACCATCGATAAACATATTTGGTTGTAGTCTTCCCTCTCTGCCATTAAAATATCCAGCTAGAATTACTCCTCCCACTTGTAGAAAATCAGAGATGTCCTTTGCTAAATGGATGACATGATCATCAGGGGATACATTTGGTGTTTTACATATTGCAGATTGGAGAGGACCAAAGCAGCAAGCACCAATGTGAAATTTTTCTTGGCCTTTATTCAATTCAAGCCATAGATATTGTCTATTAACATCAGTACAGTTGACATATACCACCACCTCGTAACATTAGCAGATATAGCCGATTGCCCCAGGCCCATGGGAACAATTGTTGCTTCCATGTTTGATGTTGAATAAGCAGTGATTTTTTATGCTACAATAATGCTTCCTCTTGAAGAAGTTGGTTTATTGGTTTGGTTTTGCCCTTCCCCTTCGATCTGGTTGCTGCTACCACATGTCTTCCATCTGATCATTTTCTTTGCCCTACGATACTCAGCACTCCCAGATTCGGATCCGACACAGGTCTGCTACCTTATTTCCATCTTAGCAAGCCAAGTTTTAAGCACATGCAAAGATCAGGTAAGACAGGGATGCAGAGAATGACATTATCTTCTTCTTTCTTTTTGACAAGGATGTAATTCTCAGGGACTTGAGAGTTAACTAGCCTCCTTGGCACACTTATGTCACCTCGGACAACTAGTGGGGAATCTTGGTAAAACAAAGATTGTAGATTTTAGCACTGCTTGAAAGTTTCTAACCAGTGGCTAGTTCTTCTTCAAAGGCCATCCAAATGAGATCATCACCTATAAAACTTTATTGTGAGAATCTACTTGACCACCCTTTATGTTGGATTCCCCCAATCTCGCCTTTGCAAGGAACATGCTCCGTTACCAATACTAGAGCGATGATGTTTTCATCCTCACTTGCAAATCGTCCCATCCAAGATGAATCTGTTTGATGCTTGATAATTTATTAATTCTACAATCCTATATGGATAAGAGATCACGGGGACTGGTCTTGATTAAGTAGAGTAAGCTCGAGTTGAGAGATTAGCGATAAGCATATCAAACAAATCCCCAACATTAACATGTAGTACAGAACACAAAGTGACTTTTTATCCCAAAAGCATTATTGACAATTCCTAGTTATTTGTACACTTTTATCTCTTGGTCAGTGTTTTATTTACTTTTGTTTTGGTAAACCTCCTTTTTCTGTTCTTTTGAACTATTCATTTCATAAGCCTCCTTTTTGTTTTCTATTCTTTTGAACTTTGTGTTGTGGGTGCTGCTTTATGCTAGCTGCAGTGTTGATTCCCATTGCCGATTTTTCTCATTCTTCGATATCAATATATTTCTTTCCTTTCTTTCTTTCTAAATTTTGGAAACGCTCCTTTTGGAAACAATTCCCATTTCAATGTTTTTTGTTGTTTCCATGTTGCAAGTACTCTTATTTTCATATGCAGATCAATGGAGCCGATCCATAACAATGGCATCTAAACCAGATTAGATATTCCCTTTGATGGCATGCAAACACAGTCATTTTAGATTAAAAAATGAAGAAATAAAATCTCCTACAAAAGTACTTGGAAATGAACCACCAGGCCATCTTTGTGGATCACAAGAATCCACCTCCCACTCCAAGCAACACCACAAAACGTTAATACTAGTAACAACCTTTGTCCTTTACAAATTAGGTATAACCTCATCTTAATGTTTTACAATTTTAATTCTCAATGTTTGTGATTGTAATTATGTTATTTTGTGTAATATATGACAGATTATGATCCAAAGGGGAAAAAAATAATGTTCCTACAATTATATGATAAGAATTATCTCTAAATGAAGAGTAGATAACGTTGTCATATGGTATTAAGAATTAGACATTCCCAAAGTAATATTTGACCATTCTTGTGCAGCAGGCATAGGCCTTTAAAAGTGATTCAAGTGGACTCTCCAAATACAACTCCAACAATATTGCCAAACCCATTCTCACGGCCTGCAATAATGCCAACTATTGTTTTATGGTCTGCAGTACTGCCAAACACTCTCTCCAGAAGTCCACAATACTACCAAGATCATCAATCCATCTTCTCCAGAAATTACACACACGTTTCCAGTGGTATGGGGCAATTTGGGCAGATAGGATGTGGCATCATTCAAGCACACACCAAACCTTAAGTGATCTTTATCATTGGCTTTGTCCACCAAACATACATATACATCCAGACTAACAATTTACAGCATTGTCCCCCAGATATCACACAAGATCTGAATCAGCAAGTACTTTGAAATAAGAATAACTCACACATTTGAATGAAAATCAATGATATCAAAGATTTTGATGTAGGGTTCATTCAACCATGTTATATGATTAAAAGATATATTAGAGAGCCTATAGCTGCTCTTTAACCATTATATACAAAAGAACACATAAACCCTGCCTTGAAAATGCAAGCAGACTAACAACAACAATAAAAAATAATATATTATAGAGAAAAACAATTTTCAAAGAAGATTCATGTTAGGAAATGTTAGTCCTCACATTGATTTGCAATGTGAATGATTATGAGAGTAATAACTCACTAGTTGTTATTTGGGTTAGTTGGTAGAATATATTAGTTGGTTGTGATATTGTTGTGAGTTACAACAATATTACGTATATAGGTTAGTTGCTAATAACCTATGAGATATTATAGGTTAGTGAGTATTCATTGGGATACGAAGAATTAATTGTGGAGATATGAATCTCCATCATTCTAGGGAGACTTTCCTATATATGTGTGTAATGCCCAAATGAATATGTAATGGCAAATATAATAGACTGTGATTAAATATTATCCCTGTGTGTATTCGCCATGATTTGTATGTGAATCAGTTTTTGTTGTGTTTGGCTCCTACGATACCTAATAGTGGTATCAAAGCGAGGCTTTAGATCATGATGGGTGTAACGTGAGAGGTTCTGCCCAACCGCTGCTCGTTGTCCTACAATTGTTTGCCGCACTTTATATAGATGTTCATAGCATGTCAGACCTGACGCAATTTGATCTTTGATGTGGTTGACAGATTTTGTGGAATATTCTCCATTGACAATATCAGACCTTTCGCATGATTTTTTTTGGTGTTCTGCATAAATGTGTTGCTTTGAAAGCTTGGTCTCAATGTTGCATAATGGATTGCTCGTTGCCCCTTTAAATCTCCTCCCACCAAGCTCTTCAAGAATTTTCCATTCATGTTTGGCTCAGATTGAAAATTGTCTTGTTGCTCTAGATCGATCCTGACCCAACTAACCATTCAACGTAGTTGCTCGTGATCTACCTCAGATTCATCTGCATTGCATTGTAAAGATGCATAAAGACCAACTCGCTTGGTATTGCGTTGGTATTTCACAGTCTTCTTTACCAATGGTTGTCAAGCATTGCATCTAAATTAAAATATAGCTATCAACCGAACAGTGTTACAAGCTCAATTTAAGCTCTATATCTGTGAATCTCAGTTTGTACTCGAGCCTAGTGCTGTCCACGATCTATGATTTGGTTTGTTATTGGCCTTTCACCATTTACATGGTTAATGCGCATGCTACCTGCCGAAGTTAATCTATGACTATTTCTTTTCAAAAGATCACATTGTTGATGAGTTGGGTATTGTAATGACCCGTCGCCGTTTTATATAGACGCAGCCATAGGAGTATTATTTTGAGAAACAATCCCAGTGTTCCATTCAACGGTTGTATTTTAAAACCTGCATTGCATCTTCTACCTTTGTTCAATTGGATCTGCATTTTGCTCACAAAACCCAAAGAAGGAGCAAGTAAAATCAGTTATTGTATCATCAATGCTCAGCGTGCATCCATTGTGCATTTTGCTCGCCGTGCCAAGATTGGCTTCTTGGACAGCCTTCTTTTCGATGCATGCAACCGTCGTCCCAGTTCAAGCAAGTTGTCTTCCAAGTGCATCATTTGTTGCTCCACCATTTCTAGTTCGATGTGTCAATCATCTCTATATAGGTGTGCATCGGGATATTTCATTTGAAGTCAAAATCTTTATAGGGTGTGTTAGTTCTCTTTATCTAGGTTGTACGATTTTGTTTTGTCATGTTGGCTTTAGGTTATATAGTTTACTTATAAAGTCGTGGCTCTTGGTTTTTTACCGGTCTATAAAATTAAAGTTTGTAATAGGCATGAGTGTGGTTAATATCACATTTTTATATTTTTGAAGTTATAGATAAGATAAGATAAATATATTAATGTCCAACGAATGATGACAAAGATATGTCAAAGGGACTACAAATTACAAAAGTGTGTCGGGAACAAGCGGGAAACCAAAAAGGTCTCTAAAGCGAGAAGAACAACGCTGAAAGAAAAATGAGTCGAATAGCTAAAAGCGATGATTAATAGTTTTATAGTGTTTTTAAAGACAATTCAATAAGTCCACTTTGAGTTCTTATATGTCAATAATAAGAGTCAGAATTAAAAATGGGTCGAGTGTTAAAAGTCGGTTTTATGTCAAAAGAGTCAAAATCAAAACACCCACCTATTTGTATGGAAGCAATATCAGGCGACCCTGATGTCCCGAGTCAAATGTGTCAGTTATGTGTGGGGCGGCGCGGGGGGGAGAGGGGTCTTGTAATAAAAAATGACATACATTTGAACTTCAATTTCCAATCCGTCAAGTAAGTACCAAGGCATTGGAGGTCAGAGGTAGAAGGCCATTCAAGCCTCTCATTAGCCACTAATGAAGGGGCGCTTCTGCTATAGTGGCACATTTGTTTTATTTTCAGCACTTGTTTGTGTGTGTGACAAATAAGAGGTGTATTTCCTATTTTCTCACATAGTGTACTACATAAAAAAAGTGTTGAACAGATGGTTCCTACTTTTAGTTCCCACACTGTAAAGGTTGATGAGGTTCCTTTAGTGAATGGTTGATGGCAGATGGTGTTGGGACCCTAACCCCTTAGTGGAGGATTTGCGTCAACATGACATCCACCTAGGCGCGAGAGGATCATTTTGTCAAGTGGTTAGCCTTTCGGCTTTTTGTAACCAGCTAGAGGTTGCAGCGCAAATCTTGCACCAGCTAGCATGCAGCTAAGATTCTTCTAGATTTCTGGGGCATGTTCGAAGATTTGAGGAGACGTGGCAGGTGCAGCGCAAATTTCACAGAGTCATGGAGCCAGCGGTTATAATGACCAAGTTCCAACTCAACACCCAGCGTGCAACTTCCACCGTGGCGAAGATGCTCTTGAGGGCTTATTTAAGGAGCTCAAGCCAAAAGAGGCAGGGAGACAAAGAACTACAGCGAAGCTCTAGCAAAATGATCTTAAAGCTCTGTAGACATTGCTTCGACGCCCAATAAGGCTTAAGAGCCCGCTTGGCTCCACTTGTAAGTGCCCAAGCTCATTTGTGAGCCTCTGGGTTGTTAAGTATTATCACATGAATATACACTCTGTTATGGACTTTGATTAATGACGAATACTATTGCATTAAAATGTGCGATGCATCTAGTTTTCATGTCTTGTTACATTATTAATATAATGCAAAGATTTGTGATATCGCACTGTTGACTGAATTATGTTGATTAATGCTCATGTATGTTATTGGTTTGTTACGGTAAAGGAGTCCTTGTAAACTTCGATGATGTCACCATTATTTAGTATGAAGGATGAGTATAGGTCTGTGCCAGTAACCCAATACTTGTGTAATTCACATCTTGTTTAAAATGAGTACAAGCAGCCTTATGAACTCTTAAGTGCCTATATGACACTAGGCTTAGTCCACGAAAGGCTTGCGCCTATGGATCTGCCTTAAGTTTTGTCGAATTGCTTAAGTCCCCTAATTAAAAACTCATGCCATGGCACAACTAGCCCAATGCGGGCCCCACTTCCTTCTCAAGTGAGCGCATAAGGTCTAGGCCTTATGTGTGTTAAGCATGGGATATACTGAGAGGGGAAGTGAATCAATATATCATATATCTTATAAATCTTTTACTTAATCAAACTCCACTTAACCATACATTCAAGATATGCAATAAAACTGAAACAATAACATGCACCACACGAGAGAGAGAGAGAGAGAGAGAGAGACACTAGATGATTAAACCCAAACTGGGAAAAACCACAGAGAACAATCTCAAATATATGAATAAGCACCAACTCAAATTACAAAGTTCGCAAACACCAACTTGCAAGAGCACCAACCCCTTTGCTGAGCACCAACACAACTATTTGTGAGCACTAACCCACAAGAGCACCAACCCCTTGCAAAGATTTGCAAGCACCAACCCACAAGAGCACCAACCCCTTGCAAAGATTTGTGAGCACCAACCCACAAGAGCACCAACCCCTCTTGTGTATAAAACACAACTATCTCTCAATGTTGTTTTCTCAACAAATGATAGAACTCTACAATATCTCTTTCTATTCTCTCCTCTTTTCTTATATAAAACAATTACAAACTATGCACTCTCTTGCATATTACAAATGTCTTCCCAAGCCTTTATTTATAGCTTTCCAAATGACCTTTAGCATTCACCCTTTGTGACTCTTCACTCCTCATGGAAAATGACACCAAACTTGCATGACCCTTCGAATCCTTGGATTTAAAAAGTCACATGGTGACCCTTCATAAGCAAATGCGTCATTTTTTCTTTTATCTTTATCTTGGTGACCTTTCGAATTCTTTAAAGTGACTCTTCATGGAAAAATGTGTCATACCCTCTTTTGTCTTCACTTGGTGACTCTTGAAATTCCTAAAGATGACTCTTCATGAAAAATGCATCCCATTTCTTTTTTGTCTTTACCCCGAGACTCTTGACTTCTCCATGGGCCCTCTTTTGACTTTTATGCAACCAAAAATATAATTGTTAATATTAAATAAATATCAACACATTTTAGCCAAAATATGAACATTAAAAACACATTTAGTTAATAAATGCTATGGGGCCTTTATCACTAATGCTAGACCTTTGACATCAATGACAATATTTCCAACAATCTCCCCCTTTGTCATTGATGGCAACTTCAAACTGAAACTGCCACACCCTGAAACCTATACTGCACATGCCAACCTACACATACTGCAATTTGAAAAACATACAGTAACTCCTTACTGTAGCATCTTGTATTTGTTCCATGTACTTGTTTCTGCATTTGTTCCCTGTCGTTCATGTACCTGTTTCCTATACATGTTTCTATTATTCTCCCCCTTTGACATTAATGGCAAAGGACCTATCATGGAGCTAACACTTAGCTCCCCCTTAACTGATGTTGATCCTCAATGGTAGGAAAAAGAAATTACTCCCAACTTCTACCGCAAATACTCAAATGTGTCTTTTGGTAGTGTTTTTGTGAAAATATCTGCAATATGTTCTGTAGTACTGATACATTCTATTTTAACCTGTTGATCTACACCCTGCTCTCTCAAGAAGTGATATCTAATAGGAATATGTTTTGTTCTTGAATGCATCACTGGATTCTTAAAAATATTAATAGCACTTGTATTGTCACAAAAAATAGAAATAGGTTCATCATATGTTACCTTGATATCTTCCAAAGTTTGCTTCATCCAAAGCACTTGAGTACAACACAATATTGCTGCAATATATTCTATTTCAATTGTAGAAAGTGATACTGAATTCTGTTTTTTGTTTAGCCATGATACTAAGCTATCATCGAACAAGAAAGCTCCTCCACTTGTACTCTTTCCGTCATCCAAGCAACCTACCCAATCTAAATCTGTATAAGCAACCAAAGTGAAATTTCTGTCTGTGGGATACCACAATCCGTAATGCAATGTCCCCTTGACATATCTGAATATTCTCTTCACTAAATGAACATGACTCTTCTTCGGGGCTCCCTGATATCTCGCAACCGTGCCTACTGCATGCATGATGTCTACCCTTGATGCTGTCAAATATAAAAGACTACCAATCATAGATCTATACAAATATTGATCTGCAACAAGTGAATCTTCATCCTTACCTTATTCCCTGTACTCATTGGTGTGTCAACTAATGCACAATCCTCAAAACCAAATTTTTTCAGCATTTATTTGGCATATTTACTTTGAGATATTAAATTTTCCTTTATCTGACTGAAATATTTGAAACTCTAAGAAAAATGACAATTCTCCAAGCATAGACATCTCAAATTCTTTTTGCATATTATCACAAAATTCTTGTTATCTTTTCAAAGTTTCCTCCAAAAATTATGTCATCAACATATACCACAACAATCAATTGATGTTCACCTTCTAATTTGATGTAGAGATTACTGTTAGCAAAACCTCTCTTGAAACCTTGATCTTGCAGGTACTTATCAAGTCTTGCATACCAAGCTCTGAGAGCTTGTTTCAATCCATAAAATGCTTTCTTCAATCTGCATACATGGCTACTATCATTTAAGAGAATAAATCCCTCAAGGTAATCAATGTAGACCTCTTTTTCTAGATTCTCATTCAGAAATGCAGACTTGACAACCATTTGAAACATTTTTAAATTTTTAAACACTACATATGCAAGAAACATTCTAATAGCCTCTAGCCTTGCCACTGGTGCAAAAGTTTCTTCAAAATCCATTCTCTCAATCTGAGCATATCCTTTAAATACTAGCCTTGCTTTATTCTTGGTAACTTCACCATCTTCATTCAACTTATTTCTCTATACCCATTTTGTTCCTACCACATTTTGATCTTTTAATCTAGGCACTAATTCTCAAGTATCATTCTTTTCTATCTGATTTAATTCTTCATCCATTGCCTTAACCCAATGCTCATCATGTCTAGCTTCTGAAAAGTTTCTAGACTAAATTTTGGATAGCAAAAAAAATTAGCTTGCTCAGATTCACTTACCATCATCCTTCTGGTGCAAAGTCCTTCATTTATGTTCCCGATGATGTCACTCTTATTATGATTACTCTGAACATATTTGGATGGGATCTTGGTGTCCTTTTGCTTCTCATCTTCATCTGACTCTTCAAAATCTTCTTCTTTAATGATTTCAAGAGTGTCCACTGGATCACTAGTTCTTTGTGCTACATCTTCATCTAGCTTGACACTTGCACTTTCAACAATCTTTTTAATTCTTTTGTTATAACATTTATTAGTTTTACTTTTGCAAGAATATCCAAGAAATATACCTTCATCTGTTCTAGATTCAAACTAACTCAATTTTTCATTGGTTCTCTTTATGAAGCATATGTTACCAAAAACTCTGAAATAATCAACTGTAGTTGGTTTGTCTTTCCATATAGCTCAAAGGGGGTCTTGTCACTATTGACTCTTAACAACACTATTTTGGATGTGCACTGTTGTACCTACTATCTCTCTCCAAGATTTATCTGGTATCTTGGATTCATTTAGCATTGTCCTTGCCATCCCCTGAAATGTTCTGTTTTTCCACTCAACTACTTCATTTTGCTGTGGAGTTTTGGCTCCTGAATGTCTCTTTATTCCATGGTCTTCACAATACTCAATAAACTCATCTGACATGAATTCTCCTTCTCGATTTGATCTTAGGGACTTAATCTTCAAATCAGTTTCATTCTCAACAAAACACTTGAATGCTTTAAAGTGGCTGAAAGCTTTTGATTTTTTCTTCAAAAACATCACCCAAATCATACGTGTAAAATCATTAATAAGCAATATGAAATATTTCTCACCTTGAGTACTTTGAGTTCTCATAGGTCCACACAAATCAGTGTCAACAAGCTCTAACATCTGAGTGGTTGAGTATTCTTTTGTTTTAAACTGTCTTCTGACCTGCTTCCCATGTTGACATGGTTCACAAAGTGTGGAGGGTTTTGTAATCTTTGAAAGATCTTCAACTGCTTACTTCTTGCTGATGTTGACAAGATTGTCAAAATTTATGTGTCTCATTCTCATGTGCCATAGCCAACTTTCCTCAACTTGACTCAAACAACATTTTTGACCTTTGATATCTGATAACATATACAAATTGTTGTCTATTCTCTGAGCATCTGCAATCAACACATGAATCTTTTCTCCTAGTTTCACAACTTTTTGCATAAAATTTTAGTGTCTCTGATCACACATATGACTTACACTCAAAAGATTATGCTTAAGACCTTCTACATACAGAACATTTTTAGTCTTAGTTCTACCATTATCCAAACTTAGTGTACCTTTTTCGGCAATTATGGTAGTAGTATTGTCTCCAAATTTCACTGTGCCACCATTGATCTTCATCAAAGTTATGAACTTACTCTTGTCTCTTGTCATGTGCCTCGAACATCCACTATCAATGACCCATAGTTTTTCTTCGTTTATTGCATGCAAAGCTGTCTTAACCAACATAGACTTTTTAGGTTGTTTCTTCTACCATGAACATGTCTGAACTTTCTTCTTGATGAATGAAGCCTTGAAACTCTGGTCCTTCTTGACTGACTCGAACACGCATCTACAATACCGGGCTGTCTCTGAAGTTATTGCACTTGTAACATATTATAGCCTCTTCATTAAAACCTAATAGAGGAGCAAAAGAGTTGTGGCTTCTATTTGAATCTGCATGAATTTCTTTCTCCTTATTTCTGAAATTGTTAGCCCTTTTTTGACATTCTAATTTTTTATGACCATATCCATTACAATAAAAACAGTCTATAAAAATAGAACATGTTTGTGTATCTCTGGCCTGATTGTTTTTTGTAGCTGTGTTCCTTCCAGCGTTCTTTGTTTGAGATGTCCTCTATATTCTTAACTTCTTCCTTTTTCATTTCCTCTTTTGTAAGAGCTTCAGTATGGATCTTTCATTTTTCTGTGTTAACCTTGTCTATGAAAGTAGTGGCCTCCCCTTTCTCTTTTTCAAATCTGATACTTGTCTTATCTAACATTGATCTTTGACTTTATAATGTCTTATTCAACAAATTAGTGCTATTTTCAAATTTTGAATCATTGGTTGCTCTATCATTTACTGTTTTATTTGTTTTCTCAATGTCTGCTTTTAAAGAGGTAATTTCAACAACATACCTTTCACATTCTTCACTTACTTTTTGTAACTGAGCTGTTAAATCTTCTTCAGTCTTTTTGGCTTCTTCAATGTGTGCTTGTAGATCTTCAATTATTTCTTTTGACTCCTTTTCATTTTTCTTGATTTGGCGCTTCAATCTGTGATTCTTCTTCTCAAGAGCTTGTAAATCTTCTAAGGCACAAATGAGTTCTCCTAGATTCACTTCAGTTTTATCTTGTTCTTCTTCTTGATCATTTGTACTTTTGCTTGCGGAGGCATCTTCATGTATGGTCATGAATAGAATCTCTTCATCTTAATCACTGACTCCACTGTCTTCGGTTGAGCTAGGATCTTTAGAGTATAAACTCTTCTTCTCAAATCCCTTTTTGAATTTGCCTTTGACATTCTTCTTGTATGTAGACCTTCCTTCTTCATTGTCACCATTACTCTTATTTGAGCACTTAGCTGCAAAATGTCCAATCTTTCCACAATTAAAACATTTAAAAAGTAATTTTCTTTTATATTTCCCTGTTCCTTTTTTCAACTTGCGAATAAATAGAGCTCCATTTCCATCTTCATCATCGCTAGCACTGTCACTTGATTAATGAATCTTAGCCTTGTCTTTGTTTGATGTCTTGAAAGCAGCTTCCCTCTTTGAGGGTTTCTCTTATTCAATCCACATCTCATATGCCATAAGAATACCATGTAGTTCATTCTTCTTTAGCTTGGCTAGATCCTTCATCTCCTCGATTGTCAAAACCTTTGCATCATATCTCATTGGTAGAGATCTCAAAACCTTTTATACCATCGTTGGTTCTTCTAACTCAACCGATGTCAGCAATGCAAGGTGGGCAACAGCGCGTAGGAAGTGGTCCGGCACCACAAACAAGTAGCATAACACCAACGACATCAACTGTGCCAGCAATAACGACAGGACCAACGCCTAACCCCATCGCTGGAGGCATTGGAGGACCGTCACCAAGACAGACACCAGGGGACAAGCGCCTCAAGTACCAGTTGCTCCCCCACAACAGATCTACGAGATGGCTATGCACCTCCTAGAGTATCATGGTGTGGAAAACGCTGCAGAACATGTACTGAAGTGTGAACTATAGTGGCGTGCATGAGGCATAACTTAGTATGAGCACAAGGCTACTCAATTTGCAACTACATTACCTGATCGCTCCCACACTTGGGACAAAAAATTTGATCCAACCAGGCCATGGTTGACTATGATACTCTGAAGGATGCATACTTGAAGGAATTTGACATCCCAGAGTTTGAACAATAGAGCATTGCCGCGCTAAAAGAGATTACCCAAGAACTCTCAGAGAGTGTGCGCCTGTACGATGCAAGGTTCAAAACTCTCCTATCAAGGCTCCCGTATGATATTCACCCTTCACAACATGCGTAGTGGTTCATTGAGGGGTTAATCATGCCATCCAAAGAGTGCTTTCCATGAAGACTTTTACAGACCCTCAAGAAGCGCTTGAAGCCGCACTCAAAGCTAAGGCAATCAGAAGTGCAAATACCAGGATCAGCCCATTTATGGAGGAGTAGATTGCATCTATGACCTCCCAACTCCAAAAGCTCACCGCTAGCTCTTCGCATGAGGCTCAAAGTTGACTATGGTGCACCGACTACGAAGTAGAGGGCCATAATAGAACTAATTGTCCACGAAGGCATGTGTGCACTTTGCTTCTAATTGTGAAGTCTGTCGAGAAGCCCATGATGTCTGAAATTGCCATTTGTCGCAACGTGCCAGCCAAGTCAACATAACCATCTATTGTTGGTTGTGCGACACCTACACCCATACCACTGTTGATTGTAGGTTGATTGATGAGATGCACGAAAACATGGAGGCGCATGATAGGCTACCACAACCGTCAAAGGGCAGGGAAACCAAGGTAACGATGGCTTCAACCAACAAAATACAAGCTTCGGGATGAAACGACGTGCCAAAGGGCAAGGCGGAGGACGCAGTGGTGGAAGGTTCCCACCATGCTCATGTTATAAGTGTGGCTCAATAGAGTATTATTAGCACAACTACCCTACACATCCCACATGTGGGTATTGTCGAGGAGCCCATAAGGTCGAAGAATGCCCTGACCTGTACAAAAAGTTGACCCAAGGCAGGCCTGGTGCAAACAAGGGCATGGGAATGATCAAGGGCGAGCAAAAGGCCAAAAAATGGACCCCAAATGTGCAACCTACACATAGAGAAGCAGTCAAGGTACAGTTTACTAAGCGAAGTGGATTCACCACTTAGTTGCCAGTTGCACCAGTCCCTAAGTTATGCCTAGAGTATGGGGATAAGGGTCGCAATGAGTGTATTACGCATCCTGAAACCAAACTTGCGTCATACCCAAACCCAACGCACCAGAAAGATGTATTATAGCAAGCTATGAGTGTAATCCAAAACCTACAAGGGGAGCTCCAATTAGCGTGAGATCTAGAAGCACAGGCTGTTGCATCTGGTAAGAAGCAGGATAGCCAGGAAGTTGAAGTACAAGCATTAACAGAGATCCTACGCATTCTGCAGACAAAAGGAATGTTGCCACTATTGAAGAACTTATTCCTGGAACATGCAGAACAAAACCAAACAAGAAGTTCGACATACACAAAAAGTTGAATATGACCAAGAACTCCTAGTGGATGCCTCGATTGACGAATAGTCTGTCTATGAGGTTCTTGTAGACATAGGCACCGAGGTCAACATCTTGACCAAGAATGCTTGGGAGAAAATGGGTAGGCCAGCCCTGAGACCCTCCCCTCATGTACTCTTCATGGCCAATAAAACACGGGCACAGCGTATCAAAATTCTAAAGAGCATTGTTGTAGATATTACGGGCGCAAAATTCCGCGTTGACTTCAAAGTCATAGAGTTGGTAGAGCAAGACAACTACCCGACGCTTCTAAGAAGGCCAAAAAGTTATGCAAACAATGCAGATATGCGATTCAAAAGGCGCTACATGACATTTGAGAATGGAAAGGAAAGGGTAGTTATAGCTCTCGCAAATGACCAAGGACCCCCCTATGTCGAGAGCGTGGACATCGAAGATGAGATCAACCATAGCTATAACATCACAGCGCAAGGCACCGAGACTCTCGACCCGAATGATCAAGGAATCCTCACTTGGGAATATGGACAATCAACCTTAGACACCACCGATGTTGCTTGCAACTAATGGGTCAAGGAAGCATATAGGACCACTGGTCGACGGTGTTGCTTGGTGCGTGCAAAGGCACCAAAACCAGTAAAGACAGATTAGATACAAATTGATCGCGCTACTAAAAGATAGGTCCCTTGTGCCAAGAAAAGGAGAAAAAGAGTGTTTCACCTTAGTAAGGGCAAACTTACAGCGCTCCCAAGATATGAAGGGAATAATCCAGTGCAAGACTATGTTCGTGACCTTAAGTCATGCGTCCCAAAAGAGGTGGATAGAATGGGTGCACTAGTATACACATTAAAGAGCATTGTCGCTCGTTGGTGGGCAATGCAAAAGCCTAGCTTGCCAACTTGGCAGTGTGTAAAGGCAGCTACTTGCACCAAGTTCGGAAAAAGCAATGAGGACATGGACATTTCAGCCTACTCTGGCGACTCTGACCCCATCGCACATGTACGTCTTTGCGAAGAAACATGGACTAGTTGCGGTGAAAACGCCCCAAGAAATCTATGGGTACATGCCTTCTACAGAACTTTAAAGACTTGGCCATGGGCATGGTATGTAGTCAATGAGACATGCCGCAAAACAGCCAAAAGGGATGCCCTTAAGGAGCGGTTTGTTCATAATTTCACCTTTTCTTCGCAAAACGTTGAATTGATTGAGCCATCATAGGTAGTTCGAAGGTCAGTGTTTGAGGACACTGTTATATTGGAAGAGCGCCTAAAGGACATGTTCGGCGAAAAAGGGTTAGCACTCCCAACCTTCTTCGAAGAGCAAACTCTCAAAAGTGACTCTAGTGATGAAGACGATGACACATGAAAGGCGCGAAACTAAAATAATTTCACAAGGAAAAGGAAGTTAGTGTGCCAAGTTAAGGATAGCGCCGCAGAAGAAGACCCTACCCATCTTTAGGTAGAAACAACCGAGGGCAGCAAACAAGTCAAGGATTCACACTATGAGAAGAATGAACCCTACCGAGCATCGTTAAGGACTACCAAGGTAGATATTAGTTCAAAGGGCGAACCCAAATTTGCCACTTTGGGCACCTATTGGTCTAACACGGAGCTAGCGCATATTGTTGATCTCCTAAAGCAATTCCAAGACTTGTTCCCATGAAACTACAAGGATATGAAAGGCGCACACCCATCCCTCAGGAAGATGAGCATCAAATTAGTCAATGGTAAAAGACCCGTCAAGAAGCGGCCTTACAGGATGATCCCAAATCTTCATGCCAAGGTAAATACTGAGATCGATGGCATGCTAGTCGCAGGTGTCATCTATCCCGTGCAAGAATCCGAATGGGTTAGCCCCATGGTCGTTAGCATCAAAAAGGTGGGTGCATCTAAATTTGTGTTGACTACAGACTGTTGAACACCACTTGCATGACCAACCCCTTTCCAACTTCATTCACCAACGAAGTATTGGATGGCATCGCAAGTTGCAAGATATACACATTTATTGATGGGTTCTCAAGATACCATCAAATCCAAATCGAGGACAAGCCCAAAACCACCTTTGCGACTAAATGAGGTTGTTTCGCATATAACGTGATGCTCTTTGGACTGAAGAATGCCCCAACCGTTTCCTCCCTAATTGTGATCACCGCATTCAAAGACTTCATTCACATGTTCCTCCAAGTATACTTAGACGATTGGACAGTGTATGGGTTAGTAAAGGATCAATATGACAATTTGCACCTAATGTTTGAACGGTGCAGGCAGTTGTAAATTTTGTTGAATTTCAAGAAGTGTGTTTTCATCACGCCATTTGGCACTTTGCTCGAGCACATTGTCTAAAAGGATGGTCTGCTCGTTGATCCCGCAAGAATTGCAATCATCCTTCAACTTCAAACACCATCAACGCAGAAAGACGTTTGCACCTTTCTTGGACATTGCAAGTACTACAAAAAGTTCATAAGAAATTGTGCCTGGATTACAACACTACTAGAAGAACTCTTGCGAAAGGATGGCCTATTCTATTGGGGCGCAGCGCAGGAAGATGCCTTTGAGACCCTGAAGCTCAAACTCGCAAGTACGCTGATATTACAATTTCTCGACTGAGTGACTCCCTTCCATGTCCACGTCAATGCCTCTAGTACCGCAATCAACGCCATTCTCGCACAACCAGGGGGAGGGAAAATGAATCATCATATTTCTTTTGAAAGCAGGAAACTAACCAAGGCAGAACAAAACTACACCACAACTGAGCGTGAGGTGCTTGCCATGATCTATGCCCTGTACAAGTTCAGACAGTACTTATTGGAAACCCCCTTTATTTTCTTCACTGATCATGAGGTGCTTAAGTACCTAGTGAACAAACCCGTTCTACACGGGCGCATTTGCCGATGGATTGTATTGTTTCAAGAATTCCAATTCTCTGTTGTAGTGAAGCCTGGAAAACAAAACTCGAGACCCGACCATTTGTCCCGCATCAACTTTGGCGATGCAGCAGTGCCAATTGAAGATGATATGCCTTACACACAACTTTATAGGATCCAACGCGTCCTGGAAGACTCGGCAAAAATCGCTGCATTTCTAACCTCCAGATATGTGCCTCAAACCATGACCACTAAAGAGAAGAAGCGGCTCGTGATTCACACCGCCCCTTTTCAACTCAATTGCAGGGAATTGTACAAGTTGAGCCGCGACGAAATCATGCGTTGATGTGTCCTAGAGCACAAGCGGGACTCAATACTGCAATAGGCACATGATGGGATTGTTGGAGGCCATTGTGTTGGAGATGCTACGGCGTGCAAAGTGCTACAATAAAGCTTGTGGTGGCCAACTTTGTTTCATGATGCAAAAGAATACGCCAAAGCATGTGATGTCTGCTAGTGCACTGGAAAACCAAACCACAAGGATGAAATGCCCCTCGTCCCCATTCTTGCCCAGGCGGAATTTGAAAAATGGGCCATTGATTTTGTTTGGCCTATTACTCTCGTTGCCAAGCGCACAAGTGCACGGTACATTATAGTGGCCACAGATTACTTCACCAAGTGGGTCGAAGCAATGCCAACCAAACATTGTACAGCCGCCACAGCAGCACGATTCATCTAGGAGAATATTATCAATCGATATAGATGCCCGTTTAGCTTGACTAGCAACCGTGGCACGCACTTCATCAATGAAACAATTCAAATGTTGTTGGTTGAATATATGGTGGCGCACCATAAAACAACACCCTACCATCCCCAAGCTAATGGCACCGCAGAGGCATTCAATAAGATATTGGGGACATGCCTCACAAAAATATGTGATGTTGGTCGCAAAGATTGAGATGACCGTGTGCCAACAGTGTTATGGGCCTATTGCACAACATACAAACACCTAAACAAGGCTACACTATTCCAACTGGGGTTTGGCGCAGAAGTCGTTTTACCCATGGAATTCCTAGTGCCCTCATTGCGCATCGCGCATATTGGTCAATTGGATAACCAAAAGTCATTAAGCGCACGCTTGGATGATTTGGAGCGGCTGGACAAGACACACACCCACGCACGATGGAGCCAACAGATAGAAAAGATGCGCCAAAAGCTATGGCATGATAAGCACATCAAGCGCAAGGTAATTACAAAAGCTCCACTGGTCTTGTTCTACGACTCGAAGTACCTCAAGAACCCAAGAAAGTTATAGATTAGGTGGATGGGACCTTATATCATCCACAGCATATTGGAGACTGGCACCTGTAAGTTGCGTAGGTTGACTGGTGAAATGCTCCATGGGCTTTTGAACGATAACAGATTGAAGGCATACCATCACTAGGATGGCGTTTGTGCCATCTAACACCGGCTTCCTAGTCAAAATTCAGGTGCTTGATTTTGACCATAATAAAATTGGCGCAAGCCAAATCTTTTCTTTATGTTTGTTTTTGTTGTGAGAATAAGCATGGTGCTTTCAGGCCCGTACGAGAGCTTTTCGAACCATGTCAAACCATGTTGATTTTAAGTGCCTAAGGCCAGACACCTAGGTTTCTAGGTGTGCATCAAGTTTGCCAGGTTCAAAAAACTATAAGTATGAATTGACAAGGAAAGGCGCACAAGGCGTTCGTGCGCACGAGATCAAGAGGAGACAATGAGGCACTGGAGGACCAGCGCAAGGATTTGTATGGGGTAGGGAAGGCTGAAGCAAAAGACATGAAAACGTAGAGAAATCGACCAAGAAAGAGAGGTGCGCTTGAAAGGAAACGCAACACTATGGAGAGATGGAACCAAGGAGACTCAATCGCGCGCATGTGTAGCTCTATGCCTAGGGTGACATAAGAAGGGCAAAGGTCGCACCAAATTGAACAAAGCAAAAGATAATGACTGTCATAATAGCTGGCACCCACCCAACGGTCGGTGAGAAGTGATCATTTGAATTACTTGTCACTTCATCGAATAAACTGTTAGCAAAGTTAATGCTACAGCAACAGAAGAACAAAGATCCACAATAAATGAGCAGTTGGCGGCAAAATTTAACGGATTTCGCAGTTTTAACAAATTTCAAGAATCCAAATGTCGCCAACCATCAATGTGGTAGCTGAAAACAGTGTATAAAAGGATGGATGGCAAACATCAAAAGGCTACTGGCATTTGTAAGAGTTCAAAACAGAGCAAAGAGCCGAAGCTATTAAAACCAGAGGATGCTACCAGAGAGAACAAGTTCCCCCACAACCCCCCAAGCAAAAGCGAAAAACCCACATAGACGATTGCGTTTCGCCTTGAGAAGAAATGGAGCCGAGCAGAGAGAAGTTGGCAGAGAAACAGAGGAGCAAGATTCTAGCAGAACAACCAGGCCGCCATTAACAGGGCAGGAAGCTTGATAGCCGAACGCACAATCGCATTTCCCGTGACTATGAAGCAATGCCAAGCACAATTTCGGGCTTCGGTAGAATCAACCAGCTGCGTTTCCACAGCAGCAGGTTTATGATGGGCAAGAAGAGGCTAAGCACAGGTCCTCCGCAGACATAGAAAGACGTAAAGGCAGCACGGGCGGTGAGGGAAGCAGCCACCACAAAACTGGATGCGCATATGGTGGAAGGAGTGAGCGTCGTATAAATAGATCCCAAAGCGAGTGCAAAGCTTGCCTATAGAGAAATGGAATACCCCCCAGAGGTCATGGTGGGGGAGAAGTGGGTGTCCTTTGCACATATTTGCAAACTCAAGGACTACAACCACAAGACAGATAGCAACCTACAAGAATTGAATAAGGATTGGATGGTACACAATGGGAAGAAGACCAAGGCAAGTGCCACACTCTTTGATGTCTCCATCAAAGACAAATTGCAAACTACGGACACCACACAACTGTTTGAGCTGACGAGCTTCGGTAAGCCAAAAGACTTGGTGCATTTCCTCCTTTCGCGAGTACAAGGCAACCGATTCTACTTTGTTGGACGACGCATGAGGATCTCGGTGAGCCTCCTAAGTAGAATCACGGGGCTACCTGGTGCAGGGGCAAACATCTAAGAGATGGAGGACGAGGTGGAGGTAGAAAGGGTCACAAAACTCTTGGGCTACTAAAAGTCAAGGTTTGCGTTCCCCATCAAGGACATCCAAGACCCCAACACAAGGGTAGTGATGCACCTTTTAGCGCCAAACTATGCTCTGGCGACCGGTGGTCCGATATTAGTAAAGACCTTGTGCATTGCCCACCATATGGCGCAAGGAGTGAGATTCAACATCTCCAAGTTTATTGCAAAGAAGATAGTCAAGAACGCGCAAGAGTGCCATCGAGCACATGAGACCTTTCGATGGGGGTACATGTTATTTCTTATAGTAATGGAGGAGATAGGTGTGTCAAAGGGTGATGATGACTACCTATGGGTATTTTCACCCAGCCACAAGTCCCCTGCGATGAAGTACTAGGGCTTCATTTGCCCACCCAGCGTCTTGCAGAAGTATAGGACTAGGGTGCAAGGGTGGTTTGAGAGGTACATAATAGCCTTTGGGAAGGAGTGGCACATCCCTCAAGAAATTCCCCAACAACTGGTGGGAATGAAAACCTTTGTCGTGATACAACACTTTGTGTGGTGCGCCTAACACTCACAGATGGGAACTTGTCAAGGTGTCTCTAGTTGCCTTACGTGTTCTCAACCAATTATTTCATTGTGGCGCTAAGGAGAATCCCCAAAGCGCAACAGCTTGAGATCCCCATCAAGACCGTGGATCACGACAGAAGCATGATGAGGTGCCAGTTTGTGCGCCCCGAAGCCAAGGCCACCAAAGATGAGGAAGATGACAGCAATATGACAGGCATCCATCCCCTCTAGAGGGTAATAATAAATGGGAGGATCTTTAACCTCTATTATGAGATGAAGCCGTGCAAGAAGGGTGGCTATCTTGGAAAGGACGATGATCGCCCCCTCTTACTCGGCGATGAAGGGAAGGCTACGCCAAAGCTGCAAGAGAATACACTCCAAAGGAAACGAGGTGAGAAGCTAAAAGAGATCACAGAGCACATTCAGTTAAAGATTGCCTCCGAAGAACCAATTGCGCCCCCCGATCCAAAGAAGCGTGTGACCTTTACGCAAGAGAGTGCTTCTTCCAAAAAGAAGCCAAACAAAAAGACCCAGGGACCTATAGCATTCCCTACTATAAATCTTGTACATACGGAGAGAGGTGAACCTCACGCCCATAATAGAGGAGGAAACTAAGGAAGACAGAGCAGGGACCTATATCCTGCAGATAGGAGAAGAGGAGTTCAACATCGGGAATGTGCAGGAAGCCCTGCAAAGTGGTTGACCGCCGCACATCAGGTCACAGAGGAAAGGGCGGGCCTCACATCCAACGCCACCTCATTAATGAGCCCTTCAAGGAAACCAGTGCCGACATCCAGCAAGGAGGCCTCCCCTCCGGCTCCTCTAACAATCGAAGAGAAAAGTGTGGCATGGAAGAAGATGGGATAGCGCGAGGAGGATATCAACAAAACTTTGGCGCTTGAACAAAAGCGGAAGCTTGACCGGGAAAAGAAAAAGGCCAAGTTAGAGAAAAGGGCCCCAAAGGTTCCCGCAAGCACAAGACCAACAATTGAGGTGGTCAAACAAGTGCCAAGTGACCCCACCTAGATAGCAAAAGAAGCTACGCAAAAGGTACACCCAAGTAGTGAAGGGGTGTCTGAACAAAAGGAAGGCTATATTGGCGCCTTAGAACAACAGATAGAGACAATAGAAGAGCCCCAATAACAAGGTGACGCTAGCGTCGAAGGAATTACCCTAGAGGTAAGTATTGAAAAACCCCAGGATGAGGAAATGGACGAGGGGGAGAAGTCTGAGGAAGCAACCCCCAAGGATCAAACAAGTGAGTCCTTAGAGGAGAGCGTCGAAGAAAGCGGTGACGACAGTGAAGAGGAAGTACAGATAGAAAAGGTCGTCGTCGAGAAGGACAAGGAGCTGGATATAAGGGAGACAGCGCAGAAGAATTGGGTGGATGAAGATCTCTACATGTGTGAAATATGCCCTCCCCAAGCTGCCATGACCAAGACGCGCAAACAACTCTCATTTGCGCTAGACCACTATATGGACGAGCCCCAATTTGAGGCACCTAGAGTGACTACTTCGAGCATCGAAGAAAGCGGTGGCGACAGTGAAGAGGAAGTACAGATAGAAAAGGTCGTCGTCGAGAAGGACAACAAGGAACTGGATATAAGGGAGACAGCGCAAAAGAATTGGGTGGATGAAGATCTCTACATCTGTGAAAATATGCCCTCCCCAAGCTGCCATGACCAAGACGCGCAAACAACTCTCGTTTGCGCTAGACCACTATATGGACGAGCCCCAATTTGAGGCACCTAGAGTGACTACTTCGAGCCTAGAAGATCTTGAAGAAGGGCAAGACTCCCTCCTTATTGACCCCCGTGCCATGAACCTAGTCCAATCTGGGAATGCGCTAATAAGGATGGCCACAAAAGTTGCGCGTCGAAACATCATCAATGACGGCAAGGTGAGAAAATGGAAAAGGCTCCTCAAAGAAGCCAAGGATCAGGGACAGGCCAACAAATTTAAGTTGCAACAACTTTGTGAGCACGTGGAGGTGGTCGAACCATCTCTTTTGGTCAGCATCAACACTTCAGGGCTTTCTACGGTCTACAAAATTTGTGTGCTGGTGGAGCAGATGCTCCCAAGGCTACAGCCTGAGACGGCACAAGAAGAAGAAGACGAACACCCCAATGCCGCGCTGCAGAAGGAGCTATCTGACAAAGTCCAAGAGGTAGAAGACCTCTTTGCAAAATTGAAGGAGGGCACGGAGGTAGCAGTGTTAAATAATGTAATTAGTATTAACTAAAACCAATTGAGGTCTAACTAATAACCTCCATAACTGCTCTTGTAACCATTTTTGGACTGCACAAATAAAGATCCTGCACTGATCTGATTACATCAAGTGCTTTCAATCATCTCTTCTCATTTGCTTACTTACAGTGGTATCAGAGCCACCACTCGAGGAAGCCGGGTAAGGTACGGGTGATTCGTTTGAGGAAACCCTAGTGTTAGGGTACAAACGAAGGAGGAAGAGAAGACCGTAGGGTTTGCAAAGGACACAGCCAAGTTGTGAAACCCAACGGAAGCACAAAAAGAACAAACACAATTCGCGCGAGTTGCAGACACATGAAGACTCATGGAAAGAACATCGAAGTCGAGGAATACACAGTCAAAATTGCAAAGGTTTTTTTCGCGAGTCGTGAAAAGAACACACTGTAGATTTGTGGAAACATCGGAAGGGCAACGCGAGAATCGAAAGAGACTCCCGTAGAAGGGCTTCATCCAGGCAAATTGCAACAGGGAGAAGCATCCATGGGGTCGTGATGGATCCTAGCAAGGATTTCGTGAAGGATCGTGGAAGTTGTGAAGGTCTTAGAAGTCACGGAAAAGCCACACAAACATTCGCGGTGGAAGACATCAGACCCGTGAGGAAGGGCAGTGGTTCAACAATCCCACCGAAGCAAACGCAGTTGAAAACAAAAATTGTGCACACCAAGCAAGAAAATAAAGTCACTAAAGGAGACGCGAGCGAGCAGTCAAGGTTGAGTCGTTGCAAGAAGTAGTCGAGGGCAGAACTCGAGGAAAGAAGTCTCAGAAGGGCACGAAATTTTGACACGTGAAGGGCACAAAAACCAACAAGGGGATAGGCACAGTCCAAAATTTTCCCATGAGTTTTTATTTTTTAAATATTTTTTCCGAGTCTTTTACACATTGAACGGAATCAAGAAATTACAATTAAAAAAAAAAGTTCAATTTATGTGAATTTTACGGGAATTATCTTATTGGTTTCAAAATAATTTTTCGGAGTGAAAAATGGCAAATATCCAAAACCTAGTTCTTCCGAAGGCCCAAAAATTGACTAGACAAAATTATAATGTTTGGAGTCATAAGATCTTGACGATTGCGGAATTATGTGATTGTGACAAGATCATACTTGACACAAAACAGAGACTAGCAATGAATTTTGCCGATTATGACAAATGTCATAAAGAAGCCCTTCGTTATTAAAACCTTTTGTGTTCGATGACATGATTCCGGAGGTCCGCAATGCTGCACAAGCAAGTGCCCTATGGACTAGTCTCAAGAACAAGTACTGAACTTCGAAAAAGAGTCAAGTACTTTATTTGAAGAATATGCTATTTTCCACAAAAATATCGGAAGGTGGGTCTCTATCAGAACACTTATTATGGATGAAAGATCTCCGTGACCAATTGTCAGCCATCAACAAAAAGGTCAATGACGATGATATGGTGGCTCTTGTTCTAAACCTGACACCTTCATATGAATCGTTCGTGGAAGCTTTGCCCCTAATGACAGAGAATAACACTCACTTTTGATCAGGTGAGTTCATATTTGCTGCAAAAAGAACACAAGCAGACACACTTCAATAAGTCTCGTTCTAGCCAATCAGAAAGTGCATTTGCTGCCCAATCCAACAAAGGGAAATGGAAAAGACATTCAGATACATCTTCATCTTCCCCGAAATTCAAGGTAAAATGATATTACTGTCAAAAATTTGGTCATATTAAGAAAGAATGCAGAAAACAACAATATGATCTAACACATAACAAGAAGGCAAAAGGGCAGGTGAATGTGGCAACAGTTGAAGCTGAATCTGTGGAGGAATATGCTCTTATGGCATCATGTTCCGATGAGAGGACTACCAGTGATTGGTATTTTGATTCCGATGCATCACGGCATTTTACATGTCGAAAAGATTGGTATGTACATTTCACTACAAAAGAAAGTTTTTCAGATTCAGTTTCCTTGGGTGATGGTAGATCACACGCTGTAGAAGGGATTGGAGATATATGCATTGTGTTGAATAATGCTGCAAAGTTCATAGTTAATAATGTTAGGTATGTACCTAAGATGAACAAAAATCTTCTATCAATCAGACAGTTAACTGAAAATCCTCACATTTCAGTCAATTTCTCGAGAAAGAAATGTATTGTGTCTGATATCAAAAATGATAAAGTCATAGCTCTAGGCATTGGGCAAAATGGCTTGTATAGACTTGTTGATCCTGCCATTGTCAGTTTGAATGCATTAATTGTGGACGATAATACCAGTGTTGTATGGCATGAGAGATTTGGACATCTCAATCTTCAGTATTTGGCCAAACTCCAAAAATCGAATATGGTTCTTGGATTGCCTACTATCCAGGTCAAGCAGGATATATGTGCAAGTTGTTTGGCTGGTAAACAGAAGCAGAAGCCTTTTCCCATTGAAGGTGCCTGGAGAGCAAAGGGGTTCCTCAATCTTGTTCATGCAGATCTATGTGAGCCATCTTGGATGTCATCTACTATTCTTAGTGCAATGTTATTTTGTTGTTCGTAGATGATTTTTCTAGAAAAATGTGGGTCTAATTCTTGAACAAGAAGTCTAAATATTTTGTTGAGTTTGTCAAGTTCAAAAGCACTAGTAAAAAACCAAATCAATCGATGGATCTAAACCCTATGATCTAATAATGGGGGAGAATTCACTTCAGAGCAATTTCAAAACTATGGCGGCAAGGAAGGAATTCATAGACAACTAACAACCCCATACACTCCTTCGCAGAATGGAGTGGTTGAAAGGCGAAATCGCACAATCATGGAGATGGCTCAATCTATGATGCACAGTAGAGGTGTGTCGTATATATACTGGGGAGAAGTAGTAAACACGACAGTGTACATACTGAACAGAAGTCTCTGCAAGGCTTTGGAGAACATCACTCCGGAAGAAGCCTGGTCCAGCATCAAAGCCTTAAGATCCGACAATGGGGGAAAATTCACTTCAAAGCAATTTCAGAACTATTGCGGCAAGGAAGGAATTCATCGACAGCTGACCACCCAATACACTCAGCAGAATGGAGTGGTTGAAAGGCAGAATCGCACAATCATGGAGATGGCTCGATCCATGATGCATAGCAAAGGTGTGCCATATAAATATTGAGAGGCAATTAACACGGCAGTCCACATATTGAACAGAAGTCCCTGCAAGGCTTTGGAGAACATCACTCCGGAAGAAGCCCGGTCCAACATCAAACCAAATGTACCACATTTTCGTGTATTTGGTTCTGTTGCATATGCCCTCATTCCTGCAAAACAGAGTAAACTAGATTCAAAATGTGCACGATATTTCTTTGCTGGTTATAGTACTCAATCTAAGGCATATAGGCTAATAGATGTGTCTTCTAACAAGATCATCATTAGTCGGGATGTTGATGTAAAAGAAACAGAATCATTCTTTGTTTGTAATCAGCATGTTGTCTCTACTAGTCCACAAGCTTCTAGAATTGTACTTCCTCTGAAAGATGAGGAACCACATGTTTTGGAGACACCCTCATAGTCTTCAGTGCAACAATCTACAACTAACACTCTGTTAGTGTCTTAGCGTCGTCGCCCTGAGTCGACCACTCCCCCATCTGGTGATCAGCAGGTACAAGAATCATTAGTATAGAAGAGACCCAAGTGGTACTACACCACTCTACAGGATGTGCGAGGGGGGGATCTTCCTCAATCTCATACACGGTCTCGACAACCAGGGAAGTAAGTTATGGATTCAATTGATGATGAAGAGCTTAAGTACTTTGCTCTTACTTCTGATCTTTTCACTATTTCAGAGCCCCAATGATATTCTGAAGCACAAGGCAATCCTGAGTGGGAGAAAGCAAAGCAATCAAAATATGATGCCTTAATGAGAAACAATACCTGGGCGTTGGTGGATTTACCTCCAGGGAAGCAACCCATTGGCTGCAAATGGGTGTACAAAGTCAAATGCAAGGCTGATGGTACTTTGGACAAGTACAAAGCCCGCCTTGTTGCGAAAGGATTTTCACAACATGAGGGAATAGACTACGAGGAGACTTTTGCTCCTGCAAAAATGGTCACATTTTGGTTACTTCTTTCTATCGCATCTCAATTTGGTTGGAAAGTATTTCAAATGGATGTCAAAAGTGCTTTCCTTAATGGCAATCTGTATGAAGTATACATGGTGCAGCCTGAAGGTTTTCAGGAACCTAGTCGTGATCATTTAGTTTGCAAGTTGGTGAAGTCTCCGTATGCGCTGAAGCAGGCTCCTCGAGCCTGGTACATCAAGATTGATCAACATCTACGAGATTCTAGATTCAGATAGAGTCCATCTAATCCAAATCTCTATATCAAAAGCACTGATGATGACATTGTGATACTCATTGTGTATGTTGATGACCTTGCCATCACAGGTAGTGGAGACACAGCGATTAAGAAAGTCAAATCAGATTTGTGCACTACTTTTGATATGACTGATTTAGGCCTCCTACACTATTGTTTGGGTGTATAATTCTGGCAACATGACCACTCCATTTTCATTGCTCAGGGCAAGTATGCCACTACTCTTTTGAAGAAGTTTGGAATGATGGATTGTAATTCTGTTTCTACACCTATGGAGGTAGGGCTGAAATTGTCAGCGCATGATGATTCATCACTGGTCAATGAATAATTATATAGACAGTTGGTGGGCAGCTTGATATACCTTACTACGACTCGACCAGATTTATGTTTAGTTGTTAGCTACCTCTCTCGGTTCTTGTCTCAACCGAAGCTAGTTCACTGGACAGCAGCAAAACATGTTTTGCGATATGTCAAAGGTACTCTTGACTTTGGCATTCTCTATTAGAGGACAACAGATTTCAGATTGATTGGTTATACAGACTCTGATTGAGGAGGATCAGTTGATACTCAAAAATTTACCACCGGGTATATGTTTTCTTTTGGCTAAGGAGTTGTTTCATGGCAGAGCAAGCTTCAACATACCATTGCTCTCTCTTCCACTGAAGCAGAATACAAAACAGCAGTCAATGCCAATTGTGAAGCAATTTGGCTACGTCGAATTCTTGTTGATTTCCAACTTCCTTCATATGCACCTACACCACTATTTTGTGATAATCAAAGTGTATTGAAGTTAGTAAAAGAATCATGTTTTTCATGCTCGCACCAAATACATCGAGATACACCATCACTACATTCAACAGTTGGTTGATTCTAGTGACATTTCTCTTCACTTTTGTGCTTCTACAGAGCAGCCTGTAGATCTAATGACTAAACCTCTTCGTTCTATTCTTTTTGTAAAATTTTGGGCCAAACTTGGAGTTGTCTCTAGTTTAGTAATTAAGAGGAGGTGTTAAATAATGTAATTAGTATTAACTAAAACTAGTTGAGGTCTAACTAATAACCTCTATAACTGCTCTTGTAACCATTTTTGGACTGCATAAATAAAGATCCTGCGCTGATCTGATTACATCAAGTGCTTTCAATCATCTCTTCTCATTTGCTAACAAGCAGACGCCATTTTCTTAAGCTTCTCCAACCAAGCCTCAGTAATAAATGCGCGCCTAAAGTAGGTCAAGGAAGAGAAGGAGAAATTGATGGCTCAAGTGTACTCGACAAGCAAAGTAGAGCGGACACAAATCTTGGGCAGCATGAACGCGCTCAGTAACCAGATCAAGGACCAGGAGCAGACCTTGGAAGCACTCTTCCACGCTCTATAGACTAAGGCTTGTGAGTAAGGAGAGATCTTAGATGGAAGTGTCGAAAAGGCGAAAGTCAATGTTGAGGCCTTCCATAAGGAGCTGAAGAAAATGAATATACTTGCGCTCACTGCTACATCCTCCGAGATATATAGCGTCACAAAAGAAATCAAGCTAACCATGAAGGGCTTTGAAGACTTCAGCGCCGAACTCAAGGAGAATGTGCCCGAGTTCTGCGCTCCCAAGAATTTGACGGCTTAGTCCGAGGGCGGACTAAAGTTTTTGTATGGGGTAATGTTGGGCCCCTAACCCCTTAGTGGAGGATTCGCGTCAACATGACATCCACCTAGGCACGAGAGGATCATTTTGTCGAGTGGTTAGCCTTTGAGATTTTTGTAGCCAGTTGGAGGTTGCAGCACAAATCTTGCACCAGCTGGCAGGCGGCTAACTATCTTGCAAATTTTTGGGGCATCTTCAAATATTTGAGAGGTGGCAGGTGCAATGCAAAGTTTGCAGAGTCATGGATCCAGCGGTTATGATGACCAAGTTCCAGCTCGGCACTCAGCGTGCAACTTCCACCTTGGCGAAGATGCTCCTAAAGGCTTATTTAAGGAGTTCGATCTAGAAGAGGCAAGGAGACAAAGAACTATAGCGAAGCTCTGGCGAAATGATCTTAAAGCTCTGTAGACATTGCTTCGACAACCATTAAGGCTTAGGAATAGTATGGAGGCCGCTTGGCTCCATTTGTAAGTGCCCAAGCTCATCTATGAGCCTCTGGGTTGTTAAGTATTATCACATGAATATACACTCTGTTATGGACTTTGATTATTGACAAATACTATTGCATTAAAATGTGCTCTACGTCTAGTTTTTGTGTCTTGTAACATTATTAATATAATGCAAAGATTTGTGATATTGCATTGTTGACTGAATTATGTTGATTAATGCTCATGTCTGTTACCGGTTCATTACGATAATGGAATCCCTGTAAACTTCCATGACATCACCATTACTTGGTATGAAGGATGAGTATCGATCTATGCTAGTAACCCAATACTTGTGTAATTCACATCTGTTTAAAATGAGTGCAAGCAGCCTTATGACCTCTTAAGCACCTATATAACACTAGGCTTAGTCCGTGAAAGGCTTGTGCCTAAGGATATGCCTTAAGTTTTGTCGAATTGCTTAAGTCCCCTAATTGAAGCCTCGCGCCATGGCACAACTAGCCCAACGCAGGCCCCAATTCCTTCTCAGTTGTGCTTCGAGTGAGCGCATAAGGTTTATGCCTTATGTGAATTGATGCCGACATAGCCAAGTGTTCAAATGTTGAGCGCAAAGGGAACATCCCATGCTTGCACCTGGTTGTAGTAGACCAAAAACTAACTAGAGTTTTTCACAACAAATGGTTCTTGTTCAGAGTTCCCATAATGATTCGATTGATGTGTTCTCGACAGTAAATGGTTGATGAGAGGTTGATGTGTTCCTTCTCGAATTTCATTAAGTCATGTGAAAAACAAAAATTATCATGCAAGGCCTAAGGGGGAAATGTTAGGAAATGTTAGTCCTCACATTGATTTGTAATGTGAATAATTACGAGAGTAATAATTCAGTAGTTGTTATTTGGGTTAGCAGAATATATTAGTTGGTTATGATATTGTTGTCAATTACAACAATATTACGTCTATAGGTTAGTTGCTAATAGCCTATGAGATAATACAGGTTAGTGAGTATTAATTGGGATACGAAGAATTGTGGAGATATGAATCTCTATCATTATAGGGAGACTTTCCTATATATGTGTGTAATGCCCAAATGAATATGTAATGGGAAATATAATAGTGTGATTAAATATTATCTTTGTGTGTATTCGCCATGACTTGTATGTGAATCAGTTTCTGTTGTGTTTGGCTCCTACAATACCTAACAATCCACTCTCATCTTTTGCATCAAATCCCTCCAATGGAAGGTATCTACCTTAGAAGGATAATGGAAACCAACCAAGAATATTTGGGGAAAGGAGTAAAAAAAATACAATTGGTTGAGGTCCAAGAAATGTTATGGCAATGTCAATAGAAAATAATAAGTTTTTAAGGAATAACAAAAGTAACCAACAAAACTCAAAGATAAACATCAAGAAAACCAAGGATGATAAGCACAAAAATAAAGAAATGGCACTCTCTGATGTATGGAGTAGCCAAATTATGGCACGCATAATAGAGGGTCAAATGTGTAACTCGTGGAATAATTTATGGTTGGTAATTAGTCGGCCAAATGTGTAACATGTGGGTCAAGGGTTTACCCTAACCATAGGATATTAGATGAGAGGCTATATACAAGGGTTCATATCATTGTAAAGGATTGTGTTAATGATATTGTATTTGCCTAGGCTCTTATAGTGGAAGGCACTTTGGATTGATTCCTTTTATGAGTATTGTATGGTGTAACCTTACCTCAAGGGTACTATTCTATTCTAAGTATATTGAATATCTAGGTACTTCAATACTACTATATCTTGAGTCATGGTCTTCGATATATTTGCCATATCTTATATTATCAAATGTATGGATCATTACACACATTTAACATCAAAATTCGCCTCTTAACCTATTTTCATGTTATATTCCTAACAATTCCACACCCACCTAATAAATAACAACATTTGATTTGAGCATTTCCAGCACTCTGGGATTGGGTTCTCACCTTCGTAAGGATTTTTCACACCTTTCCCAAATCTTTCCACGGCATTCACAAGCTTCGCAAGCCTTTTGCACAATTCTGACAAAACCCCTTGTTGTCAAGCCTTCCTTTTGTTGTGCAACATTTCCTTTGTTATGCAACTATTCCTTCATTGCAAAGCATTTCCTTTGATGCGTGCCTCCCCTCCATTGTGAAGCTCCTCTTCGTAGTTCATTCCCTTTGCACAACTTATCCCTCTTTGCGCACCTTCCCTCTTTGCGCACCTTTCCTTCTTTGCACACTTCTTCTTTGTGCACTTCTCTTTCTTTGCACTTCACCCTTCCTCTACGCACCTACCCATCCTTGTGCACCTCCACTCCTTTGCATAGCTCACAAATTCGCATTCCAGAAAACAACATCACGGATTGAACTATCGCTTATTGTGCTCCATGTGTGCAACATGACAAACCTCTTCTACTTCAAGGTCTACGTCAAAAGGCAGATCAACATGTCATCTTTCAAGATTGATGATAGTAATTGAAGGTAAATCGGTCAGGCATACGAATGGATCTTGTAACCGAATGCATGATGTACTTTGTAAACTATCATAATATATTCTTTTTTTCATTAAAATAGCATAAGCTACGAAGATATGAAGATAGCAATGCAGTTCTGTAACATCCTTACGCCATTACAATTCTTCTCAAGACCTGGCATATGGGATAATCTACACTTGCATTGTATAATTTCACTTCTTTCAGTTCATAGCAATAAAAGAGAAACTCTGCAAGAACCTATTCCTGAATGTGTAACAGTTATTCCACATCTTTGTTATTAGATTCTATCACATGTTCTATAATCTGCGACTCTGACTGAGCAAATCCGTTTAGCTTGGTTAATTTCAGGTCATTTTCTGTGCACCTCCTGAGCTAGGCATGGATCAGCATTGACCTGAGAACTGATACTAATGTTTTTATGTATGTTTCTTTAAGCTGTTTTGCATGCTACTGCAGACAATTTTCGGATATAAAGCAATTTTTATTGATTTTACTCTACAAAATAAGGAAGCACATGGCTAGCTAAAGGTTTATCAGGTCTTACTCTTGATTTTCTACGTAAGAAGTGTAGGTGTCATATGAATATAGTTTCACATGTCAAAATAAAGTTCAAGAATTCTAACCAAAGATAGATTCTAAGGCTTATGCATTTCACTTGAGGATTAAAATTAAGCTCCACTGTAAACAGTACACATAAGCAAATAGTTTTGATTAAACAAACCCCATACTTAAGATGTATTCAAAAGTCGTGCTCCACTGAAAAGAACTCACCGAATGGAAAGTTTAAGATAGAAATATCTACAATGGAAAGCTAATTATAAGGAATAGAAAAAGCATTTCTTTTGACATTGTAAAGAACAAAAGACTACAGGGAATGGTCCATTAGATCACCAACAAGAAGGTTTTCAAAGATGTAACTAAAAACAACAGAGAACATGTGTAATAGGTAAATACAAGAAATAATGCAAACAAAAAATAAATTGCACTTCTAACATAGTTCATAAATGTTGGTTCATAAACCAAAAACTTATTTCCAGACCCACTTTAAGGTCAAGCAGGTCAATGTGAAAACAGTATACTGTATAAATAACAAAGAAGAAACATTATGGCAGAACTTTACAAATGACAATAAAAAGGCTATACAGTGACCTCTATATTTGTGATTTAAACCAATGAGAAAAGGAAAGCAAGTACTCACACAGGAATTACACGGGTGCCATATGTTCTATAAAAATCTCCTTGCTGCTTCTTCTTGCTCACCTTTTCTCTTTTGTCCTTCGCATACTTGGCCCTATAAGATACCCAACTAGGTCGAGGCTTGATTACAGAATCTTCGGAATCTGTCATGTCTGACATCCACCGCTGGACAATGCAAAAGCAAATATAATTTAAAATCGCGTAATTATTTTGAAAATTTTTATTTTGATAACTAGTATCAATGATAATAATATTATAACCACAAGCAGGGGGCAAGGGAGAACAAACAAAATGATGGCAATCACAATGCAAAAATAGCAGAGACTACAAGAAAACAGAAAACAAACTTTGGAAGCAATCTTCAGACATATCTACCAAGGTCATGTTACCTGACGGAGGAAGAATTTGCTTGAAAGATCAGGATCTGCAACTTCAAGCAAGCCAGCTGCAAGAACATCTGCAGAACGTTCCATTTCCTGCATTTATAACATTTTGATTGTTTTAAAAAATGCAGATGAGTTTTCTTGATCTCACTCACCAAATATCTGAAAACATTTAACAAACATGGCTATAAAGTTATAAGATATTACATATTTCTGTTATAATGCAAATAAAAGGGAGCAGAAGACCGAGAAAAAATTATAAATCACTCTAATAGATTCAGAATACAGAGATGCACCATATATATAACCTGAAACTGTGAGTTGGATTCAATATAAAATGCATTATATGTATAACCGAATTGAACTAATTCCACAACATGCATTACTGAAGTCAATGCATTGATTAAATTCAAATCAAATCAACTATAATTTACAAGTGCAAGTTAACATCTAGTACATCTTATTGACTACATGCAACAACCCTGCCCCATGTTTAGTGCATGTAGACAGAGACTTGTCCCCCCATGAGTTGAGGCAATTTGAGACCCTTCGGAAACATGTCAGTTGTTTATGATCCCATGAGTGTACAACATGTGGCGTCCTTGGGAAATGTCACGAGTAGGCTTTTCCATAAATCAGATTTGTATAAAAGAAACTAGGTTTTAGTAATTACATGTGGATTTAAGGGGATAAATTATCCCAAATTGTAAATAATTGAATCAACAACATTTGTTCATATTTTGTGAAGTGTGATATTATGGATAGTTAGTACCTATCCAACTATTGACACCTATTCTCTTTTTGGTATGAGTTTCCTTGTTCTATTTTTATAATGGAATGTTCCTAAGTTAGTTGATTTCGTCAGATTGGGTCCACCTCTGCCCAGTGTTGTGAAAATGTAGGAAAGTCCAAAGATGCCTTTGATGTGAAGGCATGAGATGTCTAGGCATAGCCATAACAAGGCGGAGAAGTGTTGTTTGATGCAAACAAGTCAAATCTTATTTCAAGAGGCCAAAAGCGGAGAAGTGTTGTTTGATGCAAACAAGTCAAATCTTATTTCAAGAGGCCAAAACCTTCTTTTGATTGCGGCAAGCAAACAAATTTTTGGTGCTTTATTTTCCACCAAAAGACAATTTGAACCCAAAAAAAATACTGGATTTTGTTGCTCGATCACAAATACATATCTTTTTATTTTTTATAGAATCTGTAAATTATATTAAAGGAAAATATTTCTTTTACAAAAAGCCAAGCCTTGGTTTGGACCGGAACCAAGGGCAGCAGCATAGCTCCATTGAAATATAGGCTACATTGCAAGGAACAGCAACTTCAAAAGACCACAAACTATATTTTGGACTAATGACCTACACTGCCCTATACTGTTTTTTTAAATATAGATATAATTTCAAACCAACATTTGTTTGGTGAATAAAATATGCAACAGATTTTCACACCTAGACAGCCAAAAAAAAGCTAAGACCAGACATTTGTTTCTTAGCAAAATAGCCCAATATTGACATTACTCTTTAATCAGGGCATTCACTACTCAAAAACTCTCCAGGCCTAAGCATTAGCCTTCGCCCACCCCCCAGGGTTTTGGAAAGCTTGTGAAGGTACTTCAGAAGCCTGATCATCCATGGTCGCAGGAGCAATTTCCTGAGAGGTCCAAGTTGGGACTCTGACCATGAGAAGAGGCCTATCAAGTAGAGAAAACCATTCTCCCCCACAAAAATAGGCTTCCACGAAGATCTCAGATTGGGCAATTTCCTGAGAGGTCCTACTCTGAAGCATTTGGAAGTTTTGAATTAGTTAGAACAAACTCCTGTGGCTGCATACATTCTTACAGAGATTGAATGCAATATTTTTTCTGCTGGATACAATTAACCGTGAGTGCAATGCATTTTTTATTGCATTTTGAATACTTTCAGTTGTGTTGCAGGGCTTTTGATCAAAGCAGTCTCCTCCTAGTTTGATCCATGGTCTTTTTAGAAGATATGGCTCCTTCAAGCTGGTTTTGTGGGATTCTGAGGGAAATGAAGGAAAATCAATGGAAGGGGCAGCAGACCATGTGTTGGGGATGGAAACTGAAGAAGGCTGGAAAGTTCCTTGTATGTTGGAACTCTAGTTACCAGCATGAATATTTGGGATTTGTAGAGGAAGAAAATGGGAAAGACAGGTTAGGTGCCTTACATTGGCCATTTTACAAAGTTCAGAAGCAGAGAAAACCTGGCTGGGCTGCTGAATTATTGACAGCAAAGGTGGGAGTCTTTCAAAGGAATTGAAAAAGCAGATACTTGTTGCATAGCTAAGACAATAGCAGTTCCCAAGAGAAGATTTGGCTGAAAATACCTTGAGAAATTATTATAAAGCTTGTAAATATTTTGGCAGGATTTTGAACATCAAAATGAATAATATTCTGGTCTAATGACGTTGGGAGTTGAGGAGATTTAGTCATGAGGAGCTTCTGACCTGGCTTCCCAACATGGATGTCATAAATACAAAAGTCATTAGAACCTTAATTGACTGTCATCCAGTCTCCCTTTAATCTTGAGGAACTTCTGCATTTGATGTGAATAATGTCCATGATGAAACCCAGATTAAGATAAGAAATACTCCTCATAAATTTGCATCCGGTAGGGGAGAAAATATCAATGTAATCTATAATGTGATTCATGGTAAGGTAGATGAATTTCTTCCCAACGGTGTTTGCATGGTTTGTGTGAGATGCCTTCAATGTTAGATCACTACATAGTTAATTTTGAAATGTTATTTTATGAAGAGACAAGTAGGTGTGCATATCCACTTGTTGCATTGAAATACAATGGGCATATTAAGTTATTGTGATTTTTTATAGAGAGAGCCATGTCATCCGTGACCATGTCCGTGTTGGGGAAGATTTGACACTTCATTGACTAAAGAACTCTTTTTTTAACATTGGGAGAGCCCATTTTAGAAATGGTGAAATACCTAAGTGTCATGAATGTGAGGAGATGTCTAAGAATAAATAGGAGAAACGCTAAATAAAAGAATGGAATGGAATCCTTTTTAAGTTCACGATGTTAAGCGCCTCGGTTATGGTCTACAACGTAGCTTACAACATATGAGACCACCTCGTACTCCTAGTATGCAAGAGGCACCTAACTATGCTTCAAATATGAGGCATATATACCTTACCCCCTATAGCATTTGAACTTGTGACCTCCCTTTCAAGAGCAAGGGTGTATAGACAAGGACAAGTGTGATAGGCCAAAATAAAATTATAAGTGATAAATTAAATAAACATGAGAATTATGACTTGGACAGTAAGTGGTATTGTGATGGCCATGGTTAGGGCTACCATTGTGGAAACACCTAGAGGACATTCGACTTGTGTGGATTGAACTATAAAAATCCCAATGGGGGTTTAATAAGGCTTTATCTAGGAAAGTAATGCACGTGGTCATCTTGAGGCCCCTAGGGCATATAACATAGGGTTCCATGGCAACCAACCCATTATTGAAGGATAAATGATAGGATTTCCTAGGGATGGCCAACCAATTTTTTATTTTTTATTTTTTATTGGGGGGTGGTGTAAGGGAGGAGACGTTTCATTCATGTGCCCATGTCCTCAAGACGCTTGAGACCCCTGTAAAATCTCAAGGACTCGTCCATGTGGAACACTATGTTATATGCCCTAAGAGAATCTTGCTCTTGTTCATTGCAGAAGACATTATTCTTTTATATTTATATATTTTTAATTTTTCATATATTTTTGTTAATTTTTCTACCTTTTAAATATATATATATATATATATATATTAATATTTTTTTTGGTCATCACCAAAATCAAGGAATTTTTTTTCGCCCTGGAAACTTCGAGGAACATATGTATAACATGTTTTAAAAGAACACTAATATGACCTTGGGCTATGCTATAAAAGGTTTTTGACTTAGGCCAAGGGGTTTGGACTAACTTAGCGATCAAGCCTTTGGGAGGTCATTTTCTATTTGTGTGTGTTCATTACTATGATGCAAATGCAATTTTTACTTGTCAATCATTGATCAAATATTATTTTGGGGAGGCTTTACAATATCATACCCAATAAGTTCACCGTTGTTTTCTTTTTGTAACAAAAGCCTTGGCCGGCAGACAACTATAGGATTGAAGTCTCTCTTATGTCAAAGCTCACATTGTCTGACTTTGCTCAGCAGCGCTTGGATATGACTAATTGTATGCAAATCAAGAATGAAGATTGATCTAGCCAAAAGCAAATTAATTAATGAATTGCAAGCCCCAAAATGTCTGGGGCAAGCAATATCTTTTCTAGGTCATATTGGGTATTACAAAAGGTTTATAAATAATCTTGCAGAATTATCACAATTGTTGGACTACTTGCTAAAAAAAAAAGTACCTTTTGAATGGCGATCAAACAAGAAGATAAGATAAGATAAATATATTAATGTCCAACTAATGACCACAAAAGTAGGTCAAAGGGACTGTAGATTACAAAAGTGTGTCAGGAATAAGCGGGAAACCAAAAAAGTCTCCAAAACAAGAAAACAATGTAGAAAAAAATAGTACAAATCACGGCAAAGAGTAACCACGCTCAGAGCCAGAGAACCAAAAAACCAAAAAGCTACGACCAACCATGCTCAGATCCAATGAAGGGAGCAGAAGGAATGAGCGACCCCCTAGAATCTCTCAACATCAAAAGCGCGAGAATGAACCCTAAGAAAGAAGAACTGAGAGGGAGCCCATCAAGAGCTTGATCCAACTCTCCTAGCATCCAAGGCCGACGAGAAGAAGCTCTGAATAGAAGTATGACCTGAATAAGGTGAGGTAAGATGCCTGGTTTGTCCTCCAATTCTCTACCTAGAAGAAAAAGTCCTTTGCGAAGATCTAATGGATCTAGTTTGTTGCTTGATGCCAACCCTGAAATGGATATGTTGATGAACACTCGGGGAACTATGGATAGTATCTCTAGGCCGCACTAATCTGGAATGTGAGGTTGTATTCATGTCAATCTATCACTTAGTGCCTCTCCTCGAAGGTAGCACCGTGAAAAAGGAAGTGATCCGCTGAGTGGAGGCTATTCTAGTGGGTCTCTGAATAAAATGATCATGAAGCTTAAGAGCTTCCTGTATATATAAAGCCAAACATCTCTGGTCCTCATATATGAAGAAGTCAGAGAAAATCCGTGTCCTAAATAGGCAATGAAATCTCCCCCTGATCTCATAGTATATGGGACAACGGAAGATGAAGTCTTCCTCGGACTCCGTCTCTTGGATTTTGCATAACTGGAAATCCTATCTGCTCGATCTATCTGGTGGTTTGTCTCAATCCTAAGTCTGTGGAAACCCACTCGAAACTGTCCTAATGGAATCCAAAGAGAGTGCATCCTATGGCGGAATGTATATTGTGGATGAATGATAAGCCCATCACTCGGCTCCAAAAAGTGCTCTGCATAAAAAGCCATCTTTGGGCGTAACCCCTCAAGAGCGTTTACCCAAGTAGTATGAATAAACTACCTATAAATATCATCCCTAATAATCCAACTCATCTCCTTTCTAATGGGTAGAAGATGATTCAGTGCATCCAAGGAGTACCTAAATGGAAGGCGGTTCACCCTAATTCTCAAAGACTATAATAGATCAGAAACCCCTATATACCAACAACGTCCACGAGTCAAGGGAGCTAAGAGAACAAGATTCTGTAAAGAACATTCGGCTAAGTATGGATATTTGTCACACTCACTCACAGAATCAACAAACCTTTGGATACAATGTATGAAAGAAATCAAATCAAATATAGTCTTCAGTCAGAAGGGTCAGGCACGAAACTCTGCAAGGATAATGTGTTGGGGAACTATCTGCTTACATCTGATAATGCGGCGAAGGAGAAGTGTCTGGACCCTCTCAACAGCAGCCCAATCACCATCAAGTAAAGAGGGCCCCCAAACTACAAATCCATAGAGAACTGTGGGTCTGGTAAGTGTATCCGTGAGGGACATCTTGGATGAGATATCTTGAAAGTAATCCCGAAAACACTGTCGTTCAAGGAGAGCTAAAGAGCCATAACCTTTGTTTATTCTAGGCTAGAGTGCTTGCCTCATGCTAAAACGTGGACCAGAAAATTGCACTCCCAAATAAGTATAGGAAGTGGTAATCTCAACCTCCTTTCCTCTGAAAAAGAAATGGAGGTGGGAAGTCTTCAAACCATTAAACACCATGACCTTGGTTTTCCCCAAATTAACCGTCAACTGTTGGAGATCACAAAGGAGAGCCAAAGCATCCAACTACCGATGTAAGCCCTCAGGAGAAGAGGCTAGGAGAACCACATCATCTACAAACAAGAGGATAGAAATCAAAACCTGGTGAAGAAGACACCCATCACTAGCCTAAATATGTTGATGAAGAAAGGTCTCTAACTCATCAATGTATATCCCAAATAATGTTGGGGACAAGAGGCATTCCTGCTTGACCCCATTGGTACTCCTAATAAAGTTTGATATCCCATGAACCGTGCGGAGACGACCAAGGACATTCTCGTATAATCTCATAATGGTTGCCAAGAGGGTCTCAGAAATGCCAATACTCCTAAGTCTCTAGAAAAGTGCCTCTTGCGGAACAGAATCAAACGCTTTCCTAAAGTCTACAAAACAACAATAGACTTTGGATGAGCGATGACATGCCTCCTCAATAAGAGCTTTTTCATTAAACCTGATGTTGGTGAGGCACCAAGCTCTTCCCACCCAAATTGTGATAAAAAATTTCATACACATGTAGATGCATCAAACCATGCAATTAGTTATACTTTAGCACAGGAAGGAAATCACAAGTTAGATTATCCCTTGTACTTAGCAAGAAGATCTCTAAAGTCATTGAAGTCATTCGAGTTCCAAAAGGTCCTCAACCTCTTAAATGCCCTAAAGACAATTGAGCACCTAAAGGCCCTCAACCTCTTAAAGGCCCTAAAGTCAATTGAGCACCTAAAGGCCCTCAATCTCCTAAAGGCCTTAAAATTTGTGGAGTTCCCAAAGGTCTCTCCCCTCAATCTACCAATCAAGGTCATTAATTACGTGGTTCGCTATGCTCACTCCTCAACTCCCTAACTTCTATGGAGTACCTAAGGTCCACTCCCTACTCGACCCAAAGGTCGAGATGCACAGATGTCCTTCATCGAGAGAGTGCCTTGATCTACTCTCCCATTGGTCCAATGCCTAAGGGCCCTCAAGTCAATGAAGTGCTCTCCCAATGGTCAATACCTTATGTCAACAAGAGTGCATCAATGTAAATACTCGTCAAGGCGAAGTGAAATTAAAAATTCGATCAAACAAGGAAAAAAATCCAGGAGATCAAAAGATTTATGGAAAAGGCAGAACCAGTAAATCAAAAGCTGAAGCTAATTATACAATTGCAGAACAAGAAGCTTTAGGAATGGTTTTTTAGCATAAAAGTTTCGGCATTACTTGTTGAATCCATTCATGTTCTTTAAAAACCATCAGCATTATCGTAGTTGACCAAAAAACTAGTTATTCATGGAAAGATTTCGAGGCGGTAAGTTTGTTATAGGAAGTTACATTTTCCATTAATGCTCGGACAGGAAAATGTGATTTCTGATCACTTATTAAAAATACTAAGTGAGGAACCAGCAGAGTGCTACCTAGACATTTGGCTGTTTAGAAATGTTAATTCTACAAAAATGATACAAGGACATTAAAGAGTATTTGTCAATGGGAACATTTCCCTCAGAAGTTCTAATGGCTAAAAAGTGAACGATCATATGAAAAAACATATCTTTTCAATTAATTCACAGATTGTTGTATTACATAGGAAAATAAAAAGTCATAAGAAGATGTGAGGTCTAAGAAGTTGAACAAATAGTGAAAGGAGGCCACAAAGAAGATGCAAGAGACCATGGTAGTCATGAACGTACTGCTGGAAAAACATTTTTAACAGGATTATGGTGGCTTGCACTCCATAGAGACTATGATGGGCAGGTTAAATCTTGCGAGGCATGCCAAAGGGCAGTAAGATCAGTAAGACTAATTTTCACCCATTGCAAACAATGCCACCGGCATAAAATCAATATTTTCCAAGTTTTTGAGACAGGGGTACAGAGGGAAATGTTCTCGGACGGTAAAAGAAAAAATCCAAATTTTTGGAACACGGCAGGGATGACAGAGGGTCACTGAATGCAATTGCAAAGCTATAAAATGTATATTTTTTATAATTACTTGATCCACACACACACACATACCTATGTATGTGTGTGTGTGTGTTTGTGTGTGTAACAAGAAAATTATATATATATATATAGAGAGAGAGAGAGAGAGAGAATACTCAGCTTTTTCGAATGCTTACTAACGTTCAGCACTTTAACTATACAATTGAAAAGCTATAAAATTTATATTTTTTATAATTTTATTTTTAAATGTCAGTAGGCATTCTAATGAGTTGAGATCCAAAAAAACATCTATGTCATTAAATATTGAACACTGAACACTGAAAACTTAACATTGAACACTGAAGAATCAACGTTGACCATTGTAATAAAAAATTAAGTGAAACACTGAAATACAAATACAAAACTGAAAATAATAAACATGAATATCTGATTGTTATATTATCAACGATCATGAAAATAAATGTTTGAGAATGCCCCCTTTTGTTTTGTTTTTTTTTAATTTTGCACCTAAATTTTATTATGTTTTTCAATTAACCGTTGATGTGGGGGACATCATGACGCTCTTGGTACAACTCCAGCATGTTGGAGGCATCGCTCAATGTCTTGGAGATGTCCCCCCAAAAAAAGGAAACATCTCTGGGATGCCGAAAAGTTGTGAAACATCCTCAGGACGTAAGAAAAAATTTCAGAAAAAGGGGATGTGGAGGATGTCTCTAATGTGTTCAGGACATCCAGGACTGTCCCAAAAGGCACGAGATGCGTCTCTGTGAAACATTGAATAAAATTGTATGAATAATGGGGTTTGGATTTTGTGGGACCTTTCAGACGCCTTTTGAAGAAATGCCAAAGTAGATATGTGTTGGTAGCAACCAGTGTTCCGTAGGGACATGTTCCCTACCCTTTGGGGTTGTCCCAAATGTTTCACAAATACAAGGATGCAGAGGAGACAACTCCACTCTATGAAGAACACATGACCTACAATGTCTAAACACATCTTATAACAATAAGAAATGTCAAAAGATACCTCTGTCCGATACATTATATGATGGTCATATTTCATATCATATTTTTAAGTACTCACACCACTAAATAATATTTCTAAGATTATTCTATTTATCTCATTCAAGATGCCCTTTATGTGCTTCATTTTGCCAAGTACAGAAGGCAAAGGAAAGCATATCCACAATAATTTTCTTGCAAAAAAAATAACAATAATTAACTACCAATCTGCATCCAAAATCCAGGGCTTAATGGCGACACGTAAATCATATAATTTACAACACATTATTAGAAACAAAGCAATTTATCAAAGAGATTTGCTCAGATGCAGCAAATAATATAAAAGGAAAGTGATTAAGTAAATCGCAATGCATGCCATACCAACATTTACCAATAACCACTGCTTGGTATGAAGCATGCTGCATCATTGAAGATATCATTTACAAACATTAAATTATACTGACAAGATCTTTTTGTCAGAAGATTCGTTTCAAAAATAAGATCTTCGCCAATGATAGTTCCTAGTGCCTTTGGAAAACTCTGGTGTCATTTCTATTACGAAACATTCTAGACACTTTGTTGTGCAATTACATACTAAACTTTCTCAAATGCACAACAGATACAAATATGAAGATTATTGCAACAGCTGAAAATCCCAACAATAAAATTACAATGCATTAACAAGTCTCCATAGCTTTTAAAAAAAAGGGAATGCAGCCATATAAAATGCTCAACAAAAAATGTTTGTTGCTTTTTATCTTTGTTTACTTTCCGAATAATAAAATGGTTCTAATATACAACATTCAATAAGGTTTTATGCATACTTACCTCTCTTAGAATAGAACCATCTAGATACATTTTAGTCCGAACATGAAAACGACCATCTGCCTTTGTCTCATGAAGAGAGTGACCACGAAGAGCTTTTGAGACGGCAATTGCTAACTTCTCGTGTCGATGTAGGCTGTGGGAACCTCCAACAACTACCACCTCTTGTCCAGTATGAACCATTTTTTTAACCTACAAATGCAAAACCAAAATATGAACATAAAGTACATTACAACCAAGAAAAGTTCCTTTCACACATGACAATGCCTTCCATCAGAATTACTAGAGCCTTCATATCCACACATCTATGCATGCCTTAGCATAAACAAAGTGTTGTGAGAATATGCAAGGAAAAGATATGCAGCAAAAGAATTCCTGTCATGAGAAATGAAATCAACCTCCGTGTTTCCTACCAAGTAACACACACATAAGAGAACTAACTATACTAGAATTTGGAATAAAAATGTAAAAAAGATGCCCAATTTGAGAAAAAAATCGTTTTGAATGCTGCAATAAAATGTAAGGGAAAAAAACCTTATTATTATCATACTTTTTTCAAAGGTCAACATGCAGGTTTCTTGCACTTCCAAAGATAAAGAATAGAAGTTACAACACACAAGGAAAATACCATTAATGTCTTCATGAATAATTGAGAGCAATGCAAATCAGACATAACGAGATTGCATTTTTTTTTTCCATAAAATTTAAAATCGTCTTATTAAAAGAGGAAAATAATAATCATACTCTACTCCTGAGAGAGCCAAAAAGAGGAAGACGTATTGTCTTTGGAATAACATATAACCACCTTACAATATTTGCATTAAGGCAAGTCTCTAATTCTTTTTTCAGTTTTTCAGTACAAGATACCATACCTATCCATTCCAATACGGTAGATAACTCGAATATCACTATAACCCTAAGCTTTCCTGATTAAAACCCTAGACAACTTTATGCAGACTACTAGACTATAGACAAACATTCTGCAATACAAATCAGCTAATATACTTTCCAATGCACCAAAAATATCCATAAAGGTGGACTGTAGAACTGTGGATCATTATAGAGATAAAATTTACTGTTCTTTATTGTTTGAAACCAAAGGCAGAGGATTTGGTGGTGTTCCTGTTGCCATCTGGTCTGGTTGTATATGTGCCCTTGCCAGTAAGTGGCTTGTGCATGCATGCTGCTGCAACTTGCTCCATGATCGATTTTTATATTCATCCGCCTTTATTGGCTTTCTCGTTCTTGAATGACATCAGAAATTAGAGCCTTGGCTGGATCATATAGCAACTTCTCAAGCATATGCAGTCTGATTTGTTAAAATTCACTGCTTTACTTCATTTGACTGATACAATACTTTTGCTGAATAAACATATTGGTGAGGTGCACAATACACTCTCCCAAACCAAGAAATATTGCTACATGATCTTCCAATTTTCTGGCAATCAGGTCCGTTTTTTCTGATAATCCATTTATGCCATTGACAAGTGCCATATATAATTTCACCACTTAAGAGAGGAAAGGAAAGGAGGTGTGAAGGTCCTGATTTTCTTGATATGCAGCCTGGGCGTGATCATTTTAGGAGCAACCTGGGGAGATTTGGATGAAGTGAATGTATTCCTTCTGAGCCTACGAGTTTTGGCCATAGTTGTTGGGGAGGACAGACCAGGCCTCTAAGTGGTTGGATTAGTGAGACTCACGATGCTGACCAAGTTCTGAGAATCATCCATTCAGTGATACACGGCGATGTGTCCCCCCATCCTACAACTGTCCTGGATGTATGGGATGTGCAATTTACTTAGATTAATGCTTTTGGTGGGATTTTTCTCATGTGTGTTTAAGTCATCTCGAGATGACCCCCATGAGTAGTCATTACCCTAATGACATTTTTCCTCGTGTATTTTTGGTAATCCTTCCTCTAGGATCCTCAAGACCCATTTTGCACACAAGCACTATAAGCATTTGTTAGTAGAGGGGAGAAGGATTCTCACCAAAAGACGTAGGTCAAATAGTATGTTGTTATTATGACCACAACCGTTTATGTGCATCATGGAGAAATAGATCTCATGGTGTGTTGTTGTTATTGCTTTGTGTAGCCAGTGTATGCTTCATGGCGTTGAATTAGGGTTGTATATTGAGTGCCAAAACACTTTCGAACTCCCCTTTGACAAGTGGTTTCTCAATGTTCGATGTTGTTCGTCATTTTGGACAAGGCTATTAGGGGTAGCCTTAGATTTAAAGAGAAAAAAGAAACAATGGACAAACGGCATATTGCAGTCTAGATGGAATGAAACTCAAACCGTTGGCGAAGGGGAATGGCACATTTGTGTGTATGTATCAGGGATGAACCCTAGAATGAGAAAAGAATGCAGGGTACAATGGTAGGAATTTGCCTAGTGAAAAAAAGAGCTAGGAGGGAAGTATTCAATGGTGAAGAGTACATAGGGGTAGTGTACAAAGTTAAAAACTTTTTAAGACATTGGGGTTAGGTGGTAGCTATAGGACCGTGTGACCAAAAGTCAACAAAAAATTGATCTAGATATTCAAAAAAAGGAAAGGCTTAAGAGAAAAGGTGACATAGTGGTGATTTATACCATGCATTTTGATGTGCTAGTTTAGATACTTGGGAGATTGTTTAACACTTGGTCTGATTTTTTCTATCCATGGTTACATATATGGATTGGTGGTTTCTCTAAGTCCACTTTTTTTTAATATCTATGGGGAGTTCAAAGCTACCCATGTAAATCACCTATGTATTGTTATATCATGTGTTAGCATCATGTTTCACTAGTAGATCAACAACTCCATTTTGATGTTGTTTTCAATGTAGGCGGCTAACCTCCTCCATAGTACTTCGACTGTCTACTATTTGTTTTACCATACAGTCCATTTTCCAATTGACCCATTGAATCTGTAGGAGACTAGTCGTAAAAGCATTTTGAGCTTGCAGTTCCTATTCCTTGTCGATGAGGTGTAGAATTATTGTTCAGTCTCCTTCAATAAGAATGTCAATGAGATCGTATAGACGAGCCAAAGTCACCCCATTGATTATGGCTTTGAATTCAACGTAATTATTTGTGTTGATGCCTATGAACTAAGTATAACTAAGAATGGGGGTGTCTTTTGAGTCCCTGGTAATTCTATAGGCAAATTAAGCCCATATCAGGATGACTTCCTCATTCACAATGAAAATATTTATACAAGATTATAATTTGTTTGTGATCGTACTATTTAGGATAGCCAAACTTATCTTCAAGCATTCCTCTCTAATCTTCTCTATTCTAGACGTGGGTGTTACAACCACCCAAAACACTAGAACCCGACTAAATAGGTTTAGATAACCATTTAAACCTATCTCCTAAATAAAATTTATTTAATTTCACCTGCTATGGTGTAATACTAATTTTACTAGCATTCCCTCGCTCATTACAACATAGTTCAAAGACTAGGAGAGAATATCCTTGGTACGTGAACTAGGGCATTCACACAATTCGACATACTTACAATTAGTAGTGGGAATGGTCTCACTACACCTCCTCAATGAGATACGACCTCAATGAACAACAATCCACAATGGGGACATAATCTACCATTCACCAAACGCAATTGGGGGAATTGGCCTCACAACTTTTACGAATAGTCGGTTAACGAGGGCATATTCATCATTCATCGAGATACATCAAATAAGAATGGACTAGGACTTGCTCAAATACCATACACATAGGGATATGAACAAGGGCACACCCAACTCTCAACAAACACGAGTAGTGGGACTGGCCACACTACATCATTAGGTGAGATTAGGCCTCACCTCAACTGCTCAGGTGGGACTGGGCCTCAACAAACAATATTGATCTCATCTCGTGCAGCAGGAGTACAGTCTTCATGATTGGTGATCACTATTTTGAACTTGATAATCTTTTCTACGCTAGCAGGTTTTCAGATGTGGAAAAATCTGTCATTATTTTTCCTAACAATTGTCTTCTCCATGGGAATAATACTAATACTAATTTTCCTGACAAATTCCTTCAATTCTTGCTTTTCCAATTTTATATTTTGAGGCTCCGTTAAAATTTAATCTGTACCACCCGGGACCGGCTATTTATTGGAATCACTTTGAACATGCAAAGTTTGTACTGAAAAAGGATAGTCCAGCAATTTGCAATTTGGCAAGCACTCATATTAGTAAAATAAAAGATTCCTGAATTTTCCTTTTGTAGAATTTGAGTGTTTCTACAAATTTGGGTTTTGACTCGGCAACCCAATTGAGTCAAAGATTGGCTTTTATTGGGAAATCCCTGAGATTGAAAAAGATTTTGCAAATTGGCATACTCTGTCCATCGAAGACAGATGGTTTATTCAACTCGGTTCCCAAAAGAGAATCGTGAGACCATTCCCAATTTTCTGAGGGAGCTGTTTTGGAGAAGACCTTAACCTGTTTTGAGAATTTGAGTTGTGCTGGAGAGACCAGATAGCCAAGCCGAAGTGGTAATATGTCCTTGATGGTGAGAGAGATATTTCTCTTTTATAATTTGACTCCAGATGCAATTTGTATTTTTCCATAATCTCCAAGCAGCATGCATAGCCAATGCATTATTGAAGAGTTTTGCATTTTTTATATTTAAACCCCACTGTCTGGAAGTGCAGATTTGAGCCCACAAGACCAGGAGGTATCTGAATTATCATCAACCTCTTTCCAGAGGAAATTTCTTTGAATTTTATGATAGCTTTTACAATTTCCTGAGCCAACGGAACAAGAGTCAACAAAAAATATTCGGATTTCCTATAAATATTATTAATTTTAATAGTTGGATTTTCCCAGAAAATTATAGCCACCGTCCAATTTGATGAATTTTTCATGAGCTATTGGATGACTTGCCAAAACTTACAAAGGAAAGCTTAAATATCTCATTGAAAGTTTTCCTTCATGTAATTCTATCACATTAAGGATATCTCAATTTTTCCTAGGTGGGATGTTCACAAATTCTTATTCATTTATTTTCTGTCTAGAAGCAAGTTGAAAATTTTGTAGTAATTTCTTGAGATTTTTTATTTCCTGAAGAATTAGCATTCAGAAAAAAAGAGTGTGATCTACATAATGGAAATTTGTATAGCATTGGTTGTGCCTAGTTGCTAGAAGACAATTGATCTGATTCTGAAATTTATCCAATTCCATTGATCTGCTGACAGTTCCTCCCCGTTATTATGAACATATACAGACTCCATGGATCATCTTGGCAAAGCCCACAGGAGAAGAACAAAGGCCGTCACATATTGCTATTCATTGAAATGGCAAACATGACAAAGCTTTTGCAACTTCAAATCCACTCAATCATTGTCTCATTGAATCCGAATACTCTGAGATGGCTGCAAATCAAAGTCCAGCTACGTCTGTCAAAGGCTTTAGAGACATCCGATTTTATGAGGATATCTAGGTTTTTGTGCTGCTTTAAAGTGTGGGGAATTTTTTGAACAGCTATTATATCGTCCGCGATTTGTCTTCCTGGGACAAAAGCAGACTGGGAGTCGGAAACTATATTTGGAAGATTTGGCTTGATTATAGAAGCTATCAACTTAGAGAGGATTTTATACACCATGTTGCAGAGTTCTATTTGCCGGAATTGGTCCATTTGATCAGCTTTCACCTGCTTTGGAATTAGAACCAATGTTGTGGTATTCAGATTTCGGAGAAATTTTTTTATTCATAGATTCCTCAATTTATTCTATGATATCATCCTTGAGGAATTCCCAGTATTCTTGGTAAAAGAAAGTTGGGATGTTGTCAGGGCCTAGAGCATTTTCCTGTTGGAAAGAGAATACTATATTTTTTTACTTCTTCCATGACCAGTCTCATTATGTGACTATGGTGATATTCATTAAAAAAAATTGGGATCATTTGGGTGAAGTCTTTCTAGGCTCTAATTTTTATTTTTATTTTTTTACTTTTTTTTTGCTTTGGGCAAGAGAAAGAAAGAAAGAAAGAAATTATATTAATGTCCACAAATGACCAGAATTAGGTCAATGGGACATGGAGATACATCCAATTACAATAGAAAGTGCAAGTGTAAAGAGACCCTACGAATAACGACTAAGTAAATAAAAGAAGAAGAACAAAAGCACTAAAAAAAAACAAGGGATAAACCCAACACAATAAAACCCATGTGGTCAGGATACCAATATAAATAGCCATGTGAGGGAGCAAGAACCCCCAAAGAGTATCAGCCAATGAAAGTTGGAAAAGGCTGGATGCTAGTCCCATCAAACATCTATGACCATGCCCATGATAGAGGAATCATCTTTGTCATCATTTATCACTGTGAAAGGGCCAATGCAAGATCTGTTGAAGCTCATCGGGTAGGGTCTAGGGCTAAGAAGGCAAGGTTGGGTCATCCTAGGAGGAGGCAAAGCACTCCCCCTAGAATCCCTCCTAACATCCAAGGCCAAATTAACTCCCATGGCAGCAAAGAAACTTGTAATGCATGGTTGTCCCTATGGCCAAGGAAGTGGTTGCAAAGGAGCAGATCCACGATACCGAGTGGCAGATCCATGATGCTAAGCAAGGGCGGATCCTTAAAGCTGAGAGCTAGTGTGCTTGGGCACCTTATTAGTAATGTTTTACAGAGATGAGTGTTGCCTCACTGACCTACCCCCTCAATGTCTGAATCAACAGTATCCAAACGGCGCTTAATTCCGCCCACCATTGTCAAATTATTTTCTTCTTCAAGAAATTATATCATATTGGCATTTTTCTTTTAATGAGTGATCCCTAGCCCTCTCCATATCAGGTGTCTCTAAGGATTTGTTGCTTGGTGGATGGCATAATATACCATTATCCTCACCAATTACTCTACAACCCTTTAGAATAAGGTTATTCAGTGAGGGTCCGAAAAAAACAGGAGCATGCTGACTTGTGAAAAAAAATGTGTTTGAGTCTCCTTGTTTTACCCATAGCTCCCCTAAGTGTTGCCTCTAGAAAAGTTCTTTTTCCTGAATAGTTTCCGTTTTTTGGACAATTGTTTGTTCATGCTCAGCCATTAGTTGGGAAAATCCCATTTTTCTTATTTGCTTCTGAAATGACCTGAGATGGTTTTGAATACTTGATCCTTCGTTGAAAATATTCCTGAATTTTATTCTACTCTAGAGTTTTAATTTTCCTTTTATATACCTGCGTTTTTCCATACGTCTATACATCTTGTGTCCTTGTATCATGTTTGCTTCTTTCCACCATTTATGTATATCCTGATTTGATCGGATCTTCTTAATGCCAAGCATCGTCAGAACTTGTAACAACTCCACTACCAACCACCCAAAAACATCCTATACAACATAAAGGCCTGTGCTTCTTCAGTTGAAGACCTATATGACACCTTTACCTCTAAATTGTCTGATTGTATTATGAAAGATCTCTACCATATCTCATTTAGTCAAAATCAATGCAAGCCCAAACCTTGGTATTAGTCTAATTGTAAAACTTCTCACTCAAATCATAAAAGACACGGGAAAAGTTGAAAGAATACAAGAATCGAATTAAAAACAAGACATAATTATTTATAAACAAGCAACAAGACAAAGTCTTAAATCTTTCTAATACAATCCAAAACAGTTTTGGCATACATCTTGCCTAGGAAAGCTACAAACTCTCTCAAATTAACCTCAATGATTGGAATTGTTGCCTTAAGCAATTGCATGTTTCCACTATCAACGCTAATGACACAAATAATCATACTTTCATATACACTCAATTAGAACCTTCCTATACACTCAATTAGAACTTTCCTCTGCTCACGACATAAAAAATGGGATAAAATAATTTGCAAGAGGTAAGGCAAAATATATTGAATGTTATCAAGCTAGAATTTTTAAGACTAGAAGCACTTTTTGTATTTATCTAATATTGCACTATAACAAGGATTTCTCGAACAATTGACAGAAAAATCGATCATGCCCATTTAAAAATCTAGTAATAAAGGCAATCTATTTCATCATATTTCTATAATGAATTCCATTTAATCGCCATATTTTTTGGAGCCATTTTAAGAAAGAAAATAAGCCAATGGTTAGTGAAATTAAGAGCAAAAGGACAAGCTGGGCTTCGGAAGCCAGATTCTAATGTTGATTATAATCTCACACTTAGAATTCGAAATCAAAATTCTATTGTCATGACAAAAGAGATCTCTTTGCTTGCTTCTTCAATTTCAAAAAAGATTTGACACCATCCCAATAGGAAATATTTGAAAATGTAAGCAAGAAGTAGAAATGCCTCATGATCTTAGAATAGAAATATATAGATTATATTAATAAGCCACTATCAAACTCTAAACCAAACAAGGTTGGTAAGAAGAAATACATTTAAATATTGGAGTTAAACAATGTTGTCTTCTATCCACTGCCCTCTTTGGAATAAACATAGATTTAAAAAATACCCTGAAGAGGCAGAATTTGTAGGGACCAATCTTAGCAATTGGACCATTATATTATTACCATATGTGGGTGATGTCATCTTACTTGCTAAACACCTGGTAGACTAAGAAACACAATTAAGGGTCCTTCAAACATTTTGCAACAAGTCTAGATTGACGGTAAAAATTTATAGCAATGTTATGCTGATTATTAAATCTAGCAAAACAACTTACCCTTTATTTTCCTTCAATCACCACCCCATCCGGCGTGTTTACTTATACAAATATCCATGACTTGATATTTTAATAAAAGGTTAGAGACGTATCAAAAATGAAATGATGGTTATATTTTACAGCTTGGTGAGAATACGTAATACGGGAAATTTGTAGCTTTCACAAGATATAGCAATCTTGCAGTCAAATGAAGGCTCTGTTTTTTCGAGCTTTGAACCAGTCCTCGAGACCTGTTCTGAAAAAGATGCGAACTTCTGATACATGATTGAAGACACTAACCTTCCTAGTAAATATGTTAAGACTCCCTATTACCATAAACTGTAAACTTTAAAATGTTATGCACCCTGTGTACATAAGTAATATTTATCGTTGGATTAATATCCCTGCCTTCATGTGTAACATTCCAGATACCTATCATACAGACCATACAAAAAACATATGTAGCTCATTCTACAAACAAGAGATGTTCCCCCTGATTAGGATTGGCCGAGTTGGTCTTCTCCTTTAACATCCTGGGCTGCCAGTTCAGAGTAACAAGGATTGCTTGGGGCCTGTGAAGAGGGGCATGGCAAGACAAGCCTCCGACAGTGACGAGTTGAGCTCTCAACCTCGACAGCATGTCATTTGGGATATGGAGCCATCTCTGCCTACTACTGAAGCAGTTAAGCAATCCTCCTCTTAGCATTTTCCAAATAGGGATTATAGACCCCCTTCTCTTCTATGTTCCTATTAATTTTTTGCAGAGTGGCAGACATATCCACGATGGCAGCAAGCAATGTATGGTCACATTTAGGAGCTTCAGCTGTTTTATTTGGGCTGGGCTGACCCTCTTGATTGTTGATATTGTGGGCTGGGTTCTTTCAACTCGAGTGGTATTCCAAAGGAAGTGATGAAGAACTTGTGGCTGGGGTCCAGGATTTGAAGCGATATTGTATCCACTAAGAGGGGAACGCAGATAATTATAGGATATACCAAAACAATTGAAGGTAGGGACTAAAGAGGCACCAGCTCTAACATTCATCTGATACAATTCTCTGACATGCATCCTCCGCAGTGAACTGTGGGGTGTTCAACCATGAACAAAATATCTGAGTCTTGGTTTAGTAACCCCATAAACCATTTTTGGACATAACTTTGGAAATTTGTATTTTTTTACATTTTTTATATTCATGTGACCCAATGTTAATATACTTTCAATAAACTATGTAATAGTAAAATATGCTCATTGTTCTACAACTTGTAAGGTAGTATAGCAAAGCAAAGCATCAACAACTGCAAGAAAGAGATAACAAACCCTGGGGTAAAGGTATTATAGTAGATCAAGGAGTTGGAAAGTGAAAGAAAGGTGTTGAAATTAAACAGGAGCAAAGAATAGAAACTACAAAAATTATAGTTACCCGAAGATATGTCCCACTTGTTTTTACCTTGTCCCAAATGTTTCTAGTATGGGGGACAGGGAGGAAACGTCACCCTCCCATCCTGAATTGTAAAGGAAAAAAAAAAGGGACATCCTACCCCAGGACACTTGATGACGTCCCAGTAATGGCAGGACATCAAAGCAAAAAAAACATACTAAAAAAATCTGACCTAAACCTAAAAGGGGAAGGGGGCCACTAAGGCCCCTCAGCCTTAATACAAGCAACAAACCCACCAAAACCCTAAACCCATTTCATTTTGCAAAAGAAAGGAAAACAGAAGAAGAGGAAGAGGAAGGACTCGAGGGTTGCAACCAATCACCACATTCATTGCCATTTACAAGAGATGTATCATTAACAGATCTATCACTTGAATTTAACGTTTTGTTTTGTTTTGCATTTATTTTTCCACTAAAATGACCATATTTTATTTTTTGCACTTCAAGAATGACTTGTTTTTTGGTTTCTTTTTACAAGTTCAAAAAAAGCGATGCCAGCCCCACTAATATTATAATAAGCAAAAACCCTTAATAAATCAAGAAAGTTTATACAAGTATAGATTACCATCTATCAACTTTTAAGCAGAGCTTACACATCCGACTGAAAATAACAGAAACAAACTAAGCCATCAAGGCATTTAGCATCAGCATCTCAACAATGAGGTATCATGAGGCTCAACATCCTGAGTCGAATCTGAAGCCATGATAGTAGGCCCTTGCTCAAGCTCCTCATCTTCCAAGATCAGAACATTAAGCATAGAGGAAAGTGGGGTGGCTACAAAAGAAGGATTGATGCATAGCTTGTTGCAAATTTCTCAAGCTTTTTCCCTGCACAATTTCCTCTGCCGCAACAACTTTCTGAAGCTTCCAGATACTTTCCAATCTGCTCATCAGACTGAATTCCATTTGTTGCATATCCTCATGAATTGCCTATGTGATACTGGCCCCAAAGAGAACAGTTTGCACTCCAATCAGCTGTGCCACCTTAAGCGTGTCAAGCCTCAGGGTAGACTGCCCAGGATCCTTCATGGCTTTCAGAACACAATATACAGAGTCTCCTTCACCCAAGTTGGCAGAGAGCTAGGCAAGGAATAAATTTGTCGCAGCCCACTTCAGTAATTACTCATCATTAATTTAATCCATCAAATCAGACTTCCACAAATCAAAGGCATGTTTAGCAAACATCCTGGTCGACTTGTCCAATAGAAACCCACTGTGCATGACGTACCTAAACTTCAAGTCTTTAACCAAACCCAGAAAGGAAGAATGAACATCATCCATAGAGAATTTGTTGACCATTGTTTTATTCTTCTATTTTATTGTATTTTCAGAAGACACCTTCTCTTTGCCCAGCCTTGAGCTGTGGCAGGAGAAGGAACCCTCTCCACCAACCCTGGAAGATTTGTTGTCCATGGGAGCATCTGAAAAACAACTGCACACACTAATTGGCAAGGAAAGCTACCCATTTAGAAGTATGCAAAGCCCAAACAGGAGAAGATACCCGAAATCCCCAGAAACGGATTTGATAATTTATAGCAGAAGAAAGCACACAGCCCCAAAACAGCTGCACAGCAAAACAACAGAGCAAACCCCACCAAACAAACAAGAGCAACAAAATCATCGTAATACAAGTCCAAAAATGCCAATCATCATGGAAGTCAATGCAATATAGGAACAAGACCAGTTCCAATTCAACCATTCACAACAGGAAACCCAAATATGAACCCTCAAACCACTAAAGAATAACGCAGGGAAAAAGGGAGGGACCCAAAGAAATCAGTGTCTCCAAACAGGCACTTCTCACAATCAATTACGTGCCCAGAAAATGGAAATGGACCAAGAGGAACAAAGAAGCCCAATGGGCTAAGTATATGTGAGTGAAGCCCAAGAAATCGGTGCACCGAAGCTCTTCCACAAATTCACATTGCATAATGTAAGAAGAGGGTGTCAATAGTAAGCAGGGTACTCACACATACCGTCTCAAGGCATTAATGATGAGGAAGCATGGTAATGATCAAAGTAATGATCAAACATTCAAGTCATTAAGGGATGTAAAGCCCAAAATATCCCTTTCCAATATTTTGTTTAAATTTGAGTCAATAATGGGAGGGTTTAAGTTTAAATTTGAGTCAATAATGGGAGGGGTTAAGACATGCACCATATAGTTATGAATATGGTGTAACCCCACAGCCAGATTAGCCATATAATCAGCAACTTTATTACCTTCCCTTCCAGTGTGGGTTATAGTGATCCCCTTGAACGACTTAGCCAATTGAATACAGTCATCAATGATGGGAGCAAGTTGCCAATGATTGCTTGACTTAATTTTGAAAGATTCAACGATAAGCTTTGAGTTGCCCACAAATTCCAAGTCAGTCCAAATTTATTTCCTTGGCCCGAAGAAGACCTCTCCAGAGAGCTTTTGCCTCTACAAAGTTGGTGGAAGCTTTGCCTAAAGCTTCAAAGTAGGCAAGAACGTGGGTACCTTTTCTATCTCTGAAAATTCCTCCAAAACCAACCCAACCCGAGTCCCCTTGGCAACACCATCAAAATTCAGCTTTAGGGAATGGACTTGTGAAGGATCCCAGGCAGAGCTGTTCTTGACTCTTCTATTTCTGCTAACCCCATTATTAGGGTGTTTTCTGGATTTGAAATGTGGTAAAAATTATTGTTTTATTTTTTTAACATTTCAAATGCACTAAAAAGATGTTTTATTTTTTGATTTTGAAGTTTAAATGCGGTTTAAACAATTGTTTTAAGAAAATTGTAATTCAAATGCACCCAAAACATGACTGTGCTTTGTTTTTTTATTAAAAAAGTGGTAAGATGATTGTTTTGTATTTTTTGCACTTCAAATGCACTAAAAACATAACTTTTTTCCATTTAAAATATTCTCGAAAGTCAAAATGATAGTTTTTTTGCATGATTTCCAGAGAAAGTTTGCAAGATGAGTTATGCAAGTCATGAGGATGATAGGACAAAAAAATTAGACAGCAGAAATGGGGTAGGGCAAGTTCAGGGCACTCAAACTAACAGTTCAATTGAGAATGTTGATGATTTGGGTTTTGATTGCTCATCCAAGTTATTGGCCCAATTTGCAAAGGGGCCATTCAACAAAAAAAAATGTTGAAGCAATTTGCAACACTTTTGAATATTAGCAAGGACCATGCTAGACGGGGGTGTGGGCACTGGAGATGTAATATTTGTAATGACGAGTTGAAGAAAAGCATTACTAGTGTTAATACACACTATATACACCTTATTTTCGCTTACTAACATTTTTTGCTCTCAGGGCTCATCAACACATTGATCTCCCTACGATTACATCCCAAGGAGTACAACAGAATTGGGTTGGATTGGTTCATGGCACTTTGTGAGATATTTTGTCATGATTTACCACTTTTACTACCACCATCAAATCACCATGACATCAGCGTAGCTTGCCCCCCAAGGTTCTCGTTCCCCTTTCACTCCTATTTTTCCTTTACACGCCTTTATCCAACATCATTCGGCCCAGCCAATGACATTTTGCAATGCACTTGGTCTAGTGAAAGTCATCAATCAGGCCGATGATGCATTTTTTCTACTGTAAACCATTTGTGTGCAATCCATCAAGGCAATGACATCGACTAGATCTATGTTTTGACTTTTAGGTTTTGGATCCGTATTTATAGGGCTCCTAATTGTCATTTCTCAAAATATAGACATCCAATCCACTATGCTTGCACTCACAAATCCACCCAAGGATGAAGAAGAGGAATTGGGGCTAAAGAGCTTACACCAAGGAACGACAAGTTAGCACAAGGACTTTGAAGATATCAAGGATAGAAGTTGAACCAGTAAGGTATACCTAGTCTTTGCACTCCCCAACTTGGGTCTATTTAGGTCTTCTTTTATGCACCTAAAACCATCTCTCACAAGTGTTACAAGCCAAGGGAGAGATTAATGCATTGACAAGTCAACCCAAGGTCAGTATCCTAACCCTATACTCCTTTTGTACTTTGGTTAGTTCAATAGATTGGTTCATTATATATGTTTATCCATGTTTAGATTATTATATGCTTGTCAGTATGTTTTTATCTTTACATGCTCTTTATTTACAGCTTATGCTTACCGCCCAATGGCACCTTGATTACTCTTACAATTCATGCTTACTGTCTAATGGCATCTTAGATCTAGTTAGGCTCTATACTTGTTATTGTCTATGTAAATAGTAATATGCCTTTTAAATCCCTTACATCCTCATATGCTCACGACTCGTCTCTAGCCCTGAACCACTTTTTAAACTGGTGTCTTTTATGTGTGTTGGATCTAAGAGGGTCTTTTACATTGTCCTAATTTAGAGGATCTATAAATTGTAGACTATTTTTAGGCCTACATACATGCTGGTGAACCTAACATGAATCTTACCCACCATTGGTTGGGTCAAATTCACGTTTTCTTCTTTCTAGCTTCAAAGCTTCTCTATAATCCATTTTCCAATCTCAAACATGTCACCTCTTAAGGTTTTTATAGCAAGCCTCAACCCATTTGGATTCTATATGGGTTGCTCCTTGATCCCTACTATGCACATCATCGAGAGTAACGCCTCATGGTGCAATTTTTCTCAATCTCAAGCTACTCCAACCAATCAATGTAATATGATTTCAATCACTCAAGGAGATGAGCAAAAAGATCCCAATAGGATTTACAAAATCAAAGATCTAGATAACGGTCGTATCAATATCCCTACTAAAGACAAAAATCTCATGAAACTTCCCCCATTACCTAAAACCAATCCTACATCAATGGTGGGGACACCAAGCAATGTTCCCCTCCTAACACTCCTGGCTCAAGTCCTAGTCAAAATTCTTCATTAGATGACACCCAAGTGCTTGTCAAAGTGTTAAACCAGATGGCCCTTATGCAAGCTACAAATAACAATCACATGGCCTAAATGCAAACTAAGCTTTTTCTAATTGTAAATCAATCTCAGTAATTATTTGGTGACAACCTAATCTCATCCTCTCCTCATGGATGCTAATGGGAACCCTATCGCCCAACCTCCTATTTGCAACAAAATGCTTGAAACACTAAAAAGTGAGCCCTTAGCTCCCTATATTGCTTCTATGGACATTGGCATTTCTCCAACCATCACTTATGATGGGTCCACTTACCCCACTTTACACCTTAGCTCACTTGGAAACCTCTACAAAACATGGATCAAGACAAACACTTATGCAACTACCAAGCTTCTAGAAGAATTCCCTAACTGGGGATGTGTTAGAATGGTATAATGAACTTCCACAAAATTCAATTGTCAAACTAGAAGATCTAATCAGCGCCGTCATCAAAGAATTTCAATATCATGATCTACCTAAAAATAGCGTTCAAAACTTTATTAAAGCCAAACAACTAACTCATGAGTCCACCCATGATTTCATCAAGAGATGGAAGTCCTTGGTGCATAAAGTCGAGCATAACATGAACAAAGAAACTCTCTTCAAGATTTTTATTACTGCTTTAAAACCACAACTCCAATACAAAGTAAGGTCCTCCTCTCCTATGACATTAGAAGATGCCTTTGATCAAGATAAACAACAATACTACCTCGTGAATCAATTTGAGCCACCTCAAAAATGTAATGAGCCATCTTTCAAAACAACAACAAATGCTCAAACATCTCAAAACAAACATGTCCAATCATCTAAGTCGGGGATTCCACTTCCCCCAAGTAATCAAAACGCATCCCACCCCACCTTGAGTATCCATGAGCTCAAGCAAAGGATCTCAGCACCATGACCTACTAGCATCAATCATTCAAAACCTCAACCCTAGTGGTATGTATAATCCCAATAAAATTTGTTGGTGGCATGCTAACGTAGGGCATTCTTAATAAAAAAATTGTGACCTCAAGAAGCTCGCCTATGACATTATGTGAGGTGAAAACTCCAACCATAAGGCTATCACTCAAGAATGCTATCAAGCATACCTCATAGCTTCCAAAGAACAATCACATCAACAAAATCAATGTCACAAAACATCAAAAAATCTTGTAATGGCTTTAAGATGGCGAAAGGCAGCACCGGTGAGCTTGAAAATATCCTCAATAACCTAGCTGAGGAGTGGAATGTTGTCCTAAAATGACTTGATGTTTAGCTTTTGTTGTCGTATGTACCTTGTTGCTGGCTCTTTTTCTTGTTTCTTTGTTGTTTGGTTGCAGTTTATCAACGGCGTTTTGTTAGCCCCTAACGTCTTAGTTAATCTGTTTGGGCTTTTTTGGCTTTATCCCTGAACTATGTAAAGGGGAAGGGCCCACTTATAAACCCTTCTCTTACCTTTATCAAAAAAGGTCACAAATCTCCAAATCCTCAACAAGCTATCAATCCCACAATCACACCTATGAACAACTTCATAGGATCAATCAAAGGAAATTATTACCAAAACTATTGGCACAAACCCACACATAAAGATCCCAGTATCAAACTTAACAAGCCTTATCAAAAATACATGACACTCAGAGATACAACTAATAAATCACCTAATCCGCCAATAGATGTCTCAACCTAAGGAGCAATGTCCTCCTATCATCACAAAGTCTTATCCTTCTACTCAACCAAACTATCATTATGGTTCTTACCAAAAGTCAAATCAATGGAATTTTCTAGAAGAACTCAACACCATGCCTTACAAAATTGCCTTACAGAACTCGTGATAACATCGCCCTATCATAGGAGATTTTTCATGCAACAATTGCAAGATATAAAAGAATCATCATCACATATTGAAAATGAACAACCTAATAAACCTCCCCAAGGTCCAAAACCCAACGAAGTAAATGCCATTAAGACCATCTCTCATCCTCCCTTAAATAGCAAACTCTCCATAGTGTTATCCATGGATGATATGATCAACAATGAAATCCTTTAACAACCAATGATCCTCCTCTTTTCATTAGTGTCATAATCAATGATACTATAGTTAGGGAAGTGCTCATAGATCAAGGGTTAGGCATTAACATTACTTATTTATGGTTAATAAAAAATTTAGGATATTCCACAAACCACCTCAAGTAAACAAGACTTAATTGTTGTGGATTTGACAAGAACAACCCAAAGTCCCTTGGATGCATTTGGCTTCCTCTAACTGTAGGACCCAAAATAGTTTGCACCGAGGTCATGGCCTTGATCTCCCGCTATCCTACAATCTACTCTCAGATCAACCTTGGACTCGCCGCATGAGACAATCTGCCTCTTCTGGTAGCCAATGCCTAAAGTTTATTCACAACAATATTCAATACAAACATGAAGCCAATCCTAACTTATGGGACATCAAACTAGCAAAACCTCAAAAATAATTCATAATTCCTACAACCAACACCATCAATAGCAAACCATTACCTGAGGACATCAATATGCATCCCAATCTACATGTCACCATTGTATAAACTCTGATGATGATGATCCAAATGAACTTCAAAATATTTGTAACACTTTTAAGTTACCCCAATACATTACCGATTGGTTTCCCTATCTCTCCTACCAAGAGATAGATACCTTCCCATATTTGACAAAGAAAGCGAAAAAGATTCCCCCTTCAATGTGAATGAAGCCACATATGATTATGATTCATTTGACTGCAACGACAATGGGGTTACTCAATTCTTCCAAGATTCTTTATTACTCTCACCCAAAACTTTTAGTCAAATTGACATATCTACAAAGATTTGGGCCTTGTGATCCTTATTCTATTTTGTTAGTGGTTACTTGATAGTGTCATATAGGGGACATGCATCTCCTAGAGAGACACCCCCTTAGAGTTAATAAAGCCCTTAAAAAAGTAAGTAATTAATGTTAGTCATTACTTACATTGATGTAGGTAGTTGTACATGTAGAAGGTTAATTGGCCCCCTTGGGAAGTTGGGTCTTGTATAAAAAGCTCATTTAAGCTTGAGGAGGAATGATGTTTGTAACCAAAACTTTCAATATTATGTAATCTTTCCTTTGATTAATAAAACACAATTTTTTCCATTTACTTGTGTAGAAATTCCTAACAGTGGCATCAGAGCCGCAATGAAAGTGAGCTATGAGATGGCAGATGGTAAGAATGAGAAAAACAACAATGGGTTTTGAAAAATGAGATAAATTTATTTTGCTAGAAGAATAGTTTAAGGATGTTACTCATTAACGCAATACACCTATCAACTGTTTTATCTATGAAAGAACTAGATAAAGAGTTAACCAAGAAGATTGAGTTATCTTGTATAAACGTGACTCTAACCTAATATTTGGTGTTTGCTTGGTTGATTGTTCTAGTAAAAATCAACATAAATTTGAAAGACGGTTATTATTTTTGTTATTGTCAACTTGTGATGATAAGCATATTAATTAGATTGAGGATTGTGTTTCGTTCAAACAACCAACTAGTTTATGCTCTTCTAGGGATGATTGTATGTTAAACTCGTATAAAAAATGTCAAGACTTTATCAACTACATGATCATGGTGTTGAATCCTATAATAAATATGAATACTCATTAAGACAACAACAATATTTGTTTTTGGAACATTTAATCTATGTTTTAGATTTAGACAAAAATTAACCATTGTTGGTTGATTTATAACCATTGTATCTTTAAAAAAATGATACATTGCCTTTAATGGCGAAACCATAGTATGACATCAAGGGAATTGTGTGTATAGACCTTTATGGTCATTCATAAGATAACTGTAAAAGTTAATCTATAAATGCAGTTACGTATTGCAAGATGAAACCCTGAGATTGGGAACTCGTGCCTCACTTTTATATGCCTTGGGATTGGCAATATAGTTATGTTTGTCTTACATAAACCTCACTATGGGAATTAACAGTAAATCCGGTTTGGACTCATAATTATTAAAATAGTAATATTTCCCTATGTACATAAAAATGAATGAATGGTATTTGAAGCCTGTGAGACTATTCTACTACGTGGAGTAGTGTGCTAACTATTCTATTACGTGGAGTGGTATGCTAAACCATTCTACCACGTAAAGCAGTATGCTAAACCATATTACCATGTGGAACAATATGTTAAACCATTCTACTATGTAGAGCAGCATGTTAAACCACATACTGTGAGGAGCAGTATTGTAAACCATTCTATTGCATGGAGTGGTATGTCAAACTATATTACTGTGTGGAGCGGTATCCTAAACCATTCTACTATGTGGAACAATATGCTAAACCATATTACTACATGAATCATTATGCTAAACCATTCTACTACATGATGCAGTATGTCAAATTATGTTACTACGTGCACCAGTATACTAAACTGTTTATACCTTTTGGAATTCTCTTTGCTCTGTTGATTGTCTGTATCTAGCACCTTTGTAGAAGGAAAAGGCCACTCTCAATGGATGAGAGAAGGCAAGGGATCCAAAAGGCTCTATGATTATAGGAAAAGCCCTTCAATGATGTTCTCCCTCTTCTATTTTGATCTTTGGCAACAACAATGGACTGCAAAACTCTAAGGGATTTCATTATGAAGACTTTCTCTTATAATCGATTGGTAATTATATTGAATGTTATATTATAATATGGAAATATTGAAACTGTGTTTTAGCAATAACGTTGAAAACAATTGTAAGTTGTTATTTTTGGATTGTATTGTATATTGGATCTTATCTATTAACCTTCCAAAAGATGAAAGTTGTTTTGTCTGCTTAGATATTTTTGCATTGTACTTGCAAAAATGTATCCTTAGTCATTTGTTGTGATGGCTACTTTAATTAGTTGAAATAAATGCAAAATTGTGTTATAAAGTTATATTTAGTTGTACACTCAAAATTGTAGTATATTTCATTATGCATGTTTTGATTTTAACATAAGTATGAATTCTAATTTGAAGGTACAAACACATAATTAAATTACCGTGACAAAAACTAAAAGTATGGTTGATTTGATAAATATTGTGTAAATGGAATTACGAGGTTAGTTTGGTTTAGTTATAACATGTGATTAGTTTCTGACAAACTTATTTGCGTAACTGTTTATTAAGGAATGAAATGAGTAAGAAACCTTTTGGGGTGAGATATTAAAAGAAAAAGGAGGAAAAAAATCCAACGTTATCCAATACATAATCAGAAGGTTCTTACAGATTTTGAAGATATGTGTGCCTATTTCAACTATTGTCCCAGATAAAAGGATTATCTTTCCATTTCCCGTCTTCCAAGTTAAGCGCTTGTAGACAAGATTTATTTCAAGAAGTTTGGCTAGATGGGATGCAGTTGACCTCCAGGATTCGGTGAAGATATTATTTGTATCCTGCAACAGCGATTTTTCTTTGATTATGATGCTCTAGATAGAAGTTGGGTGTTTCCACAATCACCACGCAGCTCTTATTGCTAGAGCTTGGTTGAACAATTATAAATACCTGATATTGAGATGCATATTTTTTTCAAGAGACCAAAGGAAACTTGAAGTGCTTGTCAACCCCTTGCCAAAGAAAGGTTTGCTAAAATTTTATTATATTCTCCTCAACCTAGGTTGGAAGCAGCAGCAGAGTAAGCAAATAGATTGGAACTACCTACAAAAACGCTTTTGTTAACTGAATTTTTCCTGCAAAAGACAGCCATTTGTTTGTCAATTTGCCAGTTTTATCATGAGTTGTGTCATTCCTTCCCATAGCGTGTTCCTTTGTTTGAGATGTAATGAGAATCCAAGATATCTCATAGGTAGTAGGCCTTCATAAAATTCAAGGTCTCTGAGAATTTCTCTTTTCCTTTGTGGCTTTGCATTTACTAAACAAAAGTAATGTGATTTTATTTTGTTGATTTGCCGTCAAAAAACCAATTGAAAAGTATTGAGGAGTTGCTTAAGAGTTTTCACTTCTTTGGGAATGAGTGTATAAAATAGAACAACGTCATCAACATGGTGGAAGTTCATGTATTTGTTCCAATTTTCAACTGCCAACAGACCATTGATCTTTCCATGAGTCATTGTGATGCAAGAGAATTCGGGCACAAAAATCATCATACATCGTTTCAAAGAGGAAGTATTGTTTTGTACAGGCTTGGGCATGCCTAGTAAAGAGCAATGGTGCAAAATTTTGGGATGGAGGCCACGCACGCAAGTTCAATGGTACTAATGCACAAGGTTAGACAAAGGAATCGCGCGCAGGACTGGAGGTGCGCACATGGAAGAGCTTTAGGCACAGACGTGCAGGGAGGGACTGGAGTCACTAAAAGACAAAACCGTTTCACCTGGAAGGCCACATCACCTGACCCCGCCAAAATTTTGAACCCAACCTACAGGTGGGAAAAGCAATAAATGCACAAGTCCATTCATTAAAGTCGTGGTGGACAAATCAAATTCAAATTTCTACCTGCCAGTTTCATTTGAGGTAGCTGAAACAATGGCGAGAGGATGACCTTCGAGACCTTTCTAAAGGGTTTATAAATGGAAGACCAGATAAACCATTTGAAAACAGAATACAGATGAGAGCAAGGAGACTGCCGAATTTTGTCCAAGAAAGACGAAGTGAGGAAGAAGACAAGACCATAGTGAGAGAGAGGCTCAGTGCCTTGTATAGAAATAGGAAGAGTGAGAGAGATCGCCTTATTGATTGGTTTTGAGTCAAGAGTTGTAAGTTCCCTAGTGCAACGCCATTATAATCGAGCTAAAGTTCCCTAGAATCATATGTATTATGTTATGAATTAATAATAAAAGTATTTAAGTTTTATTCTGCTATGTGTATGCACTTGTAAGTGCGTGTGAGAATTGTGAGAGTGTGAAACCCATAGGCCACGTGGATTGACTTCCTTTCATCAGAAGCTTGACCCATGACTGCATCACTTTGCATTTTCCAGGAATTGACATAGTGTTTCTCCCAATATGATAAAGAGGTATGGATTGAACAGTTCCACTTGTCCTAGCCCTTGTGAGGAGAGGAAAGGTTGTCTCAAGATGCGATTGATGGAGACATTAAACATTGGGGTGCTGATACAACTGTAAATCCATTCTAATACTCCTGGATTGAAATTAAAAGCTTGCAAATTACAAGTGATTATGTTCCAATTGCACCAATCGAAAGCCTTGGAGATACTGAACTCGATGATTACCCCTTGATGTTCGTGGATTTCAAGTGAGTGGAAAAATTCTTGAGCAGGTATAATGTTATCAATGATTTGTTGTCCATAGACAAAGGCAGATTTTGTATCTCAGATTATTTTTTGGGTGCAGGGGATTGAGCCTTGATGTTATTAATATGGAAAGTATTTTGTAAACCATGTTACATAATGCAATTGGGTGGTACTAGTCCATTCTTTCTGCTTGAGCCTTTTTTTAGATTAATATTAGTGTGGTAGCATTCAAATTTTTGAGCATTTTCTTACTTTTGAATCATCAATTTGACTGATGAGATCAGCCTAGAGAATTTCTGAATATTTTTGGTAGGAGGCAAGCAATCCATCTAGGCTTGGGGTTTGTCCAGTTGGAAAGACAATACTATGATTTTGAGTTCCTCTTCTATGACTCGTCTCAAAATGAGATTATTTTCAGAGGCATTTATCTTCTTGGGAATCAGCCATAATAATGCACTTTGAGCCAAGGTTTGCTCCTGTGTAGTTGGCAGGTTTGTGAGAAGCTCCCCGAAGAAAACGGTGGTGTATTATAATTTGTCAGAGGTAGCTTGCAAAGTAGTGTCATTCTATTGTTTAATCTCTTGCACGGCATTTATGTGTTTTCTGTTGAGGATGGATTTGTAGAAGAATTTAGTGTTAGTGTCTTGCCATAGCTTGGTTGAACAATTGTAATTTTTTGGTACTGAGACCTCTATTTTGTTTTGAGATGCATATTTTTTTGTCCAGGAGACCAAAAGAAACTTGAACTGCTTTTCAACCCCTTGCCAAGGAAAGGATTGCTGATTTTTTGTTAAAATCTCCTCAACCTTGGTTGGAAGCAGAAACAGAGTAAACAAATAGATTGGAACTGCCTACAAGAAGGCTTTCGGAAACTAAATTTTTCCTGCAAAGGACAACCATCTGTTTGTCCAATTTCCCAGTTTTGTCAGGAGTTGTTTCATTCCTTCCCATAGTGTGTTTCTATGTTTGAGATGTGATGGGAATCCAAGATATCTCATAGACATAGTTACCAGGTTTGGAAATCCGAATGCATTTGGGAGGCCAAAAAATGCGGAATGCGGAATTTTTTAAAAAGTTCGAAAAAAATCCAGCAAAATCTGGTTTGGAATATATATATATATATATATATATATATATCAATCTATTAAGGATATTAATATTAATATCTACTTTTAAAATAAAATATGTAAAATATTAATATCTACTATTTAATAAAATATTAATTTTTACATAAAATAAAAATTAATATCTAATATTAAAGATATATTTTTTTTTTAAATTATCATAAAAAAAATAGAAAAATATAAAACAAAACATATAAAATAAATAAAATTGATATAAAACAAAAGTCAAAACGAATCAAAAATATTTGATATACAATAAATAACAAATAAATAAAATATAAACCAAAATGTAAAATAACAGATAAATAAAATGTAAATAACAAATAACATAAAAGATAAAACCATAGTCACAAGGTTCGAGTTTGAGTTCAACGAGGATGAAATTTGAGTTCGAATTTGGATAAAAATCAAAAAACAATCGTCATTAAATTCGAAACATAAAAAAATAAAAATATTTAAAACAAAATAATAATATATAAATGAAATTAAAAACAAAAAAGTAAACATAAATTAAAATAAAAAATTATAAATTATATACAAAATTAAAATGAAAACGTAATAAGTTAAAACATAAATTAAAATTATAGATTATAAATAAAACTTAAAATATTTAAAACAACTCCTATAAAAATAAATATATAATTTAATAAATAATTAAAATAATAAACAATATTGTAAATTTCAAAATCAGAAAAAGTTAATAACAAAAAAATTAAATAAAAAAAGAACATTAATGAAAAAATTAAATAAAAAATAGAAATAAAAAAAAGAACATTAACAATAGTTAAATGTAAACCCTAAACTAAAATGATTTGCCTGCCCATGCCGTCCATGGAGATCATCCAACGCTATATCCAACTGCCTCTTCCCCGCGCCACTACAATCTTCCTCATCTACATTTTTGTAAACAATCGTTGCACGTTTTAACTCAACACGCATTCGAACCCACACCAGCTCCAGTGCAGAACATATTCAAACCCAGGGGCCATGGCCAGCGCAATACGCAATCACAGGTTACACAGTCCCTTCGCCCATAGGTTGCAATGTCAGGAAATACAAAAAACAGAACTAACGCAGCAGATTTTTGGCACTTTTTATCTTTTTAATATTAAAAAACTCACTGAACCGAACGCATTAATCCCGAAGGTTAAAAAAATGCGAAAATTTACGGATTTCGCCTAGATGCGGCCGAACCTAGTAACTATGCTCATAGGTAGTTGGCCTTCTTAAAATTCAAGGACTCTTACGAATTTTTATTTTCCTTAGTGGCTTTACATTTCCAAAAATGACATGATTTTCTTTTGTTGGTTTCTCATCTAAAAGCCAATTAAAAGCCATTAAGGAGTTGCTTGAGAGTTTTCTCTTCTTTGGGAATGAGAGTAGAAAATAGAATGTCATCAACATAGTGGAAATTTGTTATTTGTTCTCATTTACAACTGTCGGTGGACCATTAATCTTTCCACGAGTCTTTACATTTTCTAGGAATCTACATGGCATTTCTCCCAGAATGATAAAGAGATATAGGTTGAGCAAGTCCCATTGTCTTAAGCCCTTGTGAGGAGAGGAAAGGTTTTCCCAAGATGCAATCGATGGAGACAATAAACATTGGGGTGCTGATACAACTGTGAATCCATTCTAACGTTCATGGATTGAAGTGAAAAGCTTGGATATATTGAGCTTGATGATTACCCCTTGATGTTCATGGACTTCAAGTGAGTGGAAAAATTCTTGAGCAGCTATAATGTTATTTGTGATTTGTCTTCCAACGACAAAGGCAAACTTTCTATCTCTAATTATTTTTTGGGTGCAAGGGATTTAACCTTGATGTTATTAGTTTGGAAAGTTATTTGTAAACCATGTTACACAAAGCAATTAGTCAGCACTGGTCCTTTCTTTCTGCTTGAGCCTTTTTTGGGATTAATATTAGGGTGGTAGCACTCAAATTGTAGAGCATGTCTTATTTTCGACTCTTCAATTTGACTGATGAGATCATCCTAAAAAATTTCCCAATATTTTTGGTACGAGGAGGCAAGGAACCCATCTTAGGGTTGGGGATTTGTCCAATTGGAAAGACAATATTATGACTTTGACTTGCTCTTCTATGACCGGTCTCAAAATGAGATTATTTTCAGAGGCATTTATCTTCTTGGGAAATAGTTGTCTCAAAATGGCATTTATCTTCTATGACCGATCTCAAAAAGATTTTGACTTTGAGCCAAGCTTTGGTCCTATGCGGTTGGCCGGTTTGTGAGAAGCTCCCTAAAGAAAACAATGGTATATTCCGCTACGTCTAAGGGAGTTTGCAAATTTGTGTTGTTCTCTTTTTGAATCTCTTGCGTGGCATTTATGTGTTTTCTGTTTGAGGACATATTTGTAGAATAATTTGGTGTTAGAGTCTCCTGTTCCCAATAAATTTCCTTTCTTCCTTGGATTATGGCCAACCTATGAATAATAGACTGCTCATGGCCTCCTTATGGTGCAGAGATATCGATGTTTTCTGGGGATGCCTAACCCTATGATATTCCAAGAAAGAATCCACGCTAACTAAATTGTGTGGAAGCAGGGGTGGTCTCCCCTTAGGCCAATGCTGATGTTCCATTGATGGGAGCCCATTGTTGATTTTTAGGTCCTTTTGACTTCATTTGTGCTGGTTTCGTCAATACATCCAAGGATTCAGCAGAACATTTCCCTTTCCCTGCATAGTATTAGTGTTTTTGGCTTCCCAAAAATGCAAATTATTTGGAATTAGGTCCATATTCATGAAGTCTTTTCCTAATAATTTCTTTTATTTTTTGTCTGAGTTTTAGACAAATATTATTTAGATGTCATTGCTATTATGTAATACCCTTCTCAAGCTCTACAGTGCTTTCGTGATAACGTGACATTATTTGAACTACCGTTGTGTCGAGTGTGTCCTTGTGCACAACGTGCAAGCGAGATGTCTTGTGATTGATTGTTAGTCTTGATTTTGGTTACCCAGTTGTGGTGACATGGTACAAAGTTAGTTGTGACTCATGTAGGACCACCTTGAGGTGTGTGTGTGTTGTATGCTAACAACTATTTGTACTATCGCTTATTGTGTCGCTTATGTCTTCTAGTGGTTTATGTGTCAATGAGTCACTCTTGTCAGGTCTATCCATTGGACCGTATTTGTGTTAATTCAAAATGAACCCTCAAGTGGCCATGTTATGTTAAGTTGGTCCCGATCATTTGACTCGTATCTTTTGGATGTTTCAACAACAAAATTTACTTTTAAAATGGGAATAATAACACGATTATTATTGCAACCAAGCTCAGGAAACATTTAATAATGGGCGTGAATTAAATTTTATATAGAAACATATTTATATAAATATATGCATATTAAAACGGTATTTAATATATAAGCAAATTAAATGAATAAATATACATATTTATTCATAATTTGGAATAAATAAATAATTTGTTTCAAATGTTGTCATTCTTGTTTTCGTACGTATTTATATATTAATATAAGTTAAAATAGTGTTACTAGTTTTGAAATAAACTTAATATATTCAGTTACTTGATGTTCTCAATATAGTAATTAATTTAATCAAAATAAAAATAAAAACAATGACCAACACATAAATGAATTAAAATAAAGGAGTGGAAACCCTAACCCTAAAAATAAAATAAAATAATAAAGTAAGCATGGTTTTTCCCACTAAAAAGTTAACATAATGGGAGAGGAGCCATTTTGGAGATTTGTCAAGGAGAAAAACAAGTGGAGGGAGAATGAAGAATGAAGATGGAGTAGGAAGGAGTGGTGAAGGAGATTGGAGCAACCAAACAAAGCAAGGAGCTTCAATAAAACAGGGAAGGGGATTTTTTTCCCCTAAATCCCTGAGTTTTTGCCAACTAATGAACAGATTAAATAATAGATGAAGCCTTGAGGTGTGTTTCAATTATGATTTTGATCAAGAAATCTAGATGTTTGTTTGTGTGAAATTATTACTGGTTGTAGGAGCCATATTTCTTTCTAGATTTTTGTTGTTGAATCTGTAAATGAGAAAAAAATATATATATATATATACACTACAAACCCTAGATCCCAAAAAAAATCTACTGATTTGGTTCTATTTTGCCCTTCTAAACCAAGGATAATGTTATTATTGTTTAAAAAATAATAATAATAACAATATTAAAAAAATAAAATGAAATATGTGTGTGCAAATATATATATATATATATATATATAAATTTATATTCATAAAAAAATATTAATTTAGGGTCCTTTGGTTTTTTTGGAGATTTTATTTATAAAAAAAAAGGGAAATCATGTTCGGCTCTATATTTTTTTTAAATCTTTATTTATTTAAATAAATATGTGTGTGTGTGTGCGCGCGCTCATGGGACGGGCGCAGGGGGCCGCTGAGCTGTCCCAACCTCCTCCCATAATAGGAAGGGGAGAGGGATGGGCCAACCGGCCCTCCCCAGGCCTGCTATAGCCCAGCCAACGGCTAAGGCAGCGACCAGGGCCTAGGCCCCATCTGCCGGCCATGGGCCGCCAGCTGGGCCCTTTTAGGGCTTGTCTTCCTTTATATATATATATATATATATATATATATATATATATATATATATATATATAAATTAAATTAAAACAAAATAAAAAATGATAAATGATAAAATAAAATAAACGATTATGTTGATTTTATAATTACTATTAAATATAAATAAGATGTTAAAATATATATAAATAAATATGTATGTTAATATAAGACTGTAATATATTTATTAAATAAAATATTCTTGGGCATTGAAATATATTTTTATATATATAAATATATGTATTTATTTAAAAACGAGTGTATGTTTTACCAAATTATAAATATACATACATATATATTTATAAACATGTTTTTAAAACATCATTATTAATAGAAGAGATAGACATCATCAACTGTGAGTGTATATACATATAGATATGTATATATCAAAATATTTCATGCATTTGAGAATACATATATATATTTCATTTGAAAACTATTTAAGAACAAATATATTATTATGAGGATGAATAATTTTATATGCATGGTATTTGGATATCAAGTTAAAACCTTATAACATATATTATAGCCATGAGTTTTCGGCGAATAGAAATGAAATATATCCTATCCTTAATTGAAAATAGAATAGTGGATTGTGGTTTACATTTTATTTGAGTAGCGCTAATGTGAATAAATCTTATTTGAGGGTTATTTTGCCTTGGATAACACCTTCATTTTGGCGTAATGAATTGTGTTAAATAAACTTGTTATTATTGTGGTATATGGGTGAAAAGTTATCCTTGTAACGTTGATTAGTTCCGATATGAGCTAGGGAGATTTGGTATAATCTTTGAAGTGTTGTACAAGATTTTTGTGTTATTGTTTTTTATTGTTGTCTATATGGTTTACTAACCGACATTTGTGAAGTGAAACTCGAATTTGAAAATAAAGTTTCTTCGTAGAGGTCTACTCTGTTATAGATATCACATCTAGATGGGTGCTCAAAAATCAAATAATGTTGTGATGATGGATTGCTTATATTGTTCACTTTGATGAAAATCGATTGTTTTGCAACCTGTAATGGTATGTTGTTGTTGCTTGTATAATAAGATTGTAATTTTGTAATGATTGGTGTTGAACTTGATTACCAACAAGCCTGGTGTCGTTTTGATGTTGAAGTGTAATGTTTACTCCAATGGTTGTGTTGTTTTTTGAATTGTCGCATGTAAGTTATCACAATATGTTATGTTTTGTTGTTTAAGACTTTACACTTGATCAATGCAAGATCTTATTTATGCACTCCAAAGTTGGTTACAAGAGCGGTTATGGAGGTTACTAGTTATCAGTTAGGCTTACCTAATAGGCAGTTAAGCATTTACATTATTTAACACCCCCTCTTAATGACTAAACCGGAAACAACACCAAGTTTGTCTCGAAATTTTACAAACAAAATAGGACCAAATAGTTTAGTCATTACATATACAGACTGATCAAGAGATATCAACAAGAAATCCGCAGTCTTCTGACATTCTGCTACTGTCCAATGTGGGAACTTCGGTGTAGGCAACAACTGAACATGATAGCCGATAGCAAAACGAAGATCCGGCCATGTGGACATAAGATGTAGCAAGTTGTCCACCAAGTCTCTGATGAGTGATTCATTGGCTCGTAATGAATCATTGATGGTTGATGATTTCAGCCCAATCTCCAAAAATCTGAATCTAGAACCCTGGAGATGTTGATCAAATAAGATATTCCAGGCTTGTGAAGCCTACCAAAGTCCATAAAAGGGCTCAATCATCCTGCAAAACAAATGATTACTATGGGAAACCCAAAAACCATCAAGGTGCACCATATAGACCTCCTCATCCAAATATCCAGAGAGAAGCAATTTATTTGTAACCATCTTTGCAGTATAAGCATCCTCATCAATTCCCCCTATTGGGAAAAGCCTTTCACAACAAGATGAGCCATGTCCTTGTGCAAAGTACAAAACGTATCCATCCATTTGTATCCAATGGAGTGTAGAACTGGCCACTCAGGAACCATACCAAGGTTAGAATCTAGAGGAAAATGACCATGCTCTACTAAACAAACAACCTTATTCCCGGTTCTCTGAGCCAATGAATTTGACCAAGGCATTCCATCCTCCTACACAATCACTAGTGCATCCGACTGAGATTGAGGAATTGCATCCTCCTACACATCCTGTATAGTGGATATTCCCTCCACCACTAATGCATGTAAGTTGACTGGATCAAGGTCAACAAGCCTATCCTTTCGCACATCCTATATGGTGGATTCACCCTCCACTTGTGCATCTACGTTGACTGTGGTAGAATCAACGAGTCTATACAGACCACCTTTCCCAATACCTCAGGAAATTAACTTATCCTATTTTATATCAGACACAACATACTGTTTTCTAAAGAAATTTACAGCAATACTGGGATTTTCCGTTAATTGAATAATAGACAGGAGATTTTTACTTAGACTAGGAACATACAAAACATTATTGACTATGATTGTTTTTGCATTATTCAATTTTATATGAACATCTCCTATTCCCTCTACTGCATATGACATGCCATCAGCTAAAGAAACTAATAACTAGTAACCTCCATAATTGCTCTTGTAACCAATTTTGGAGTGCATAAATAAGATCTTGCACTCATCAAGTGTTTTCAATCATTTATTCTCATTTGCTAACAGTTGTATCAGAGCCACCACTCGAGGAAGCCGAAAAGTACGGGCAATTTGTTCGAGGGAACCCTGGTGTTAGGGTACAAACGGGAGGAGGAATAGAAGATAGACGTTTGCAGAGGTCGTGGACATTGCAAAGGTCTTTGCAAAATCACGAAGGACTTTCGTGGAAGTCACAATCGAAGTTCTTCATTGCAGACTCATTGAAGGACGTCAAGGGCAACGTCGAAGGTTTGCAATGCCGTAAAGGACAATCCAGTCGAAGAAACCGTGAAGGTTCGCGAGTTGAAGTTGCAGACAATCGCGAAGGACGTGGGAACCACCAGTTTACAATTGCAACTGAGGGCGAGGGCACACGAAACACATGGCATCATTGAAACGAAGGGCACGTTGCAGTCGTGAAGGATCGTGGACGGCACAATCACGAGGTTTACCTTGTAGAAAGAAAGACACAGTCATGGAAATCTGTGGAAAAGCCAAATGACACACAGTCATACAAACTGAAGCCAAACAACACAGAATCGTGGAAATCTGTGGAAAAGCCAAACAACACGCAATGTGTAGGATAAACACAATCAAGGGCAAACACATGAACGTGGGACGTGGGACGCTTGCAGGAAAAACAATACTATAGCGAGGGTTTTCCCACAGGAAGGGTTTCTTTGACGCTGCACAAAGGACATGAGGGAAGGACGAAAGGGAAGGACATTGACACAAGCTGCAGATCGAAGACACAGGTTGCAAGAAAAACATTGAAGGTTTCTTCATAGACCTATGCAAGCACGAGTTTCACCAAGCACGAATTCTCGTGAGTTCATTTATTTGTTTCGGATTTTATAATTTTAAAAAAAATTATAGTTCAATTTTTGCGGGAATTTTTTATTGGTTCTAAATAATTTTTTGGAGTGAAGAATGGCCAATATCCAAATTCTTGTCCTTCCCGAGGCCCAAAAATTGACTAGGCAAAATTATAACATGTGGAGTCATAAAATTTTAATGATTGCAGAATATCACAATTGTGACAAAATTGTCCTTGGCACTGAGGCAAAACCTGTTACGGATTTTGAGGATTATGACAAGCGTCATAAAGAGGCCTTACTGTTGTTGAATCTATCCGTGTTAGAGGATATGATTTCTGAAGTCCGGAATGCCACTATGGCAAGTGTGCTATGGACCAATTTCCAGAACAAGTATCAAAATTCAGAGAAAAATCGAGTGTTGTACCTAAAAAATATGTTATTCTTTGTCAAGATGAATCAAGGTGATTCTCTATCAGATCACCGACTTCGGATGAAAGATCTCCAAGACCAGCTTTCAGCGATTAATAAGAAGGTTGATGATAGTGACATGGTGGCACTAGTTCTAAACAACTTGCCACCACCTTACAAATCTTTCATGAAGGCTCTTCATTTGATAGCAAAAAACCGAACACTGACATTTGATCAGGTGAGTTCTTATCTACTAAAGAAGAAACAGAGACAGACACAAGCAGAGGAGTCCAGTGTTGGACACGAAGAGAGTGCACTTGCTGCTCAAGCAAAGGGAAAAGGGAAGTGGCAACGTATTTCTACGGATCCATCTTCTAACCTTGCTCTAGATTCTAACCTTGGTATGGCCCTGAACAGCGAGTTCTACACTCCATTGGATACAAATGGATGGATACGTTTTGTACTTTGCACAAGTACATGGCTCATCTTGTTGCGAAAGGTTTTTCCCAACAGGGGGGAATTGATGAGGATACTTATACTGCGAAGATACTCACAAATCAATTGCATCTCTCCAACTATTTGGACGAGAAGGTCTCTATGGTGCAGCCTGATAGTTTTTGGGTTCCCCATAGTGATCATTTGTTTTGCAGGATGATTGAGTCCTTCTATGGACTTCGGTAGGCTTCACAAGCCTAGGATATCTTATTTGATCAACATCTCTAGGATTTTAGATTCAGACTTTTGGAGATTGCGCTGAAATCAACCATCGATGATTCATTACCAGTCAATGAATCACTCATCATAGACTTGGTGGACAACTTGCTACATCTTATGTCTACATGGCCGGATATTCATTTTGTTGTTGGCTATCATGTTCGGTTGTTGCCTACACCGAAGTTCCCACATTGGACAGCAGCAAAATGTCAGAGGACTGTAGATTTCATGTTGATATCTCTTGATCAGTCTGTATATGTAATGACTAAACTATTTGGTCCTATTTTATTTGTAAAATTTCGGGACAAACTTGGTGTTGTTTCTAGTTTAGTCATTAAGAGGGAGTGTTAAATAATGTAAAGGCTTAACTGCTTATTAGTTAACCCTAACTGATAACTAGTAACCTCCATAACCGCTCTTGTAACCAATTTTGGAATGCATAAATAAGATCTTGCACTCATCAAGTGCATCAAGTGCTTTCAATCATCTCTTCTCATTTTCTAACAATTTGAAAAAATAAAGTATTTCAGAGGGAGAAGTCTTTTGCTTAGCATAAGATGACCCCCTTTATTAATTATTTTGTATTGCAAATTGGCGAGTTACTAATGACAGATAAAGTATAGAGATATAATATTTTTATGTTGAAATTAGTAGCATCTTGTATATTATTTGATTTGTGTTTTGAATAAATGATGATTGTATGTTTGACGTTCAATTGGGACATTTGCAAAGTTTTGTTCTTGGAGATTGTCATTAACCTAAGTTGACTTGCCTTTGAAAAGATCCTTGTTGGAGCTTATGTACTAGATAGTTATAAAAGTTGTTTTTTAATTCAAGGATATCAACGTACAATGTTGTTCCTTAATCTAAATTGTCAACAATTTGTTTGTAACACTTAATGCATTGACAATAGATATAGGCTAGCACTTGACTAATAGAGTTATTCCAAGTAATGATTTAAAAACAGTTTTATCTGAGTCGAGAACTCTATTGAGTTAAGTCAATTAAATATTATTTAGGTGGAAAGTAGTAATCCTTTGGATAAACAAATGTTGTAATATCTAAGATTCGTAATTAGATAATAGCGTAGTGTTAAGAACACACAATTTGCACAGTAATATAACGTTAGAAACATAATATGGCATGAAAACATTGGTGATTATAGAATTGAAATATAGTGAGTTTAATTTATCTTGGCAATGTAAAATTATGAATTAATCTTAATTTGTAATATTAGTTGTACAATTAACATTAAATCAAGCATATAAAGTTGAAATTAACGAGTAAAGTTAATAAATTCTAACCCAAATTATTACTGAGTGTTTTGACGTAAATATTATGATTCTCATAGCTTAATTGTTGTAGAAACTCAAATTGGATAGAGTGACCATGGCGGGTCTTGAGGTATCCTTTGAAATCTTGTTAATGGAGTATAAATGAATTTGAGACTTAATTCCTATTTTGAAAAGCATAAGGATAAATATATCATCCTCTAGAATTGTTTGTTGATGGTTGGATGATTGCATGCACTTTATAAGATTTAGTACAAGTTTACACTAAGAGTTTTCTATTTGAAAGTCAACCAATCGGTTCAAAAATGGGTTCAAAATTAATACTCGAACTTGAGATTTTCTTAAACGAAAACTTGTAATCTCTAGACTTATCATATGTAAATCAAGTTCTATAACCATTATTTTTATACCACGTTCCGATAATTTTTGGTGGATCCGGTTCCGGATGCATTTAGCAATTTTCTACACTTGATTGTCTTTTTTAGTGTGCAAAGTCGATTCAAAATTGACTTGCAAAAAATAGCCAAAGGAGTCTTAAAGATAAACCAAAGTTTAATAATGATTATTTTTACATTTAATTTTATATAGGAGCCTTTAGTTTCAGATTTTTTTTTTTTTATGTTTGATATTTTTAGTGATCCCTTTCCAAATTAAATTTATTCATAAATTTCTATTATTCCTGGTTTTAATCTACGAGATCACTCTAGAAAGGTTGTTGCAATAATCACCCGGTTTAATGTTTCTTAAATATGAAAGTTGTAACCTCTCATTTTTAGTTTCATATTCACATAGAACCCTTCGTAATTGGTTTTTATCCCCGTTCAATATTTTTAGTGAGTCCTCCTTGAAACCTGTTTGTCATCGTTTTTTTGAGAATGGCAAAAAATATCGTTGTGTTGTTTGCTTTGGTATTATTTTTGTTCATTTCAGTTATCCATGTTCTGAAACAATATCTTTGTTATGATGATGTCATCATACAAATTTGACTCATTATTTCATATTAGTGTAAACCTTCCTTGGTTATTTATTCTAGTCATTTTGTAGTCTATCTAGCCCTGTTGAACCTCTATAGCTTTATGAGCAATTTTGGCTTGTTTAACTGTAGCCTTGACCGAATTGTTCCTATGATTGTCCTTATTCGTAATTCTATATTTGTGAATGTCCCCTGAGTTAGGATGTGATCCTTCTATGTTTGCAAAGTGGAAATTATAAATTTTACCTTCTGCTTGGTTGTGGGGTTCGTGGCGAATTTGTAAAGTGAACTGAAACCTGTCTAGCCTTTAGAGTTTGTGCAAGCCTTCTAATCATTTGGAATCCACATTGTGTTAAAACGATGGCACCCGAATCACTAATAACTAATTTAGATTGTATTTGAGCCTTGACTTTTTGTGCATTTTGCTTTGTGTAATAGATCGAAGCGTAACCAGTTGGATCACAACCTTGTAATGATGTGTTTTTGTGTTCACTTGAGTTGTATGTCACATTAGTGTTATTGTCTTTGTATGCATAGGAGTTAGTGTGTTAGTTGGAAGTTGGAGAGTTTTTTTTGTTTTTTTTTTTAAATGGCGTGGTTTTGTGTGTGCCTAAGGTGTAAATTTTGTGCATTACATATTGGTTATTGGGATTTACCTATGATAACTTGGATGCATGGTAATCTTTTTTTTGTTTGTAGTTGCAGGTAGCATGGGTGATTCAAGGGTGCAATGGACAACTTCCATCTCCTCATTAACCATCTCGGCCAGCACTACAAGTAGAATCGGTTGAGGGATATGACCTAATTCAGTCATGGATCGCTTGCCTTTACAAACATATGCATTTTGGAATTTACTTTCAGCTTTATTCTCCACATATTTGGTCCATTTTCTTGGCTGGTGTTGAATCTATTATTCGAATTGTCTTTGATCCATTCTTTCTAATTGTGTTAGATACATTGTCTTTTTCTCTATGTTTTGTGTTTATTTCAGCTCTATGTTTGTTCCATAGACAAATCATGTGAAAGCTGAGTAGGGCAGACACCGACTAAGTGACCATCCACATGGCGATTTCTGCATCTGAAGGGGATGATTTCGTAGCCAACGGGTTGTTGTCATTCTATCCCTCCCAGAGCTAGGATCATCCGATAAGTGAGATTTTTATCCAGATCACAGTTCACATATATCCATGCATAGTTTAAGACTCTTCTGGGTTTTGGGTAAACTCAGAGGCTGCTATGTGTTCTCTGATAAGAGATCCCATTTTCCTGAGCAAGTGTTCTTTTGCCAACATTCACTTGGAAGATGAAGCAAGCAAAACCACACTGGAACTATTGTGGAAAAGCTCTTGGGTGGGATTAAAACCCAATGACCAATGTTTCATGAAGATTCCTAATTTAGATTATTATTATTTTTTTAATGAACTAGGGGCTCCTTTGAAGGCCTAATCATTCGAAGAGGAAACCGCCATGAAATATCCTTTTGGCATCATTAGGATGTCAATGGAATACCCAAAGCCTGAGTGTTTCTGGCCTTGTAAAGGCTCCTATGAATCTGCAAATCAGGGCTTTTTCTTTCAGAAGCTAGAGTTTATTTTTCATCCCATTCATGGTGAAAGAGACTTTTGAGGATGTCTCCATCATAAAGTAGCACCCATTTTCCTTTTTTATGGGTAAATGAGGTCAAGAGGCAAATCTTTGTGCATGGTACAAAAGAAATTGTTGAAAATTTTGTTAAATGATTAAGACTACGTCATCTAAGACAACACTTCTAAAATCTGGACTCATTCAAGAGGCCATGCCCTCCTCAAGAGGTGTATATTAAACATATTGGTTAGACTAAACAAATACTATATTAGTTAGCATTAACTAATGTTAACTACCAACTACCCCAATTGTATGTAACTTCTTTTGCATAATAAATGAAGGATGCACACTCACTTCAGTGTGTGCCTTCTAGTTTCTCTTCAACAATCATATTTTCTTACATTGGCATAGAGCCACTATTCGAGAAAGCCCTAGTCGGGTACAAACTATGCAGAAGAAGAGGTCAAGTTATAGAGGCAAAAATAGAAGAATCAAACACAATCATGATAATCACGAAAAGTTCTCATAAGTAAATCAATGCAAAGGATGACGGGCAAGTTCAGAATGGCAAAACACTGAAGCAAACACAGTATAAGTTTGCACAAATGCGAGAGCAAATCACGAACCAAGAGAAGACATTCCAAAAGAAACACGAGTTGTAGGGCATGGCAAGACACAAAAACATGAGGAAAGACGTGAGCGAATAACATAAACGCGACTCAAATACACCACAGGACAGGAAAACGTAGTGAATAGAAGACCATTCCTATGACCAGACAAAACACCATTATTTTTGCCCTTTTGCAGTCACAATCACAATTTCCAATTTTTCTTATTTTTAGGGCACGGAATGCGATTTATAGTAAACAAAACGTGTTAGGGCACGAGAAGGATGTCAGCAGAAGCAAAACGTGCAAGGAAAAGGGAAGGACATGACTATGATCAGAAAGTGTAGGCAATAGGGCACGTGTTGCTATAAGTAAATTTTTGAATTTCCATTTATCAACGAATTCAAAAACTTGTTTCTACTACATTAATTTTAGGGTCCAAGAAAACTGTACTTTTCTTGTTACATTGATTTTTGGGTTGGAACTGTACTTTTTCTACCGCATTGATTTTTGGGTCAAAAAACGCTACTTGTTATGTTGCATTTATTTTTAAGTCAGCGTTGTACTTTTTTTGCTCACAGTCAAACATTGTGTATAATATAGCCAACATACAAAATCTGGTTTTGCCAAAAGTTCAGAAGTCAACTGGCCATAATTATAATGTTTGGAATCATAAGATTTTGACATTCGCAGAATATCTTGATTGTGATAAAACCATTCTCAACACTGAAGCAAGACCGACTACAAACTTTGTTGATTATGAGAAAGGTCATAATGAGGCCTTGTTGTTATTGAAACTATTTGTGTCGGATAACATGATCCTTGAGGTCCAGAATGCCAATCAGGTAAGTGCGTTGTGGACCAATCTAAAGAATACCAAACTTCGGAGAAGAGTCGAGTCCTATATTTGAAAAATATGTTTCTCTACAAAATGATTGAGGGTGGATCTCTGTTAGAACACTTGCTTCAGAGGATCTCTAAAACCAACTATCAACTATTAACAAAAACGTTGGATGATGATAATATGGTGGCATTGGTTCTTAGCAGTTTGACATCTTCCTATGAATCTTTAGTGGAGGCTCTACACCTAATGGTAGAAAGTAACAACCTGAAGTTTGATCATGTTAATTCTTATTTGTTGCAAAAAGAACACAAGCAGACACAATTGAGTGAGTCTAGTCCCGGCCAAACAGAAAGTGCACTTGTTGCTCAGTCAAAAGGGAAGTAGAAAAAGAATCCCAAAGGATCTACTTCCAACAATAAGGTGAAATGTCATTACTATCATAAGGCTAGGCATGTCAAAAGAGATTGTCGAAAACAATAGTATGATTTTTCACATAACAAAAAGCCAAAGGGGCAAGCAAATGTGAAAGCAGTTGAAGCTAAACGAAAATCTGAAGAAGAATATGCTCTCATGGCATCATGCTCAGATGAAATTACTGCCAATTGTTGGTTCTTTGACTCCAGCGCATATGGTGATTTCACGTGCACAAGGACTAGTATGATAACTTTAATTCAAAAACAATTTTTTCTATTTAGTTACATTATGTGATGAAAGATCACAAGGTGTATAAGGGATAAGAGATATATGCATTGTATTGAATAATGTTGTAAAATTCATAGAAAAAATGTTGCCCTTAAAATGAATAAAAATTTGTTGTCTATTAGTCAATTAACTGAAAATCCTAACATTTCAATGAATTTGTTCGGGAAGAAATGTTGTGTTTGATATAAACTCGACAAAGTAGTAGCTCTAGGCATTGGGCAAAATGGCCTATATCAGCTTGTTGATCCTACCATAGACAACTTGCATACATTAGTTGTGAAGGACAATACCAGCATTGTGTGGCATAAGAGATTTGGACATTTCAACCCTTAATACTTAGCCAAACTCAGAAGAACAAATATGGTTCTTGGTTTGCCTTACTATCCAAGAAAAAAAGGATATATGTGCAGGGTGTTTAGCTAGCAAGCAGAAGCGGAAAAATTTTCCCACTGAAGGCACCTGGCATGAAAAATGGCTCTTAGATCTTGTTCATGCATATCTTTGCGAGCCATCCTAGAAATAATCTACAATCCTTGGAGAAAGGTATTTTCTATTGTTGGCGGATGACTTCTTCAAGTAAGATGTGGGTCTGCTTCTTGACAAAGAATTTTGACTATTTTGTTGCATTTGTGAAGTACAAAGCATTGGTGGCAAACTAGACAAGTTGGCAGATCAAGACTCTAAGATATGACAATGGGGGTGAATTTACTTCCAAGAGACTCCAAAACTACTGCAGCAATGAAGTAATTCATCAATAGTAGACATCCCGTACACTCCACGGCAAAATGGGGTGGTTGGGAGGCATAATCGCACTATCATAGAGATGGCTCGGTCCATGATGCGTAGGAGGGGCATGCCCTACAAAAACTGGGGAGAAATAATGAACACAATAGTATATATTCTAAATAGGAGTCCCTATAAAGCTTTGAAAGATGTCACACCTGAGGAAGTATGGTCGGGAATCAAACTTGAGGTAACAAATTTTTGTGTTTTTCGTTCTGCTGCATATACTTTAGTTCCTATAAAAAAAAGTAAACAAGATTCCAAGAGTGCTATATATTTTTTCGCTGGCTATAGTGACCAATCTAAGGCCTATAGACTTATTATTGTTTCCACTAACAAAATCATTGTTAGTCAAGGTGTTGATGTGAAGAAGACAAAATCCTTCTTTGTTTGTAACCAGCAAGAACTCTTTTAAGTACCTGAATCTAGTGTTGTCATTCCTTTGAATTAAGAGGAATCAAGATCATTCACTACTCCGTCACAAACTCCAATGCAACAACCCATAGTTAATATTCCAAATACTTCACTAATATATCAGTGACGCCAATCCACATTGGTTAACAATAAGGCTGATATCTAGCCAATACAAAGTTCTTCAGTACATCGGAGGCCTAAGTGGTTTTACTCCACTCTACTGGATGTGCACGAGGATGAAATACCTCGATCGGATTAACGGCATTGGAGACAGGTAAGACAATTGTGGATTCAACTGAGCAGCATGTTCATTTAGCTCTTGTTTCCGATCTTTTCACAATATCTAAACCACAACGGTATTCTTAAGCAAAAGGCAAACCTGAATGGGAGACTGTCGTGCAATCAAAATATGATGCCTTGATTGTAATGTCCCTCTTTCAATAGGGACATCATGGAAGACCCTTAGCCTTAACTTATTTCCAAGGGCTAAGGGCCAAGCAATAAGGAAAAGTGTATTAAGTGTTTTTGATTGAATATTTGTAAAAAGTACCTTTTTGAAAGTTACTTCATGTTTCTTATTTCACTTAAAGAGGGGACTTTTAAGGGTCATGGAGGCTTAAGTGATATTTAAAAAGATCAAGAAAAGGGCTTTTAATTATTTAAAGTTACCCTCCCTTCCTCTTTTGGGCACCACACTTGGAGGGCTATAAAGGTAAAAGAGGAATCATTTGGAGAGCTTATGTTATGTTATTGATATTCAAATATTGGTCATTAAGCATGAAACGCTTGAGCCATTGCCTTGAAGACGGAAACCTTCAAAGCAAATAGATTGAGGACGCAAACCCTCTTTCTTCTGCGGGGCAACTCCATTTAGGAGCTGCCATTGTTCTTCAAATTCAAAAAAAGACAAAAAAAAGGGTTTTTCAGGTGGGCGACTTGCTTGTGGATGTTGGCGCTTGGAGTAGGGAGTGAATCATTGTTGTTGGTCATCTTGTGCCCAATATCATTCTGGAATTTATTGTGATTTTCTACAGCTGACTGGGGCGACTTGGTATTTGACTTGTGGGAGAGGGTTTTTGGGATTTTCCAAGCCTAAATAATATTTGTAATTTTCCTACATATATTTCCCTATTTTTGAGGAATTTTCCAACACTTTGGATCGGGGAAAATTCAATATTTTATTCAAATATTCAGTTCTGGACTGTGGTATAAATTGACATATTTTATGGTTGAAATTTCATGATTTAGTGCTCCATTAGTCATTGAAAATTTGTTAATAATTCCAGTAATATATTTCATAATTTATTGAATCATTTGTGAGGTCCAAAAGTACTTTTCTTGGAGTTGTAAGGGCAAGTATTAATTCTGCAATTTTCTTCTAATTTTGGTGCCTAGGTTTTCAAGAGGAATCTCCATTTTTTAAAAGACTCACTTGTTGGCTTGCCTTTTTGTGCCATTTAATTCACCCTATTTTTAGGCTAATTTTGGAAGGTTGATTTCAATTAGGGTTTGCTGTTGGAAAAATCGGAAAACTGAATTTTACCCTAGGGTTTGTAGAAATTTCAGAATTCAGTGATTTGTCCGAGTTTGGGACATTGCATTGATGAAGAACAATACCTAGGAATTGGTGGAGTTACCTCCAAGTAAACAACACATTGGCTGCAAATGGATGTACAAAGTAAAGTGCAAAGTTGATGGTACTTTGGATAAGTAGAAGGCCCATCTTGTTGTGGAAGATTTTTCCCAGATGAAGGGAATAGACTATGAGGAGACTTTTTCTCCCACTGCGAAGTGATCACATTTCGGTTGCTTCTCTCCATAGAGCTTAGTTTGAATGGAAAGTGTTGCAAATGGATGTCAAAAATATTTTCCTAAACGGAGATTTGGAAGAGGTCTACATGATGCACCATGAGTGTTTTCGGGTACCTGGTAGCAATCATCTGGTTTGCAGATTGATTAAGTATTTGTACGGGCTTAAGCAGGCTCCATGAGCCTAGTATATCAAAATTGATCAGCATCTACAAGATTTTGGACTCAAAAGGAGTCTTTCTATCTGAATCTTTATGCCAAAAGCAATGGTGATGACTTTGTGATAATCGTTGTCTACGTTGACAATTTTGCCATCACAAACAGTAGGGCCATTGCAATTCAACAAGTAAAATCATATTTGTGTGTTGATTTTGACATGATTGGTCTAGACCTCCTATACTATTGCTTAGGTGTAGAATTCTAGCAACATGACAATCTCATTTTCATAACTCAAGTCAAATATGCCACAAATCTTTTTAAGATGTTTACATCAACATATTGTAATTTGCTTCTATGCCTATGGAGGTCAGGCTGAAGTTGTCAGCGCATGATGATTCATCACTGGACAATGAATCACTCTAAAAATAGTTGGTGGGCAACCTGATATATCTTACATCCACACAACCGGATATATGTTTTGTTGTTAGCTATCTTTCTTGATTTTTGTCTCAATCGAAGCTCATTAATTGGACAACAACAACACGTGTTTTGATATGTAAAAAGAACTCTTGACTTTGACATCCTCTATCAAAGAGCAGAAGATTTCAGATTGACAGGTTATAAAGACTCTGATTGAGTAGGATTAGTGGATACTCGGAGGTCTAACACCGGGCATATCTTTTCCTTTGGTTCCAAGGTTGTTTCATGGAAGAGCAAGCTTCAGCATATTGTGGCTATATCTTCCACCGAAGCATAATACAAGGCAGCAGTCAGCAGCAGTTGTGAAGCAATTTGGCTACGTCAGATTCTGGTTTATTTGCAACTTCCAACATCTACACCTGCTCTTTTTTGTGATAATCAACGTGTATTGAAGTTGGTGAAGAATCTTGTATTTCATGTACACACCAAACATATTGAGATCCATCATACTATATTCGACAATTAGTTGATTCCAGTCATAATTCTCTTCACTTTTGTGCTTCCACAGAGCAGCCTACAGATCTAATGAATAAACCTCTTGGTCCTATTTTGTTTGTAAAAATTTTGGTACAAACTTGGTGTCGTTTCCGATTTAGTCATCAAGAGGGGATATTAAGATATTAATTTAATATATTAGTTAGACTTAACTAATACTATATTAGTTAGTGTTAACTAATGGTAACTACCAACTACCTCAATTGTATGTAACTTCTTTTTACATAATAAATGAAGGATGCACACGCACTTCAATGTGTACCTTCAGTTTATTTTCAATCTTTCAGTAATCATAATTGCTTACAGTGTAGAATGGGCCTGATCAGCATGGTTCTCTTTCTGTTACAGATCTTGCCGGTTTGGGAAAGGAGGCTGGCTGGTTTGGTAATGGGATGCGCACTGGCTTTGGGAAGGGGGCTGGTGCGACTAGTTCCAATATCATGCGTCCATCGAACTTTCCAAATCTATGCAAACAGGTTCTGTGAGAACCAAGCATGAATTAATTTGCATGTCCATAAAGAACGACGGTTCATGGGAAGTTGGGAACTTCAGTACTAATGTGAACGCAGCAAATTGTCAAAACCCTGGAAAAAGATCAAATCCAGTAGCAGAATCTATCATGTAAAAATTGACAGCATTGCAAGTTGAAAAAGATAAGAAAATGAAAGGACGGTCTAGCTATAAAGAAATGGGCATTCAAACTCATAAAGTAGAAGGCATCATTCAATGTATTCTTGACTCTAGTTTTATAATACAAACATAGATTTGGATCCTGCACTACAGTAAAATAGTAATATAAACTGTTATAAAAAAAATCCTACGAAGAGGACAAGCAACCACTACAGAAAAATTCTTCTACATTGCTCATTATAACTACACAACATAAAGTGTGAAACACAAATTTGTCAATAATCACTGTGGATTCAAAGAAATAATTTGGTTGATAAAGTAGGCTCACCTCTGACTCAATAGCATGCATATCAATGCTGTAATTGTGGCCTGCTTCAAATATATTGTAACGATTATGGTTTTTTAACACTATGACAGGAACAAGGATCCGAGTGGCCAAGTCAACAGTCTCAAACCTGAAATGTAGGAACACGGGAATTTATACAACCAAACTGCTACATAAAAAACAGAAATTTTAAAATATATCCAAGAAACAATTCCAGCTACTGAGCTAAACCTTAGAAATGAGAAGTATTTTGTTTGAAGGAACTACATTCACAGGCGTAGTGAAATGCCAAAGATAAAGAAGGAATGCAGCTTCAAACTTTTTACAATATAACTATGACTAGAGAAAATGGAAATTGTGAAAACGCAAACTAAGGGCTTCAAGAAAGATGGGCAACATAATTGCATCAAAGCAGTATACCGTTGGACTTTTACCATTTTATCCATTTTGCACATACCTCCTACTATTGTTTACACACAATTAGATCAGAACAAAAGCACTTGGATTTTGGAGCCCATAGTTTCCCATAAGCATTGCACAGATACCTCAGATGCAATAACATGCATGATAGGTGGCATCCTGCCAAAGTTGATGGAATCTTATAAGTACTCAATGTTGCAGAGACTTTCCACTAATAACATCTACACCAACTCTCTATTCATGTAATTCCGTTCGTGTTGAAGGTATTATGGCTCCCCAAAGAACAGTAAGCTATCAAGTTGGCATACATATTAGCGTTCATAATACCACATGATTGCATGAGTTGGGATATACAAAACCATATTGTTGTGATAAAGCCCCACCATAGAAAGGCCATAAACCCATAGAAGGGCCATGGGCGCCACTGATAACATGAGTTGTCTGATAAAATCATAAATAAGTATCAGCCACCATGACGGGCAACCTAAAACACATTTAGCCCATTTCTGGGAACCCACTTTAACCACATAATGACTCAAATACTAAGTGATAGCCCTCTTCCCCATCCACAATCATCTATAGTGCCCCATTCCTCTTGTATGGCAACTGTTTCAGATTGGGATCAGATCTGTTCTTAACTGTTACAGCTCAGGTGAATTGGTCTAGGAGGTTGCAACTTACTATTAGAATCATTCTCATTGCCGTCTAAGAGTGACACCTAGACTCTAAAGGTAACATTATGTTGTTTAAGGTATGACTGAGCACTCCACATGCTGCTATAAAATATTCACTTCAGTTATGACACATAACACTTATAAAAAAATTAGATGGAAGTAACATATATTGATATAAGGAGAGTACAAAACAGCCTGAAAATCTTTAGGAGGAAAACAGAATTACTGGATCAAAAGCCAATGGGCATACGTAGCTAGGTTACAAAGAGCTATGTGAATAAGACGAAGGAACCATTACACAAAAAAGACATAATAGGGACAAAAGACCACTAAGTGTTGCAGAAACATAAGAACATAGGAGATAATATTTTCCATATCCATCATTTGAAATTGTGTTTTGGGAACCCACAATGTGAAGTTTCAGCATCAGCCATAGGAGAGTTGCATCCTTGAGAGCACAGCATTTTGTTGAAGTGCATCACCAGGACCTCACGCTCATTTGCTTATGCCAGTGTGGCATTCGAACTTTCGTTCTATTGAGAACTTCTATGGGTGTTTCTTTCCTCTGACATATGAGCTTGAGGTAGGTGTCCCAAGTGCTGCCGCCTTGAGCATTAGATATCATATCCTCTAGACAGTATAACCTGCAATCCTTTATCTTAGCCTTGTGCTTGAGCATGTCAAAGACATCTTTTTGTTGGGAATTCAGGGAGGTCAGTTAAACAATTTTATGCATTCAGTTAGCATATGAGTGAAATATTATTGTTCCCCTAATTTAATACCAAGCAGTTCCAACCTGATTTCCAGCCTCTGAACAACATGAACTAAGCCTTGGCAAATCTCTAAAATGTTAGGGATTGTATATGTCTGCATGTTGGTAGAGGAGAGAGTTGGGTGAATGAGGTTGGCATTAGGATTGAAGAGATGAAGACAGGCCACCATGAAGCATGGAGGTTCCGCTGGCACCACTATTATTCCCAAGACCCATTATAGAGCTTGCAGTTTTCATGGATAACGGAGTATACCGTAAATAATGAACATACAAGCGAAGTGTGGATTGATAGTCGTAGTATATTGTGATCCAGAAGGATCCAGAAAAACAATCCAGGGAGGTCAGTTTAACAATTTTATGCATTCAGCTAGTATATGAGTGAAATCTCATTGTTCCACTAACTTAATACCAAGCAATTCTAACCTGCTTTCCAGCCTCTGAACAACAAGAACTCAGTCTTGGTAAATCTCCGCAATGTCAGAAATAATAAGATTTGCATTAAAGGAACTGGGGATTGTAAAGGTCTGCATGTTGGTAAAGGAGAGAGTTGGGTGAATGAGGTTGGCATTAGGATTGAAGAGATGAAGACAGGCCACCATGAAGCATGGAGGTTTCGTTGGCACCACTATTATGCCCAAGCCCCGTTAAATAGCTTGCAGGTTTCGTGGATAATGGAGTATAACTATAAATAATGAAAATACGAGCAAAGAGTGGATTAATAGAATATTGTGATCCATATGGATCCAAAATAAAAATCAATACATCAGACAACAAACAATAAACCTGGTTTCAACCATCAGCAAAGCTTCAAAGGAGAAGTTCTAGACTAGATGGCAAAACCACCACTTCATACAAGCAGCAGTTATGTAACCATTGGTTCCTACAAGGTGTCGATTACAAAACCACTAGTTTGCATCAACTCACAGTTTTGCCCACGGAAACCATATAGGTCCTTCACAAACAGATTAAGTGTCTCTTCCCATTCTTTGAAGGTTGAAGATCTTGTGGTGCACGAAAGGTTAGCTTCAAGCATGATATGGACGGCATGAACAAAGAAAGGCATCAGTGAATAGAGAGAGTGTACAATTGTTTGTAGAAGGGATTGGAGAGAGGAATCAGTGAGGAAAGTTTAGTGATCAAGATAGTTGTATGTTTTACTTGTTCTATATCTCATTGCAATCCATCTATGGCCATAAGAAGATAGAAAGTAGAGTGATTGCCTCCTCCACTGGTTTTTCTCAACACCTTGTGGGGTTTTCCAAATTAAAAATCTCTAGGTCATTTGGCTCCCTGATTCTGAGTGCAATTTATGTTTCATTGCATTCATATTCCAGTTCTTAAGTCTTGTTTACTCTTCCAAATGAAAAATAGCACTAATTCTAAGTCATTGCATGGATTGAACTTTTTTTTTTTCTGTTTTGTGAAAAACATCTCAAGAAAGATGCCACATTCGGGTAAGTCCCAAGGAGGTAGGAGTATCTCTTCCACCAAAATTGCCTAGGGCTCGCACTTGGGCTGCCCCCTTTAGCTTGCTCAAAGAGCACATCTAACCAAAAGATAAGCAGTCACCGAGTTGTGCATGTAGCGGCCGAAAAAACCAACAAGAGTGAAATCTTATGGCTCATGCAAAACTGAGGTCAAAAGAGAAACTGACATGATTCCAATCAAGGCCAGAATTGGAAGCACGCTCAATTACCGCAAAGAGCCATGCAGAGGAAGCCACTAACCATTTAAGGAAATCAAAACCCAATAGCAGCCTTCTAAGGAAGAAAGAAAAGCTTCAAAAAAACTTTAACAATCAGTTTTGTCACTGTCCAGAGCTAAAATGCACAAGAGATCATTCCTTAGTTTAGTCGGCCACCATAGAGGAGGGTCAAAGCCTTTCACCTCAAATTGGTCAAGAGCCCAATTGGCAAGAGCATCCGCAACTTTATTGAAACCCCTAGAAGTGTGTGAATAAAAGAGCCTATCAAAATTCTTTTTAAGCCATTGAATTTTGTTGAGAATTCTGTAAATTCTTTAGTCCGTGGAAATATTAGAGCTGGGATTCGAGACCAGCTTAATCCAAAATTTAGAATCAACAACCAACTGGAATTTCTTCCATCTCTCCTTCCAAGCATTCTTAAGACCTTCCACAATAGTTTGCCCTTCAGCGGAGATGTTGGTGGTGATCCCAATTCTGGCAAGAAAAAATGAAGCCATAGAGTTGTCCAACTCCCTACCAATACCTCCAATGCTTGCATAACTAGGATTCCCCCTTGACGCACCATCCGTAAAAACTCTATTGATCCTCAGAATGAGAATCAAGGAGCGATCCTTGCCTCTAGAATCAGCTTGGAGCTAAGGGGGAGAAGGAACAATGTGAAGAGCCTAACTAATAAGCATCCAACGTTGAGGAGTCAAAGGAAGTTTCATCAAATGCAAAACCAATTCTTTAATATTAGCAAGAGAGTGTTGCTAGACCCAAACACTATTTGTGACCCTTTGCCTGAACATTCTTGCATTTCGCTCCTTCCACGTATTGCATAAAACAAAAGAAACTCCAGCCCAAAGAATTTGATTAGAGAAGACATCAAACTGAAAAATGCGGCTCCAATCCTAAAGAGGTTGAATCAAAGACGAAAAAGCAATCCATGGGATGCCTAAAATACACGCCAGGGGTTGCCATTGCTCGATAATGAATGGACAAGAAAAGAAGAGGTGAGAAAAAGTATCCTTGTGGTCTTCACAAAGCACACATCTAAAGGTGCCATTAAAGTCCCTTTTCATAAGCTGATCTCCCATAAGCGCCCTACCATGTAGGAGAAGCCAAATGAAAAATCCAACTTTAGGCCACAAATTTTGATGCCATAGTTGCTTAAAAATCTTCTTCAGAGGCTGAGCTGAAGATTGACAAAGAGAAAAATAGCTACTAGCCACTGTATAGTTCCCATTTCTCTGGCCTCCCCAAGCTAGCAAGTCGTCATCATCAAAACAAGAAAGATCACTGTTTTTTAAAATATGAAGCAGTTGGGTTTTATAATCTGAAGAAATTGGAATTGGCCAATCTTTGGGAGAAATTCACTCCCTTTCGAAAACCTACTCTCTACTAGGCTTATTAGAATACTTATCAGCTATTATCCAACCTTTTTGATGCATTTATTCCATAAGTGTATCAAAATGGGAATATTGTTCAACAAGAGGGGGGTGACCATCCCAAGAATCAATCCAAAAATGGGCCTTTTTACAATTATTGATTATCCAAAACTTATTCTTAACAATAGACTCACCAAATTTAAGAATCACTAGCACTGGAGAACCTTTTGAGAGAAGGGAGAAACGAACTATTTGATTAGGGAGATTATTTTCTGCATATTTGGCTCGCAAAGTTTGTGCCCAAAGCTGTGAAAGAAACTGAAGATCCCAGAAAAGCTTGGCAGCTAAAGCTTGACCATTTAGCTGAGCTGAGCGAAAACCCAAACCCCCTTTGATGCTTGTGGAGACAAAGCGTGGTCCATTTCACCAAAGACCATTTTTTAATACGTTGCGGCCCTCTCCATAAAACCGTGTGGCAAATTTGGTCAATTTCTTTGAAGATAGCTTTGGGAACATACTAATGGACGAGAAGAAAATGGGAAAAGCTTGAAAAACATTTTTGATCAAGGTGACTCGCACTCCCATCCAAAGCCATCTATTAGTCCATTTAGAAATCTTAGTTTTCGGTCTATCCAGTAACCAGCTCCAGCTATAAAGTCTAGCTTCTCTTAAGGGAACACCAAGATAGATAACTAGTAAAGAAGCTTTCCAGAAACGAAGTTTATCAAGAATCATAGCCCCTTGTCTAGGAGTCATATGAAAGAAGTAAATTTTGGACTTATCCTCGCTAAAAATCTGACTAGTTGCAGCCCTAAAAAGTTGCAATTTCTTGTTAAAGTTCGAAGCCTCTTGATTTGTAGCTTTGCCCATAAGGGAGGAATCATCCACAAACTGCAAATGCATCAGCAAATTAAGACTCTTAGCAAGAGTAACGCCTTCAATAATTATGGTATTTCTATCACTGGCAATAATTTTGTTACTTCTATCACTGGCAATAATTCTACGCAAACTTTCCGCCAGAATGATAAATAAGTGGGAAGATAGAGGATCTCCTTGTTGAAGGCCACTGGAAGCGCCCAAAAATCTGGTAGGACTCGCATTGACAAGAACCGAAAAAGAGACCGAGGAAATACCACCTTTCATGCAAAGAACCCAATCAACATGAATTGAACTATTATTTTGATATAAACTTGAAAGTGGGCCAAGGATTCAGGATAGAGGGCATGTATGGCACTTCTTGACTTTGAAAAAGCTTATGATAGAATTGAGTGGCTCTTCATTGACCTAATGTTGAAAATGTTGGGGTTCAGAGGTAAATTTGTCGAATGGTCTCAATGCTCTTCCAAGTTGCCTCAACTCAAGTTGAAATCAATGGGGAGCTCACAAAGTGCTTTGTTCTTAAGAGATCCATTAACCAAGGATGCCCTCTAGCACCATGCTTGTGTGTTATTGTGGCTGAAGTTCTCCACTACCTACTCAAGGACACTACTTTAGGGGCCTTGGCTAGGGGAATTGTCTTACCCAATCAAGATGAGTTGATTGATATCCAATTTGTTGATGATGCCTCTCTTTTCCCAAAATTGGACCCTAGTAACTTGGACCAGGTTGCTTGACGGATTGATATTTATTGTTCTACCTCTAGATCTAAAATTTTTGTTTCAAAATCCTTGTTGCTAGGATGGACCAAGAATCTTCTTGATTGGATTTCTTCTCTAGGTTGATCCTGAGGAGGCCCTAACAAAAAGGTCAAATTCTTGGGTATTTTGTTTGCACTCTCCCCATCCTTAAATGAAATGTGGCAGTGGGTGTTTGATAAAGTCTCTCATAAAGTTTCGAAGTGGCAAGAAAACTTGCTCTCATTACCAAGAAGGATTCAAGGTGGTCAAAAGGTCCTTTCATCATTCTTGTGTTGGTACTTTTGTACTTTGCAGTCCCTTTGGCCTACTTTGGTGGTTATTTGTCGGGCATTAATATATTTATCTTATCTCATCTTATCTATTTACTAATCTTCTACCTAGTTGTTCCCCAATTCTCACATTGATAAACTCCACAAAATTATTAAAGACTTTCTTTGGTCTAATGGTAATGGAGGTAAGAAGAGGCATGTTGCAAGATGGGACATTTGTTGTTTGCCAAAACCTTTGGGTGGGGCTTGGAATTAAAAATATTATAGTGCAATGTATTTCTCTCTATGAAATGGATTCTAAGATCCCTAACTAGTAATGAACCATGGAAAGTTCTAGCCAAATTCAACATTGCTAATGGTTTTCCCAAAGGCAAAATGAGTTGGAAAGGGATCCATATGGATGACTTATTATTTGGGTCTTTCTTTGTATGTACTCCTAGAACTATCAATTTTCAATCAATTTGGAAAGCTTGGGAATAGGTAAAGCATTTGATTGTGAGGCAGCCTATCTTCTCCTAGTTGACACTAGGTGTCAAGGTTACATATCACTATGGTGGAACCTATAGCATAAGAACAAGGCTTTAGCTTCAACTAGAGGGTGTTCGGTTCACATGTGGTTTAAAAAGGCTACCAAGACCTTTCAGGACTTGTACAAATATGGAAAGTAGCTAGATTGGGAAGATGTCAAAGCAATGTTCAACCTCCCCCATTCCCATGCCAGAAAATATACTATGATTTGTAACTATCTCAAGATTTCACCAATGACTATCATGGATGATGAAGGGGGTTCTATGATAATGCCAAGTAGTTAAATAGACGCCCCACCCCCACTTAAGGCCACCACTAAGCAAATCTATGAGTGGCTTGTCTTCTCCCCAAATGTGCTGCTTGGCCTTAACAGCAAGTGGAACATCTATGACCCTCAGAAGATTTGGAATGATAGGTTTTTTGTGTTATGCTCCTCTTGTGTTGAACCCAAGAAAGAATTCTTTGGATCATAGATTCAAAAATAGCTAAAACACGGCAATTACTCATGAGTTGATAGAAAAATGATAGATCTTCAAGAAAATCACGAGACTGTGCAATTAATTGGTAATTTTTGTCAAGTAATACTTACAATTACTCGGCGAAAATCACCAATTAATCGGCATGACTTGGGCAGTAAAAGAATAAAAAGCCCAAAATGAAAAAAGACGATTTCATTCCAAGAACCATGTTTTCTACATTTTTCCTATGCAAATACAATCATTGTGACAGTGGAGCTAGGGTTTTAAGAATATAACTCAGGAGTTGTGATTGATATTTCATATTAGTTAATATAGTCTATGACTCTATGGGCATTGTAGTTTGTAACTTTGTACTCTGTATTCTTTTTTGGTTGAAAATTAATAAAAAATATACTTATGCATTCCCTACATTCATTTCTCATGTCATTTAACAATGTTTTACATGTTATTTAAATTTATTTTATGAATTTATATGTTTTTCAAAAGTAGAAATAAAGTTGTCAAGTAATGCCATGTAATAGCCAAGAAACTCCCGTGTACCGAGTATGAGAGAAAAAATTGGGCTGCAGAGTAATCTCTGAGTACAAGTTTTTGAAATATACTTTAGATGGCTCCTCCTTCATGACAAACTTCTTGTTGGGTCTCACATGAGTAAAATGTGTATTGGTAGTAAATTTTGTTTTGTTTGTAGTTTTCTTGAAACTGTTATGCACGTGTTTTTTTACTGCCCTTATGCTAAGTCAATTTGGTCCAAAGTTTTGGTTGTCTGGAATTTTGTTGCTTAAAAGGAAATCTCTTGGAATGATATTCTTTTTGGTATTATTAGTTCCTTTATGCTTAAGTTGTGGTTTTTCATGTCTACTACGGTATTGTGGTTTCTTTGGAAAGCAAGAAATGATGATATCTTTCAAGGTATTGGCAAGGGGGTTACTAACTTCAACTCTGAAGCCATGATCCATTTATTTGTTGTGCAGGTTAGTGTACAAATACAGATCCCAAGGGAGGATCTGGGGAAGTTCTTGGTCTTTGGGTCCATTCAGGTCAATCCAGAGTTTTAGAAGCATGTTAGTAACTTTGCAAAAATTGGCAGAATGCCCAATTGGCTGGAATCCGCAGACTCTGATTCAGAGGATGAATATTTATGCCTGGTCGGGATCCAATAACTCAAACCTGCTTCTTGTAAGTGGTCCATGAAAGCATGTTAGAACCAGTGCAAAATGAACTGGTGGATAGCATTGATGCTTCTCTTATTAATATTGATCCCCCCAAGGCCCTGAATCACGATGATATTATGAAGGCAAACTATGAAACTTTGGTTCGAATGGAAAGCAGACAAGCTCACTTAAAAAACAGTCAGCTACTCGGTAGTGCAAATGCTAATGAGGTTGAAAATAAAGGGTCCATGGCTAATATGCTTTCAAGGGGGTCTCCTTCAGGTCAGACTTCAGGGCTTGCTGGTTCAAATAGAGAGACTTACAATTGGGTTCAGAACTTGGTCAAGAAGCACATGAAGGAAATTTGTCAGAAATTACAGCAGCACTTAGGAGTGGAATCAGTTGATGGTGATAATCAGGATGAAGGTTGTTTTCCTGGACTGGATGCTAATAGTGGGGTCAATATGGACAGCCTAGAGGGACCTGTAGTGAATAGAAGAGCACTAGGTGGAGATGTACAGGGTCATTATGAGGGACCTGTCGACAGCTTGTTGAGACCTGGTCATGAATAGTTTTTCTTTATTTTCTATGATTTTTTTGTTTATATTGCATGACGGACTAGTTGGTGATACTTTTCATACCAGTGTAACTTCTTGTTGTTAGAAGGGCTTTGCCTTGAACTTTTTGATTGTTGTTTTCCCGACTAGGCTAATATTTTGTTTTGATATGTTTCTAAGTGGTTGACCTTTGGGTCGTATATCATTTTGTAAACTTTTTACAATATTAAAATAAAGTAAATTTAAAGTAGAACAGCATTGTGTGATTTTTTGAATTCTAGCAAGTTTGTTACTTGAGGGTTTATGAATCATTTTGGTATCAGAGCATATTAATCTTTGGGTTATTGTGAAAAAATATGATTGATTTGTATAACAATGACAAGACCTCAAGAAGAAGAATTGTTGCCATGCGATCCAGAGATATCTACAAGAAAGTGGAATAAACAAGTCAGAGAAAAGGCTCACAAAGGTGAAGAAAATCTTCCCAAGAGAGTAGCTGCATGAGAATCATACATGCACAGCGTGATGAAGTCTCAAGATCCTATCACTAAACAGCAGAAGCTCACAACTAAGAACCAAGGATCCGTAGACGCTCTATCTCACTCTATAGTCAAGAAGCTTGAACCCCATGAAGAAGAATCTGAAATGGGAGAATAGACCATGGACAAGCATGAAGAAGAACCTCCTAAAGACAAAGGTAAAGATAAGGTAAAATCTGAACATACTCCTTTCAAAGTTGAAACAAATGTTGAGATTAAATACTTTGAAGGACAAGTAGATGCAAAAGTATAAGATAAGTGGTTGAAGAAAATTGAGATCTATTTTAGTGTGTATAACGTAAGGAGACAAAAGATTTCTTTTGCATGTCTCAAAATGGAAGGCCATGTTCTAGATTGGTGGGAAACCTACCGAGCAGCTTCCGAAAGGTAGAAGAAGCAATATGTAGATAAGTCGAGTGATTTTATAGATTTATTGTGTAAGAATTTTATCCTATTGGGCATAAAACTGATCAAAAGATTAAGTGGCAGTATTATAAGCAAGGACAAAGTCAATGTATGCAAGATTATACCACAGAGTTCCATAGATGAGCCATGCTCATGGGAATTGGACTTGGAAGATGAGAACAATGTGGCCAACTAGTTGGGAGGTCTCCATTCACATATGAGGAGACGGGTCATCTAAAGTAAAGATCTTGATGAAGCATGCTTGCAAGCATACTACATTGAGTAAGATAAGAAGCACGAAGAGGGAGAATCCTTAAATAAAAATCAGCCCACAAATCAAGTCAAGAAAGAGCAAAACCAGTTTTAGAAGACCTTCAAGAAAGGTAAATGGAAAGGTAAGAGGAATGACAAAACTTTGCATAGTTGGAGGGATCCAAAGAACCATTGTAATCATTGTGTTATATATGGTCATATTGATGCTTTGTGTTGGAAGTTGCATCTGACATTGCTTCCCAAGAATCGGGCCAAGGAGGACTCCAAGAAGTCCATGGTGTCTTTGAGCAAATGAAGGGAAAAAATCAAGGACAATTCTGATGTAGAAAAGAAGCTTGGTTGCACTGCCACCAACACGAACATAAGGAACTAGAAAGAGAAGAGATGAGCAAACTCTTCTGAATCAAAACTCAAATCAAGAAAAAATGCACTTGTTGATATTAGGTCTCAATTTGATTTGATTGCAGATGAGGTGGTAAAGAAGCTTGAGTTACAAATATAAGATCATCCACATCTATATCCTTTGGGCTGGGTGAAGAAGGGTGTTGAAACTAAAGTTACAAAAAGATACAAATTCAAATTTGGGACTAACCCACAATATGTTGACGATCTAGAAGCAAATATGATTTCTTGTGATGCATTTGATGTGGTGTTTAGAAGTCCTTGTATCTTAGGGATGCTATGTTCAAGAGATTGATCGTGTTAACCAGGGATTGAAGGGATTGGATGAGTTGCTGCAATATTTTCAAAATGTGTTCCAAACTCCTAAGAGTTTGCCTCCAAAAGGGGAAGTAGAGCATGAGATTCAATTGATTTCCGAATCTTTCTCTATCTAACATTGGTTTGTGTTAGTGATCACTCTTGGAGAGTAACGAGGTCAAGAAGCAACTTCAAGAATTGCTAGAACAAGGCATCAGACAACCAAGCACTTCACTATGTGAACCACCCAATTGTGATGATGCAAAAGAAAGATGGTTCTAGAGGATGTGCATTGAGTATTGTGCCTTGAACAAGATCACAATAAAGTACCGATATCCACTTCCACAGATTAATGATTTACTAGACCAACTTCAGCATGCTAAATATTTCACAAAATTGGATCTCAAGTCAAGCGATCATCAAGTTTAGATGGAGGAGGATGTAGGGAAGACAGACTTCAAGACAAAACAAGGTTTGTATGAATGGATGGTACTTCATTTTGAATTACTTAATAATGTATCTCGATGATGTTCTGATTTTTAGTGCTCCATGGAAAGAACATATAACACATTTCAAACAAGTCTTGCAAGTGTTGAAAGAAAACAACTTTTGTGCAATATGAAGAAATGTTAGTTTGCAAAACAATCACTCCTCTATTTGAGGCATGTGGTTGGAGAGGGGGAATTAAGAGTGGACACAATGAAGTTTGAGGCCATAACAAATTGGCCCACACCAAAAAGTGCCACCGACAAAAGAAATTTTGTAGGAGCAGTACAATACATGAGGAAGTTTATTCCAGCTTTCTCCACAATAGCCGCACCTATACATTTAATTGCAGCAATGGATAAGAGCTTTCAATGGGGTAAGGAACATGATAGTGCTTTTGATTCATTAAGTATAAAAATAGCCATGAATTAGTTCTTGTTATTCCTAATTTGCAGCAGCCATTCAAAGTTGAAACGGATGCAACCGAGTACACTATGGGGTCAATTTTGTTGCAAGAAAGTAAGCCCATTTGTTATCATTCAAAGGTTATTTATTTAGCAGTAAGAGGGTATCTTGTTTATGATAAAGAAATGTATGCACTAGTTCAAGCAATTAAGAAATGGAAGCATTATTTATCTATCGTGCACATTGACCACAAACATCTTCAATATTTATAAGCACAAAGTAAATTACAGCAACCAAGACAATACAAATGGATGGAATTTCTTCAACAGTTCCATTTGGTGATCAAGTATAAGAAGGGTACCACAAACGTAGTGGCAAATATGTTATCTAGGCCACCAATAAAACATGTTTCAAAATTGACAACAATCTCACAAATTGAGCCATTGACAAAAGAGGCTTATGAAAAAACATATGCACAAGATGCAGACTTTGGGAAGACATTCACGCAATTGCAAGTCAAGAAAGCAAAAGATTAAGTCAAGGATGGATGCTATCTCAAGGATGGGCTACTCTACAAGCGGGATAAGCTATGTGTGGCAAAGGGGAAAGACTAATCTTGATTAAGGAGGCGCATACTTCAAAGGTCTTTAGCCCTGCCTAGCCTAATGAGGCATGAGGATCAGATTTCAAGGTGAATGCGTGAAGGAGAGCATGGATAGAGGTAGGTCAAGTTGTTTCAGGAGTGATCATGAAGTAAGAGGTTATGGTTTGCTATGGACTGCATCAGGGATGCTACAAATTACATCAGGTTTGCTAAGATTGCAGTAGGCTTGCTACGAACTGCATTAGGTAGCTACGGATTACATCAGGTTTACTACGGATTACATCAGACATGCTACGGACTGTATCTGGAAGCTACGAATTACATCAGAGTTGCTACATACTGCATCAGGCATGCTTTGTATTGTATCAAGCATGTTACGGATTACATCATGGTTGCTACGGATTCGCATCAGGCTTGCTACGGACTGTATCAAAGGTGCTATGGACTACATCAGAGCTACTGCAAATTTCATCAAGTCTACTACAGACTTCATCAGGCCGACACTAAATGTATTCTAATGATTACTTGGTCTATCTCAGCGTTGTTTTAATCAAGCCAACCTATGCGAGTGAGCTTTTAAATAAGCTAATGTGAAGTATGTTTTCAAAAAAGAATAAATCATTTTATAGCCGACCATGGAGTTTTGTTTGGCCGACTTGAAGAGGTTGTTGACCAACATCTTGTATATAAGCAAGATCAAATTGTCTTTTTGAAGTATGGAAATAGAGATTTATTATTCGCTAAGGAGCAAAGCAGAGGTCTGTTGAGGAACGAATGGCCGGAGAGGATGAATAGATAAATTCGCTCTAAGGAGCAAAGCAGAGCCCTGCTGAGGAACAGAGGCCCAGAGAGGAGTGAGTATGAAATCATCGAATGATTCATAAAGTATACAGAATCAGCTAAAAGAAATGATCAAAAAACGCAGAGAGGATAGAGTCTTTTAAAGAGCATAGAAAGAGAGCCTAATGTGTCTATTTGATTGAGCAGATAAAGAGAGCAAAAAAAATATTAGAATGAATATGAGAGTAATGAGCAGAAAAACAGTAGAATGAATCTAAGATCGATAAGCAGAGAGAAGAATTGTACCATCATTTGTTGACAGAAGCAACCAAGAAAGGTGGATGATCTAAAGCAGTTGACTTGGTGCTTGGCAAAGAGGGTTGAAGCCTCCTGTAGATTGTTGTCTACAAATCAAGGAGAGGGTGCTCCTTAGCAAGTGGGCGCTTGCTAAATCTTTTTGTCAAGTCGGTGCTTGACTATTCGGAGTTGGTGCCTCAAGCTGAGTGGGTGCTCAGCAATCTTGTTGACTCATTGCAAATCTGATTTAGGACATGTAGTCCATGCAGTGATCATTGTGGGTTTTCTTCCCTTTAAAGGTTTCCCACATATTGCATGTGTTATGTCTTTATGTTCTTTGTTGTGTTTTGACTGCTCTGTGGATTTTGTATTAATGTTTGATTAACGGGCTAAAGATTAGAAGAAAGTTTTAAGAGCTCATTGATTCACCCCCCACTCTCAGTGGTTGTGCTTCCAACAATTGGTATCAGAGCAGGTTCTTCAAGGCCAAGCTTAACAGCTGGAAGGTAGATCCTGAGAAGCACAATGTCTAGTCATCAAGTACAAGAAGGGTTTTAACAAACAAGGCCCTTTTGTTCACTGGAACCAATTATGCCTTTTGTAGCATTAGGATGAAGACCTACTTGATGGCTCTTGGGTTTGGCATTTGGCAGTCCGCTGTTGATGGGTATACTATCCTTCAAACTCCTCCAACTGACACTGTAAGAAAGAAAGCAAGTGAGAACAATTCAAAGGCTATGAATGCTATATTGTGTGGATTGGCAGAATCTGAGTTTGTTAAAGTGATGCAATGTGAATCAGTTAAGGCAATTTGGGACAAGTTACAGCTCATCTATGAAGGTGATATCAAGGTAAAATTAGCAAAGCTTCAAACCTATAGAAGACAGTGTGAAGGTCTAAAGATCAAGGAAGAAGAAAAAATTGCAGCATGTCTTCTTAGAGTTGATGAAGTAGTCAACATAATCAGAGGTCTTGGAGAAAAGGTTAATGAGTCAATTGTTGTTCAAAAAGTTCTAAGATCCTTGACTCCAAGATTTGACTCGAAGGTGTTAGCAGTTGAAGAAGTAAAAGACTTACACAAGTTACAAATGGATGAGCTTCATGGAATACTTACTGCCTATGAGATGAGGACTGATGATGGAAGATCTTCCAAAAGGGAAGCAACATTCAAAGTTGCAAAGAAAACGCAAATCAAAAAAGTTGAAATTGATAGTCACACTGATATTGATGAAGACAAAGCCAAAGCCTTATTTGTGAGGAAACTGAGATAAGGTTCACGTAAGTACAAAGGCATGCTACCATTCAAATGTTTCAATTGTGGCAAGATTTGTCATTTTGTTGCCAAACGTCCTCAAAAGGAAATACATGATCATGATGAAAAACATGGTGAAGAGAATAAGTAGTCTGACAAGTATGACAAGAGCAAGAAAAATGTCAAGCAAGGTGACTATAAGAAAAAGTTCTTCAATAACAAAAAGAGTTTATATTCTAAAGAAGACAATTCTTCTAAGTCGGTGATAAAGATATCTCAGACAGTGATGACTACAGTTAAGACCATAGAAGTGATGAAGCTTTGTTTGTGGCCATTAAAGTTGAAGATGGAAATAGTTCAAAAGAACAAATCTTCATGGATGATGAAGAAATGGATGAAGAAGCCGAGGTTGATCTTGAAGCAGAACTTATCAGTGCTTTAAATGAATTAAAGAGTCAGAAAGAAAAACCAAGAGTTGAAGTCTCTAGTCAAAAGTCATGAAGAACAGATATGTATCTTGGAAACCAAGATAACTAAGAGTGCCAAGGAAGTTGAGGAAGTCATCAACAATCTCAAGACTCAATTAGAAGAAGCAAATGCAAGTCTAAAGTCCAAGGAAGGAAAGTGCAATGAGTATAAATTTGAGATAGTTTTATTGAAGTCAGATTTGGAACAGTTCACAGTCAAATTGAAAAATTGTCAAAAGTTTGAAAAGAACAATGGAATTCTTGATGACATATTGAACAGTCAAAGGTCACCTCTCATCAAAACAGGCCTTGGATACACAGACAACCAGAAGATTAGCAAGGAAGAGCAGAGTATCAGTAAGCCAAAGACATATGTTGATGCTCTCAAGAAATTTGAGATTGTGAATGACAGTCAGAGGTCAAGACAAGTCAAGAATATTATCTCTCCTCTCAGAAATAGCAAAAGTGTTTATGCCTTTCAAAGATCATTTCCTATCAGGCAACCGAATGCAATAAAGTACATGAATTTCTTTTATGGCTATTGTTTTTCTGCAATCAGTTTAGACATAGAATTGTAGATTGTAGATCAAATGCTAGAAACAATTATGCATGGAGAAGTGATATGAATAGTCATGGATTTCCAAAAAGATTCTCAAATTCAATTGTCCAAAGGTCAAATATCAATAGAAACAATATGATTTGTTACAACTATAGTAGAGTTGGACATATTGCAAGATTTTGTAGATTGGGTTATGCAAATCCCCCTAGTCAAAACAAGAAAATGTATGTTCAAGTTGATAAGAAGTTAGAACCTTTGAAAATATTGATAAAGGAGCAAGAAAATGATGGTCCAAAGGAAGAAGAATCCATGTTAGCACAAGTTGTTTTTCATACTCAAGATGAGAGTTTGAAATGGTAAATTGACAATGGTTGTTCAAGCCATATGATAGGTGACAAGAATAAATTTATATCTTTGAAGAAGACTACTGAGGTACAATCAAGTTTGGAGACAATACAACCGCTAATATTGTTGACAAGGAAATACTAAGTCTTGACAATGGGAAAACTAAAACTGAGAATGTGTTGTGTAAAAAGACTAAAGCATAATTTGTTGAGTGTTAATCAAATGTGTAATCAAGGATATACTCTGACTTTTCATGCTAAGGATGTGATATAAGAAAAGCAAGCTCAGGAAGATTGGTAGCAAATGCTAACAGGACTGAAAATAATTTGTATGTTTTGAATGAGATCAAGAAGGATAGGTGTTTGATGAGTCAAGTGGATGAGTTGAATGCTTCAATCAAGCCTAAGTGGATTCTAAGAAGGGACTATCAGTCTCATAATTGCAAGATCGCTGAGAAGAGTGGTTTGGAGATCTGGGAATCTCCTAAGTTCATGGTGTTTTAAGAGCCCTATGGAAAGGGGCGACTCTATTGGGTTTTATGGAAACACTCTTCTATCAATAGAAGCATGAGGTTGTAGTCAAAAAAGGATTCATCTTGAGAGGATTCCATGTTGTCTATGTTGCAAGGTATGAGTTGATTTATTTGTAACTTGTATGTATATGACAAGGTGAAAAGAGTTTTGGTTAGTATGAGCATTGATTCTAGAGATCAGTTCATGAGGAGCCATGGTATGGAATGCAAGTCTGAGCATAGGATTGTGTCTAGTGACATATGGAATGTGGTTTGGTCTGCAAGACCAATATGGTCATAGAGAATATGGTCATAGAGACAAGTAAGATGTTGTTGACAGAGTTGGAAGCATGATGAAAACTTGTGTTGATTGGTATATGAGAGGTAAGCAAAAAGTTGTTCTATGTTTCTAACAGTTGATAGCTTTATTTGTGTTGAGAATTGGTATTGGTATGAAGATGCTTGAAGGAAGTTGAGAATGGTTTGAGAGGCCTGATAACTCAAGTGATGAGCATAAGCTGTGAAGACAAAGGGGGAGTCCCTAATTCTTCAGTTGGTGTCAAAAATAGGGTAACCTAGTGAGTGATCAAGAGTTTGATCTATATCAGTCATAACAAGAACAAGGTGAGTGTTCCTGTGTATCTTAATTCATTTGAAGAAGGTATGCATGGAGTTAGGGGGATCACGTTTCTGAGAGTGGTTTCCATCTTGTGACTCGAGAGGAGAGTATGGAGTTAGGGGGAGCTTTGTAGCTCTATGTTGTGAAGTGTCAAGATAGTGATGTAGAAGTCATAAGAAGCATGGTTTCTTGAGGTACAATTCAAGTGTTCCAGAAGTTGTCTACAACAATTGGTATGAGCCTAAGGTGAGTTTTTGTCAGAATTTCATTATGTTGTTTATTGAAGTTCAGGTCCAAGGATCAGATGACAGTTTGTGAAAGACCCTTTGTCATTAATGTCAAAAAGGGAAGAATGAGCCAATGGGAAAAGTACCATTTTGAAGTGATTTCAGATTGTAGTGTGTTTCCCATCAACGTGTTTGCCATCAATAACAAAGGGGGAGTTTGTTGGCATGTTGTTGTCATTGATGTCAAAAGAATGCATCATGTAAAGGCATAATGGTCATTGATGTCAAAGGTATGTTTGGTCAAGTGCTTGAGCAATGGTAGTGGCATAAAGAGAGTGTTTATCAGTGAGTATTTTGGATATGAGTAGTCTGTTGAGAGTGTGTTCTCAGTTGGCAACATGTTGTCAAAGGTGATTAGTGATCAAGGTTGATGTTGTCATTATTATTGCATCTTGTGAGGTTTGGTGTCAAAGGTGTTCAGGTGCATGGAAGAGAGATGTCAAGTCATATGAAGCTTGGTCATGTGGTTTTAGGTCTATATGAGACTGTGGAAGATTGTTGTCATCAGAAAGAGAATGGTGCAGTGATATGAGTGTGTTGTGATATCTTATATCTACTTGTTTGATGTTTTGTTGAGACCATGACATGGAAGGAACAGGCCAAGGTGTCAAATGCATTGGAAGCTTGAGCCTAGTCATGGCATGGTGAAGGTATGAGTTGGTGGCATGATAAGGTGAGTGAACTCAGGCATGTGAAAGGTTGTGAAGGTTGTGTGAGCATCAAAATAAGGTGTGGATGCACTTAGAAGTGTTTCAAAGTGAGACTTTGAAGGTAGGTCCTTCAGTCTTGGCCTACACCTAGACCAGTCTTTAGCCCTACCTAGCCTAATGAGGCATGAGGATCAAATTTCAAGGTGAATGCGTGAAGGAGAGCATGGATAGAGTAGGTCAAGTTGTTTCAGGAGTGATCATGAAGTATAAGGTTATGGTTTGCTACGAACCGCATTAGACACGCTACGGATTACATCAGGTTTGTTACAGATTGCAACAAGCTTGCTACGGACTGCATCAAGCAGCTACAGATTACATCAGGTTTGCTACGGACTACATCAGGTATACTACAGACTGTATCAGACAGCTACGAATTACATCAGGGTTGCTACGAACTGCATCAAGCATGCTACCGACCGCATCAGGCAGCTACGGATTACATTAGGGTTGCTACGGACTGCATCAAGCATGCTACCGACCGCATCAAGCATTTACATCAAGGTTGCTACGGATTGCACCAAGCTTGCTACGAACTGCATCAAGGGTGCTACAGACTGCATCAAAGCTACTAAGAATTTTATCAAGTCTACTACAGACTTCATCAGGGCGACACTAAATGTATTCTAATGATTACTTGGTCTATCTCAGCTTTGTTTTAATCAGGCCGACCTATGTGAGTGAGCTTTTAAATAAGCTAATGTGAAATATGTTTTCAAAAAAGAATAAATCATTTTATAACCGACCATGGAGTTTTGTTTGGCCAATTTGAAGAGGTTGTTGATCAATATCTTGTATATAAGCAAGATCAAATTGTCTTTTTAAAGTATGGAAATAGAGAATTATTATTCGCTAAGGAGTAGAGCAGAGCTCTGTTGAGGAACGAATGCCCAGAGAGGATGAATGGATAAATTTGCTAAGGAGCAGAGCAGAGGTCTGTTGAGGAACAGAAGCCCAGAGAGGAGTGAGTATGAAATCATCAAAAGATTCATAGAGTATCCAGAATCAACTAAAAGAGATAAGCAAAGAATTCAGAGAGGACAGAGTCTTTTAAAGAGCAGAGAAAAAGAGCCGAATGTGTCTATTTGATTGAGCAAAGAAAGAGAGCAAAAAAAACAGCAAAATGAATCTGAGAGTGATGAGCAAAAAAACAGCAGAATGAATATGAGATCGATAAGCAGAGAGAGAAGAATTGTACCATCATTTGTTGACAGAAGCAACTGAGAAGGTGGATGATCTGAAGCAGCTGAGTTGGTGCTTGGCAAAGGGGGTTGAAGCCCCCTGTAGATTGGTATCTACAAATCAAGGAGTGGGTGCTCCTTAGCAAGTGGGTGCTTGTTGAATCTTTTTGTCAAGTCGGTGCTTGACTATTTGGGGTTGGTGCCTCAAGCTGAGTGGGTACTCAGCAATCTTGTTGACTCATTGCATATCTGATTTGGGACATGTAGTCCATGTAGTGATCACTATGGGTTTTCTTCACTTTAAGGGTTTCTCACGTATTGCATGTGTTATGTATTTATGTTCTTTGTTGTGGTTTGATTGCTCTATGGATTCTGTATTGATGTTAGATTAACCAGCTAAAGATTAGAAAAAAGTTTTAAGAGCTCACTGATTTACGCCCCCCCCCCCCCCCGCCCTCTCAGTGGCTGTGCTTCCAACAACTAGACCATGGGAAGGCATTTCTATGGATTTTCTAGGTGGATTACCTATGTCCAAGCATGGCTATGACTATCCATATGTTGTTATAGATAGATTAATCAAAAAAATGTATTTTGATTGCATGCAAGAAAATAGTGAAAAGGCATGAAACAGATGAACTTTTCTTTTCTAATGTTTGGGTACATTTTTTATTACCTAAGTCTATTGTTTCAAATAGACTTAAGATTCTTGGGAAAATTCTGGACCATATTGTAGGGAAAGATGGATACCAAACTATAGCAGAGTACCGCTTTCTATCCGCAAAGCGATGGACAAATGGAAGTGGTCAATAGGACTTTGGTGCAGCTGATAAAAGGTTATAAGAGCAAGTATCTGAGGACTTGGGATGAGTCCTTGCCATACATTCAACAATCATACAACAGGGCAGTACACACATCCACTAATAAGTCATTATTTGAAGCATGTTTGGGTTATTTTCCAACTAATCCACTTGTTGCTTTGGAACAAGGAAGGATGGAGAAGCAAGATTCACAGGTGAATGGGCAGAAAAGTTCATTGAGAGGACTAGACATATCCATCTCAAAGTGAAAGATCAGTTGGAGAAGTCTCAAGCCATGTACAAAGCCAGGTATGACCAGCACCACAAAGAGCATATGCTTAAGGTGGGTGAAAAGGTATGGTTGTACTTGAGCAAGGAAAGACTCCTAGGAAAAGCTAGGAAGCTTAAGCCACTAAGGTATAGTCAATTTTCCATCTTGGAGCAGAATTGGTGAGAATGCTTTCAAGTTTGAATTACCTTCATTTGTGAAGATGTACTTAGTTTTAAACTGCGAGAATTTGCACTTGTATGAGCCATCCAGGCTAGATGAGGAAGAAGAATAACAATTGCTCCCTTCCATAGAAAACTTGGCCGTGGACATACAAGGATAGTTGAAGGAGGATGTAGTGCTACAACGAAAAATTGGAGAGACACATAGTGGACCACAAGACTCTTGACAGATTAGACTCAAAGGGAAGAGGCCAAGGCAAACAAGATAACACTCCAAGAAGAAGGTGGAAGAGCTATTTCCACATCTCCTTACCCACTAAACACTTTTGTTGGACCAACAACCTCTCAATAAGAGAGGTATGATCCATATCGATCCAGAAAAACAATCCATTCATAAGACATCAAACCATAAAGCTGGTTTCAACCATCAGCAAAGCTTCAAGGAAGGAGTTCTACACTCAATGGCAAAATCGCTGCTTCATGCAAGCGAAAGTTAAGTAACCACCGGTTCCAACATGGTGGCAGTTATGAAACTGCCAACCAGCATCAACTGGCAGTTTCTCCTACGGCAACTATAGGGTATGGCACAAACAGACAAAGTGTCTCTTCATATTCTCAAACAGTTGAAGATCCTTTAGTGCACAAAAGGACATCTTCAAGTATGATAAGAAGAATGCCACAGACAAAGAAAGGCATCGGTGAAAAGAGTGAGTGTTCAATTGTTTGTAGGAAGGATTGGAGAAAGAAAACAGAGAGGAAAGCTTAGTGATCAGGATAGTTGTATGTTGTACTTGTTCTATATCTCATTGTAAACCGTCTTTGGCCATAAGATGATAGGAAGTAGGTAAATTGCCTCTTCCACTGGTTTCCTTACACCTTGTGGGGTTTTCCAAATCAAAAATATCTGTCATTTGTCTCCTTGATTCTCAATTCGGTTTATGTTTCATTGCATTCATATTCCAGTTCTTAAGTACTGTTTACTCTTCCAAACAGCAAATAGCACTAATTCTAAGTCATTCTACCAATTGAACTGTCATTTTGAAGTAAATTTGAATTAGAACGGCACTGTGTGACTCTATGAATTCTAGCAAATTTGTTGCTTGAGATTTTATAGATCAAATTGCATACTAGCTTCAAAGTAAGCAAACTGATGTTTTTCAGGTTTAATGTTGCTTACCTGATTCCTGTGCAAAAACATTGGAGAACTCACCGATTGCATCCAATCATCGACAATGGTATCCTCGTTGATGCAAATTACGGATTTGCCTCTAAAAAACTGATAATGAGAATTGGATGCCATTTGCGGATGAAAGTGCTGCTGCTTTTGGTTTGCATAAACATTCAAGTACTGACTTTGCTTTGAAAGACCAATTCTTGCATTAGCATTTACTGGCTTTTGATGCAATCTTTTACTCCTGAAGTTTTTTTTTAGATTTTTTTTGTTCAACATAATGCTCAGAACATGATATAATGCAGCCTGCATACCTTCACCACTCAGAATTGCACTGCTACAATAGGACATTTTAATGATGTTTGGAAGTATAATGTTCTCCATAATAGTTGAAGAGATCCTAGTTTGGCAGCCCAAAACCCTAGCCATGCCTTTCTTGAGCAATCTCCGTCCCTCTGGCAAATTTAACAAGCCACAATGCAGGCTGATACATAGATATCGTCCTTTTGGGATACAAATGACACTCAGACCGGAGGCGTAAGGTAGGAATCTTTTTGTATGCCCTCCATTTCATGTTTGTTATCTAAACATTTTCCAATTAATATGTCAAAAAGAGCACATCCTTTCCAGATTGCATGCCCTTTGTGCAATAGGTTTATGCTCCTTTTGCATACAGTCTGTACAAGCTGTGACTTTTTCAGAAAGAAGACTGGGAGTTCGGTTAAGTGTTGGGCCCTGCGCACTACATATGGCTGTTAAAGGCAAGCTAACCCTTGTAGACTCGAGCTTTTAACAGCACAATTATTATTGTAGCAGATGTGCTATTGAGTAATGGAATAAACAAAGTCAATGTGCGGCTGGAAAATAAGAGTTGAATGGGTGGTGTTAGGTATAGGGAAAGTGAAAGGAAAATAAGGGGAACCAGCATAAGTACAAATCCAAACTAGGGGAATATAGATCCAACGGAAAAAACCTAGAGGGAAATGAAGAAAATAGAACGTCACTTTAAAACGCAAAAGTAGAATCCTTAAAAAGCAAAGGGGAAGTTAGTGGAGCAGATAGGGCGAGACATAAATAATAAACGAAGAAAACGGGGAAAAGTTTAAAGAAGCATTATTGTAGTGGAGACATAAAGGCTAAAAGTGGAGTGGAGACACCAACTTTCTCAATGACATTAGAAGAGGTTAGTTGGGACAGCTCAATACTATACATGCTCATTTCTTACAATAATGGTGGGTAGCTTGCTCTAATCCCTCCAAACAACTGATTCGAGAAGAAATTGTGGATTTGTCCAAAACCACACAATGATCTTGATTAGTTTGATTGGATAAAACATAATTAGCCATACAATCCACTACCTTGTTTTGTTGACAGAGTTTGTGTCGAACATCAACCAAAGCATGCAGGTGGATGCTCTGATTTATCCAACTTGATGTATGCTTCCATTTCCAGTGTCCCTATATAGATAGGTTACCCTTGGATAACCATTTCTTTCAGATAAAATTAATGATTACTTTGAATTCCCCCTTAATTATTAATTTCTTATTTCCCCGTCAGTTGCTTGTTGCAATCCTTTATATAAGGCAATGAGCTCAGCATAGTTGTTGGGTTAGAAGCCAATGGGCTCAAAGTAACCTAGAATGATTTGTTACACATGATCTTGAATAACTCCTCGTATCGCAGCTGGCCTTGGATTCGACATGGATGCTCCATCAATGTTGAGTTAAAAATTACCATTAGTCAGCAGCTTCCATCTTAGTTTGGGTTGTACAACCATGTGATGACCATAATAGTGCAAACGGATGCTCCAAACCTTTGCAATTTGACAATCCACCATGCTTGTTATGTGGAACCTAGTCAATTTTTATTTTTGAAGGATAAGTGTTGTTGACCGTATCTGATTTGATATTTTTCAAAATACTTTCTGTACTTCAAAATTTATTTTCAAAGACTCACAAGTTGCATTCATCCCATACATTCCATAGAACAAAGCTAGGAGCAAGATGGCCTAATAATTTTAACACTTCCATATCTAAATGACTTGCTTTCCAGCTTAGAATTGGATGGGCTAGTGTCCTACTTTTTATGTTGGTAAATGCTAGCATTCCACCAACATTGTTCCAGATGATAATAAGGGAACAATAGAAGAAGAGATGTTATGTGGTTTCCAATTGCTGACAGCAATTGGGACACATATTGGGTCCTATCCATCCCTTTTTCTGCAAGTTAACTGTTGTGAGCAGAACATCATGAAGAAGCAGTTGTAAAAAGCTTTAGATTTTGAGCCAAACATAAAAAGACCAAATTTCTCCCCGCTTCCGATCGTGAACTAGCTTTGTTCCTGAGATCACCTTATATGCAGTAGACACCATGCATTCCCCAAATAGATGATGTGGCCATAACAAAATATCCTAAGAGATGGCCCTGAAAACTAATTTTTTCTGCCAGAGCCCTGTTGTCAACCTGGAGTTGCACCCTGAATCGAAGAAGAGCTGAAATGGCTAATCCTCTCTCCAATTGAAACAATGGGATCTTCTCATGAGAGTGGGTGCCTCAATGGTGAGAAGAACCTCCAGAGAAGGCTGATTCCTGCAAGATGTATCAATGAGGATCTCTACTTTGTGTTGCGGACTACCATGGAAAAGAGAGAAAGAAAGTTGAAGGGGAAATCCTACCTAATGACAGTGATACACCAAAATGTTGATCCACCCTACTTGGAACCTTGAACACTGAACAAACAAGGAAAAAGGTGAGGGAAAACGATGGAGAGAGGTCTGATACAAAACACTTTGCAGCGACCTAACATCCACTTACAGCTTCAGCAAAAGACATATAAAACATTGAACATGGCCTGCATAACATAATAAGCTAGCAACTAGGTACGAATCAGAATTTGGGAAGAGAGAGAAATCTACCACATATGCAAATTGTTGAATGAATGTACACTATGTCAACACTTGAAATCTGAAAGTACAGTCTTTCTATTGATTAAAGAAATTACACAACTCACCAATCACAGAGTCTAGTCTTACCAAGAGAGTGATGGATTTTACAAGGCTAAAAAGCCATTAATCTAGAAAATTACAAAAAGCCAAGAGATTGGCATTGAAAAATAAAGAGGGAGTAAACTCAAACCAACTCAGCGTTTACAAAAATCTATTTTGTCTTGCATGAAAATTTCTTGCGTTGAAAAAGAAAAAGACAAGCTTTGGATGCATGAAATCTATGAATAGATGTCTTGACTTGAAAACCAGTCAACTCCAAAACAAGAGTAGTCGAATCCACTCAAACTGCTAGAACGTTTGAAAGTCTCCCCTTTGCATGAAATCAATGCAAATGTCAAATTAAGAATTATGTTTGAACCGTCGGAACGTTTCAAGCTTTGAGACAAAAGAGAGTGCATGCATGGAATTTCTGGCTATTTGAAATGTTCAACACTTTGCCCGTTCATCATGCAAGACAACTCTATTTTCAGAACTGAAGCATGTTTGTTTTCTTAAACGTGTTCACTTCATTGGAGTCATTCACGTTAGTCTGTGCATGATCTTTGTTCATCTTGCCTTTGTCTTTATTCTGTGTTTGTTTTATTCACTGTTCATGCTTATGTCCATGTTCAATTCTACTTCAGTGTTTGAACATGCCTCTATTTCTGCATCTGTCTTACTTCTTGTTTAGTTCACTTCGTGTTTTCTCTAGCTTTTCCCATGTTCTTTAATTTGGGATTCAGGATTTATTTTGGTCGGGCCTCTATGTTTATATTTTCCTGTGCTTCGCATTTCCTTTTCACTTTTTTGGCCTTTGCTTAGGCTTTAGCCTTCGAGCTTTTGGTTCTTTGCTTGTGGCCTTGTCTTTTCTATCGAGCTTTTGTCCCTCCCGAATTCCTTCGGACATAATTCGTCTCCTTTGGCTATCTTTCTCTGAAGGGCATGTGCCCTTCAAGAACTTTGTTTTCATCCTTCGCTTTATGAAGGTGCCCTCCGCAAGGGCTTCTCTTCCCAAAAATGCCCTTGGGGCTTCTTGATTTGGTCCTTTTAGTCCTCTAGGTGCCTTTCGCAAGGGTAAGGTTCTTCCAGAAGTGCCCTTCGGAAGAATGGAAAAGGTCCACTTCGCTGCATAGTGCCCTCTACAAGGGCTATTTGTCCTCAAAAGTGCCTTTCAGAACTTTTGAAAGGGTCTTGCCATCGACCAAGTGCCCTCCGCAAGGGCAGGTGTCCTTTGGAAAAATTGATTTTGTCTTTCGGAACTTTCGCCAAGGTCTTCTTCGTGCTTGAAGTGTCCCTCGCAAGGGCACATACCCTTCGGGGTTTCTGAAAATGACCCTTCGGGAAAAATGAAAGGTCCTCTCCGCAAGGGTTATTTGTCCTCAAAAGTGCCTTTCGAAACTTTTGAAAGGGTCCTGCCACCAACCAAGTGCCCTCCACAAGGGCAGTTGCCCTTCAGGCTTTTTGAAGGGCACCCGGGTTTTTTGAAATTGTCCTTCGGATGAATTGTCTTGACTTGAAAACCATAAAGTGAACCAAGCCGAAGGGTACATACCCTTCGGGAATTTTGAATTGGACCTTCCCGAAGGGCAGGTACCCTTCGGGTCTTTTCAACTGTGCTTTTCCTTTTCCTTCGGACAAAAAGCCCGAAGAAAATAAACTTTGAACGACTGCCACTTAGTCATTTTTTCGGACTTTTATGCAGTCCTTTGAGAGCTCTCTCTCGGACAAAATGTCCGAAGAAATAGTCCACCTTTTATAGCCCGAAGAAATCCTTGGGAAAACAAAATAAATAAACTTACAGCTTGTATGTCTTGGCTTTTGGCTGTGCATGATGCTTAGAAGAGAAGGAAAACCCTTTCAAACTGCTGTAGATGGCCACTTGGGTGGCTGCAAATGCACATTTAAGAACCCCAAAACTGATTCACAAGACAAACTTGGCACCATAGCAAAGTCCCGAGTAGTAGGGGTGACAATTTCCCCTATGGGGGCAAAATTGTCAACAAGGCCTAACAGTTCAGTTGATTAGACCAAATGTTTGTCTCGCTTCCGCAATCCAGTTTATATTCTATATTATCTGGAGGCTTGATTTCCGTATACAATGGTCTTCAGAAACATTTACCCTTTTTGATGCAGACTCTTCTAACTCCGAAAGGCCTGTTGAGGATAAAGGCGGGTGGACTTCCCATCCTTTCTCCCAAACATTTGACTTGATTTCCTTTCCTTGTTTTCCAAGAGAGATTTTTCAGTAGTAACTGACAACCTTGTTGAAGTAACTTAGTTGTCCCAGGGCCGCACCAATTCACTGCTAGCAGATTCTCAGTGTGGGCAGATACATATTTGAACCTAATTATATTTTGACCAAACAGATCGAGGATCCTTCAATAATCTCCATGCTGTTTTCATGACAATGGCTTGGCTGAATTGGTTTAGGTGTCTAAAGTTGAAACCACCATTAATATTTGCTTGACAGATTTTTTCCCATGGATCGGCGCGTACTTAAATTTGGCTTCAACTCCCCTCCACAATAAATTATGTTGGATTTTAATAAAGTCTTCCTTCCACAGAATTTGGGGGAGGTAAAAGCTTGAGCAGATGCAATGGAACATATTACAAGACCGCTTTAATAAGTTGTATGCGACCTCATATAGGGAGTCATTTGTTTGTCCATTTAATTAGCTTAGTTTTCATTTGCCGAATCACTCCTTCCCATTATTTCTGTTACTGTGAAAAATGGAGAGGAAATCCCAGATACTTCATGGGAAGGAATCCCTCCTTAAACTTCATAATTATTGGCATGGCATGCTTCCTTCAGATGCTTACATGCGTAAAGATTACACGTGGTTTACAATAATTGATCTGTAGTCCTGTTGCTATTTGATAATCTTGCAGCGTTTGTTCAAACAGTTTTACTTCTCAGAGGATTGATGTTGAGCATAGGAGAGTATCATCTGCAAAGTGAAAAGATGCATGTCTGTAACTGTTTGTACTTGATTGCAGCCCATTAATTTTTCCTTTTTTTTGATCTTATATTCCTCTGCTTAGCAGCCCACCCATGATGATGAATAAGTAGGGGCTCAGGAGGTCTCCTTGCCTTAACCCTCTTGTGGATAGAAAACAATATGTCCATTTAAACTTTGTATGATGGAGTACTGATGCAGCTAGATATCCATTCATTGAAAGCTTCTCCAAATCCAAAAGCCCTAAGAGTAAATAATATCAATCTCCAACTACCTGATCAAAAGCCTTTTATATGTCTAATTCGATGAGAATACCTAACTTTATCTGGTTGTTCAAGAATTTAATGATCTCCTACACAGAACTAATGTTATCTTCCATTCTTATACCTGGTTATTCAAGACATGAATGATCTCCTACAGAGAGATAAAGTTATCCTCCATACTTATACCTGGTACAAAAGCAGATTGGGAGGGGAGATAATCTTCTGAAGTAGAGGTGTCAGCCTGCTAGCTATAAGCTTTGCAATCATTTTATACACCACATTGCAGAGAATGATGGGTCTAAAATGATCCAATTGTTCCGCTTTTGTTTGCTTTATGAAAATAGCAAATTTTGTTGCATTTAAATGCTTCAAAATTTTCCTATTTCATCTCAATTCCACCAGCACAATCATCAGATCTGATTTGATCACATGCTAGTATTGCTGGTAGAAGAATGCTGGAAATCCATCAGGTCCTGGAGCCTTGTCCAGACAGAAGGAAAAGATAAACCTCTTCAATTTTTCCTCTTCTATGGGAGCCATCAGTACTCAATTCTCTTTGTATCTGATAACTTTCGGAATCTTATGAAGAAGCTTTTGTTGGATTTGAAATTGCTTGTCAGTTTTCTTTTCCATTCCCAAGGGTTGTTTCAAGTGTTCACCAGCATATTCAATGATATCACTGTGCTTGGAGATAAGGGAATCATCCACCTTCTGCAGCTGCATAGCTGAATTTTGTAACTTCCTATTCAAAACAGATTTGCGAATGAAGTTGGTGTTGGAATCCCAATATTTCACCCATTGTTCTCTTGGATTTTGCCTACAGGGTTGTTCTTCCTGTTTTTTAACCTAAGCTAACTGGCGAATGAGAAGCTGTCCTTGCTTTGCCATTTCCCGTTTATCCGTGGTCTCTGATTTGACTGTGTACCTGATCTGATTGTGGTAAGAATTGATATTTTTTTGTGAAAATATTGCCAGACCCCAATTTATTCCAGATCTTCAATTTTTGTTTTAGATACTTCAGTTTATCCATAAATTTAAACATTGCATACCCTTCAATGTGATCAGCCTCCTCCCAGCATTTGGAAATGTTCATGCTTAAATCCGGTTGCCTGGGCCACATGTTTTCAAATTTAAATTGTGTACAAATTGATTGAACAAAACACTCAAACATATGGGCCAGGGATCTGATAATGTGGCATTACTTACTTTTTCTGATAATTGAAAGCCTGGTTGCAACCTTTGATCAGATATCAAAACTCTGTCTATTTTTCAGCTATCTAGTGCAATTGTTGGATAACTTTCTATCTAGTACTCAATTCTCTTTGTATCTGATAACTTTCGGAATCTTATGAAGAAGCTTTTGATGGATTTGAAATTGCTTGTCAGTTTTCTTTTCCATTCCCAAGGGTTGTTTCAAGTGTTCACCAGCATATTCAATGATATCACTGTGCTTGGAGATAAGGGAATCATCCACCTTCTGCAGCTGCATAGCTGAATTTTGTAACTTCCTATTCAAAACAGATTTGCGAATGAAGTTGGTGTTGGAATCCCAATATTTCACCCATTGTTCACTTGGATTTTGCCTACAGGGTTGTTCTTCCTGTTTTTTAACCTAAGCTAACTGGTGAATGAGAAGCTGTCCTTGCTTTGCCATTTCCCGTGTATCCGTGGTCTCTGATTTGACTGTGTACCTGATCTGATTGTGGTAAGAATTGATATTTTTTTGTGAAAATATTGCCAGACCCCAATTTATTCCAGATCTTCAATTTTTGTTTTAGATACTTCAGTTTATCCATAAATTTAAACATTGCATACCCTTCAATGTGATCAGCCTCCTCCCAGCATTTGGAAATGTTCATGCTTAAATCCGGTTGCCTGGGCCACATGTTTTCAAATTTAAATTGTGTACAAATTGATTGAACCAAACACTCAAACATATGGGCCAGGGATCTGATAATGTGGCATTACTTACTTTTTCTGATAATTGAAAGCCTGGTTGCAACCTTTGATCAGATATCAAAACTCTGTCTATTTTTCAGCTATCTAGTGCAAACCTTTTCGTCTATTGCTTTGTGAGTAGTCTAGGTCAACCATAGAATTTTCTTTGTAAAGATCCAACAAAGCCTCCGCTGTTCTGTTATTGAAACCAGATCCACCTTTTTTCTCTTCTAAATTGGTAATAGTGTTAAACTCTCCCATTAAAATAAGATTAGAAAGGTTTGTCGTTTACAATCCAATCTGATAGTTCGAAAACGTTGGAATTTGGTTGTTTCCAACGGGAGGAATATATATATATATATTGCAATTGCAATTGCAATTGCATTTCCTGATAAAAGAAAACAGCAGCAAGCCCTCAAGAAAGCATATCAGAAGAGAGACAATACCCAAAAAGAACCCAGTGAATGAGCAGTTTATTTGAAGGACATTGGATCATATTCTTTTCAACCCATAATCCTAAAGAGTAAAGAACATTTTTCAAACCAGACCTGCCTATTTCCTGAATAAGCACTAGATCTATACGTTCAGTCTTGATTTGATTTTTTAGGAAGTGAAGTTTATTTGGCACACCCAGACCCCATACATTCCAGGATATAATCCGCATGATTATAACTGCTCTTTAAAGGAGATGCTCATCTGCCTACAATCCTTGGAGGTTGTTACTTTAGGGACAAAGATCTGAATGTGTTGATAAGCTATGGATTCAGTTCGGCTCTCATTTATAACAATTGAATCCAGAAATGATTTGCATTTCTTTTTAATTTCTGACTCATACATGTTTTCCCATAGTCCTATATCCATAGGAATGAGATCAGAGGATCGTGGATCCATTGAGATAAACTTTTTGTTGCTTTATGTGGTTATTTGAGCTGAAAATTTGATACGACTCAAGGGACTTACCTTGTCTCTGCTGGTTAGGTGATTTAGATCTGGGTTTCAGCTTATTTTGTTACACCCCGATTTCTCACTAAGCTGATTTACCTAATTATCTGTGGATTATTATGGTTGTTAAAATTGATTTGTTACTTTTTAATTAAATTTTAAGTCATATGTTGTTATGGGACAGATATATGTTACTTGGATTTCATGATTTTATTATTATGAGTTGGCTAATTGTGAATTTTGTACATAATAATTATGTTACATTTGATATTACAGCATGGTTTTATGATATATATCATGATGTATTGGACTAACTACCTTCTTGTCGTGAGTTGGATGCAGGAGAGTTCATCCTTCAAAGCATGACGGAGGGAGAGCATCTTGGAGAGGGTGATGTATATAGAGATGTTGAAGGACAACAAAAGAACTGCTAAGACCCATGCACACACAATATTAGATTTTAAAAGTTATATGCATTGTGTGTTTGGATTGTTACAATTAGTATGTTTTAAAGTTAATTGCAGTTAAACATTAGACTGTGCATGTTATAAAGGTTAGTACATAGATACGGGATAAATCTTGTATGTGATTGCATTTTGTATATTTTACATAGACTTAATGCTTAATGTTGTAGTATGATTTTATAAGGTTACTTTACTTATATTTGTTTATGATTACAGGAATGTAAATCTAGTAGAAGATATCTAATTACTATTATATATAGACTAACAAAATGTCTATACAACGTTTTAGAACGTTAAACTTGCTATTATTGATATTCGAGAATATCAATATATGCCAAGCTATTAAAAAAATATCGAAAGACATAGTTAGCCTATATAAACTAGTAATAACACAAATGATTATCCTGTAATGATTAAAATAACTAATTGTCTATTCTATCATTTTGATATAAGAAGATAATTGACGTTGTGTTAGTCAATTTACCATAAAAAGAAAGGAGATAATTACCTTTATTAGTTATTAAAGGAGGTTGGATTATCCTAAATACTTTCCTAAGATCTATGCCTAATCTAGTTGTCATGCATAGACTACATTGAAGTAGAAGTAATACTTATCATTGCTAATAATGTCTTAAGTGGACTTTTTATAGTGAAATACTCAGACTTGTAACGTAGTTAACATGCATAGATTTGAAATGAATATAATAATGATTTGAAAACTAAGGAAAAGCAAATAAGTGAAATTAGGGCCTTCTTAGGTTTTGTTAATGGCAGTTAATTGGTTTTAAGTCACTGTTAAATGGAAAAGCACGGAGTTTGCATGATGACTGCAAGCTGGTAAAGATTTCATGCAAGGCTCGATGGGCAAGTTGAATAGAATAAGAGGCGAGTTGAGAGGAGAATGGGGGACGGCGAAGAAGAGAAGGGAAATACAAAGCAAGGAGGAAAAGATTACAAGTTCATCTTGTCTCAAATTTGAAAGCAACTTACCGAGTTGGTGAAGTAATTGTTTTCATATGTTTGTATAATTATTGTTTGTGGTTTGAATTCGTAGGGTTTATAAATGTATGAAAATTGTAGTACAACACATGCTTAGCCCTGTGGATGGCTCGGCCATTCACAGAACTAAGTCTGAATACTTTCTAAATCCCTAAGACTACACACTGATTTGTTTTTGGGTGCTGAGCTGTTAGGGTAAATTGGATTAAATTTCATAAAAATACTATGCCCTAGTTGAACAAAAACCCTAGGTGGATGGTATTGCAGTATATGTATATATATATAAACAAGTTTTAAATATTTTGATATATATAAATGGGTGCAGTATATTCGAAAGAAATGTATATTTATATACATATCCTTATAAACTTAGATAAATAGAAATGACCTGTTGTGTGTGTGTGTGTGTGTGTATTTGTGTATAGGGATATACATAGAGACGAAATGTTTTTATATTGATTAGGTCTGAGTTAAAATGATTTTTAATTATTCAATATGGAAATTTGAAAATTGTTGTTACCATATTATTTATGAGGTCAATGAATACCCAATCAACTTGATAACCACTGTGTAAAATTCGACAGTCAAAAAATGTGAGCAAAATTTAGTATATTTATATATACAAGGGTTTTTGGGTATTCAAAAAAATAATACAGTCGTAAGGTGCAGTATATATATATGACCTGCGTGTATATGTAAACAGGGTATTTATCAATATATATGTATATAGAAATATATACATGTTGCACGAAATACTAAGCATAGATAATTATGTGAATCCATGTTTGAACATTACGAATAGGCAGACTGTGAAATTTGTTCCAGAATGAATAAACATTTATATTTTATGAACAGAATGTTTATTATAACTTATAGCAAGTTTTTACATTCAAGAATGACATCGATTTATAATAATCAAGGGGAAAACAATACAAAACAAACTGTGTTGAACTGGGAACATTTGGAATAGGGTATGTGTCGATAGGGAACATGAGGAACAAAGTTTGTTTTGACTATCAAATAAAGGGAAGGTTATATCTTTTATATGATATTGGACAGTCGAACTGAGGAGAAATTTTATAGTAGAAATGTCCTCTAAATGAAATTAAAAAATAAGTCAACTGGATGTAGGCATGGAAGGATTACTATGAACAAATTTACCTCCTTTAGAATGTTTCGAATTAGTGTTGTTTGTTATGGATGTTTTAGAAATCAATTTGAATCTTGAGTTTCGTTTAGAACTTCAGAAAGGATATATGGAAACAAGCATAGTATTGGTCTTACGCTTATTAAATTATGTTTTCCATTATTATGTCACAGTTGAGGAACTTTTTTAAAGGATAAACAAGGTATTAAATTTGGAATGGTTTTGGGTCTAAATCGTACCACATCTAATATGAAGTCTACTGTGAATTTAGTAGAGGCTAAATAAAATAATGAGACCCTTCTTAGATTTATTTGCTTGTTTATCAAAAGATTATTGAATATATATAGTCTTTTAAATAAAGGGAAAATGCCATAGCATGGCAGAATTATATATATATATATATATATATATATATATATATGTTATGAGTAGTGTATAATATATATGTTATATATTTATATATGAACTTATGTCTACATACATATATATAGCGGATACGAATATATTGGATGATTACCTATTATCGTAATTTTGATTAAAGAATGAAGTCAAAAACCTAAAGGATAGTGTGCTTTACTTATGCATAAAGCCTCCACATAGGTAAACTATAAAGAAGGATTATGCTTTGATTTATAAGTTATTTATGTCTTTTAAATCATTATGACTGTTGTATTGAGCAGTATGAACATTATATTATCAGAATGATGATTTTATTACATTAACATTTACTTAAGGAAAGTAGATTCTTTAGTATGAGTTGTATTCTACCCGTTTAATAAATAAACTTGTTATGATTATTATTTATGTGATGAATAATATGAATAGAGATTCATTCATACGTTTGACGGACTAAATGTATGTAAAATGACTATACCTGTTTATAGCTTATGTTATACTTGTTAGTAGGAATTAATCAATATGAATCTATTGGTTATAAAGAGTTTAACCAAATCTCACACTGTTAGTACTAAGCAGTGAGACAGACTTCACTAGCTTACTTAGCACCACCAATGCCAGATGAAGATAATCCGATCAAGTGGTATGTATGAATTTTGACTGATCCTAAAGATCAATAACTATTTGAAAACTTTAGCCAAATTAATGTTTAGACAAACATTGTCATTTCATATATATGATTTACATGTTTGTGCGATATCATGTTAGAACGTATTTTTTTATGGTACACATCATGTAATAGAATCTTACAGCACACAAGTACTAGCATGTCTCTTTGGATTCTCGTGCCGTCACTATCTACCTATCTATGAAAGGAGGGCCATTCCATATTTGGGGGATTGTGCGGAGGATCGATGGTTTGTGGTTGGTGTGGAAAAGCGTTTGAATGATGCTCCCCCTCCCCACTGCAGTACTTACTTGGAGACTACATTTGAGATTATCAGAGATACTGGAACTAGAGTGACTCGTGCTCCGTGAAGCATTGTATCTTATTGTATTTATGTTGAGGCTTAATGCCTATTAGAAATGTAATTGATTACTCACTATACATTGACAGCAGTGGCTGTATTATTTTACCAGTCGTGGTTGGATTTTAATGTAATTACTTTCTTTATGCAATTATGTTATATTACATATGATGCTAGTGATCAGTAACTGTTCATGTTACATGTTTAAATATATTTAATATGCTTAGTAGTATGTTGAGATCACTAATTAGATTCTCGTGGGGTAATCTAATGAAAAAGTAAGTGTTATGTAAATTTTTTTTTTTTAAATTACTGCATTATTCTAGTAAATCCATGTGGGGATGTTACATATTTTGAGTTCCAAGAGTAGTCTCCTTTCCTTTTCCTTTGTCCTAATCTGTCAGCACCACAAAGGCTTTTCTAACAGAAATTCTTTTTGCTCCTGTTGATCGTTGCTCCTTGCGTTTTCTTGAATATGCTTTCTGATATTTGTTTACTTATGTTGCAATACCCGTATGAGATTTCTTCAGAGTCTCTCTTTTGTCGGACAAAAATTTTATTCTTTTGATATTTGCGTCTTGTGCTTCCTTTGGTGGATTTCCTTGTGTGTTCTGCATACCAAATGCCCGTGTTCATGAAAATTCCGACACCTGAAAGGAGTATTTTTGTGATCCAATAGCTGCTCCCACTCAATTCCTCCCATTTCAAGGATGAGGCAATCCGGAAATGGCTTTTCCAAACCAACTTTGATACATATCCTTTCCTATTTTAGCACTCCAGGATTTCTAGTTAATTCATTGACAGCAATATATTCTCCTATGGCTGAACCAATCTTTCTAAGAGACAATTCTTGCCAGTGTTCACTTGGAAGAAGAGGCAATCTCACCCACACGGACTGTACTGGGTAGATCTTCTGTAGGATTGAACATTAGGGACCAATGTTTCATGAAAAGACCTGTTTTTTTGTAAAACCATGGTCCCCATCAAAACACAAAATTATTTTCTTGTTTGGTGGCAAACATAAATAGAAAGTAGCCTTTAAGCATTAGAAGAAGCTCCACTTGTCCACTCAGCAATCAATTCTCCTAAATCCAGAAGCTTAAAGATTTAGATCCAGGTAAAGCACTCATGAATCTACATATTAGTTCCAGTCCTCTCCATTTCATCCATTATGAACGAGATTTTTGGGGCATTCCCATATTTTGAAAGCACCCGTTTTCTTTTGACAAACTGACATTTGGCTTGATGACAAGTTCTTTAGTGTGGCTCTGTATGAATTTTCTGAGATCGTCTCTACATATTGTTGGTCCCTCTTGACTTTTAGCAGATCTGAAATTAGAGGGGTGACAGTCATTGTCTTCAGTATTTTCCATGGTCAGATTCATATGAGATTCTTTACTGTGATCTGGCATTGAATGGCTGGATGGGGCCATGGCCTACTCGCCAAGTAGCTCCTAGATCTATTTAGTAAAATCTATGCTAAATTCAGAGATTTTGTCTGAATGGTGCTTAAAATGGTCACAGGGGGTTGCAAACTTTTGTGGGGTATGCAGCAGGTTCAACTTGCTAGGTATATCATCCAGGTCTGCCATTTATTTATGTATGAAAGATGTTGATGCAATTTCGCTATGAATGGAATTTCCACAACCCACTGCACATATTGATACTTGAAAAAATACTTTCTATTGCTTAAGTAGGATATCCTCAGCCTAATGATTGATGAATTATGTATTGTGTAACGATATTATCATATGTATGATGATTCTACCTGACTCTTTTTGAAATATTTATGAGATTAAAATGATGATAATGATGTTATTACAATGTGAAGGGAATGCATGATAAAAATGACAAATATCAACCATAGAGACTTTTCTAGCATGATAAACATGAAACTTATGTGTATAGAGGTGATGAGGATACAGCTATGCATATACGCCACATGCTGATCAGGAATCCCTCAACTGGCACATGGTAACCGATGTAGGCAATCCTTGCTAGTATTATGTATTTTATTGTGCCACCTTGGAGTTAGCCTCTTCAGTTACTTCCGTTTGTTGCATTTAAATTATATCTTGAGCCTTGCCATTTACAATTTGTATATGCATTTTGTATGTGTAATTTTGCATTGTCTTTTATTTAGAAGTCATAAGAGAAGCCTTTTGGTTTAGGGAGCCATAAGGAAAGCGCATGGTCTAGCAAGGAAGACCTTTGATACAGTCTTCGTACAAAGGGTCACAGCTCAAAGAATGCCAATATGAGCCATAGTGGCTTTCTCAATACGATAGACATGAAACTTATGGGTATAAATATAGTGAGGATAGGCATATAGTAACTGGTGTATAGAGCCAATTATATGAGGAACCCTTGTGATTGACCTTGCATGAATGGTCCCAAAATGTTGTTTGGTGCCATTGTCTACTTAACCTATTTAGTCACTTCCACTTATTGCATTTGCATTATCTCTTGAGCCTTGCCATTTTACATTTTGTACGTGCATTGTGTGTGTGTAGTTTTGCATTGTGTTTTATTTAGAACTTAGAAGTCATAAGAAGAGCCTTTCGCATTAGGGAGGTTGAAGTAAATTGCATGGTCCAGTAAAGGAATTGTATATGTTGTTTACTACTGTCATTACTCTTGATATAGTCTTCATGCAAAGACACCAAAGCCCTAACAAGAACAATTTTGTCAATTGATTGTGAATATCAATTTTTTATAGAAGTCAACCATCTATTAATAGACCAATGAATATGTACATTCATGTCCAGGCCACAGAGGGCTTGGACCTGTGGTGGTCAGGGCTCAGGTCAATTTTTACTTTTTTTGTTTTTTGATATAATGTCAACCTTCTATTTATATACCAAAAAATATTAACATTCATGTCCAGTCCAGGGAGCGCTTGGAGATGTGGTGGTCAGGTCAATTTTGATTGATCTTTGCAAAGCATTTTCCTAAGAACCTAAAAGTTGACTCTAAAAAAAAACGATAAAGCAAAATATGAAAAAAGAAAAACATACTAGAACTATAAAGCACCAATCAATTTACATTTTGACTCCGAAAAGTCATAAATAATTTTTCTGTGGTGCCAACAGCTGAGATATTCTTGCTCTTTCTGTCCCTTGGGCTCCCAAAATTTATACAACATATATATTTATCATCATTACTACATTTTTCTATTTTAGTAAGCACGGCACAAGCGTGTCCATCCACATGGGTAAAAGTTAAAACCATAAAACAGAATCTGGTCTTTCAACATTTAGCAAGTTTGAGCACAAGAACAACTGCTTTGGCCAGAATAAACATGAGTCTTCAATGGAGTGCTTGACTCCCTGGGAGGTGTGAGAGGTGGTCCCTTCAACCATAGAAGAGTGTGCATGCAAATTAGGTGCAGCAGGCAAAATTTGGGGTTTGTACACTGAGACTTTCCAATCAGAACCACTGATAGTTGCTTCTACTGAGCTTTCAACTACATTTAGTGGGCTCTGTTAACAGCAATTTCTCCAGGCACCATTCGGCGCTGGTGCCGCTGAAAATCGTTCATTAGGTAAACAACACACTTATCAAGCTCTCGTATTTTGTTTGGTTGTTGCTGGATGCAAATCATAAGGTTTGCAATGCACCTTTCTACAAGGGGTTTTGAATTCCCTTTTCAGAAATGTTCTCACTCAATCGTTGGATACTAATTGTGATGGTGTCCAGGGTAGAGGAGAGAAGATTCTACCCTCTAATTCTCATGACCTTTCTTAGTAGTAGCACTTCCCCCTTGAGTAACAGAGGATTGACTAGGGAATGCACTTGGTGTGTTCCTACATTCTACTTTCCTAAATCCTGCATAAGCCTTGACGAGCTACTTGACGGATGACGGCCTGAGGTAGGTGTATTTTGACAATTATATCCTAGGGAAAAGAGGTTTTTAACTTGGGAATTACATGTTGTAAATGTGCTTTACACTTTGCATGGATTTGCATGCACAATGGCCATGGTGTCCAATTACAGCTACGAGTGATGTACGATATTGAAATACTTCTGCAAACACAGTGGATAGTTGCGCAGTATTGAGTACTTCTGCGAGCACAGTGTTAAGTACTACAAGTGCAATGGAGGTTTGCACAACACTGTTGCGCAAGATGTTTGCGCACTGGATGTGCGTGCAAGAAGGTTGCATAGTGGTGCACAATGGTTCGACGGGTCTTGTAGTATGATGTTGTGAGGAACTGTGCAACACAGTAATGCAATGCAAATCAGAGTTGTGGCATCACTATACACTTGTCTGATTTATTTGTCGACTGGTGGTGTGCGAGGAACACCTTGGTAATGCTCTGACATGGAATTGTTGAGGAGCGTTATACAATGATTACTTTGCTCAATAGTTGGTGTGACTGTATTCCCTTGTTGCGTGAGCATTACAAAGTTATGTGCCAGTATATAGGCACCATTTCTCTCAGTGATAGGATGATGTGAACATACACGATGGAGTGTATGCATTGTAAAGATACACAATAGAGTGTAGATACAATAAAGTGTTGTATGACAAGTTACAGTACCTTGATGTATGTTGTATTATTGTACACGATTAAGTTAATGCTATAAACAAAAAGGTGATTGTGCTGGGTTTTTTTTACCCGAAAGGGTTTTTCTAGGTGAAATCTTGTGTATTATGTGTGCATGTGCAATGCCCCCAAATAGGACAAATTAATGCAAAAGGGGTTTTCCCCAAATTCCCCTAAATCTGATCTGAAAATTAATAAACCCTAGCTTGATAATTAAATTCTCCAAAACAATTATTTAATGCAAGAAACCCTAGAAGCCAAAGTGAGGGTTTTGTAGGAAATTTTCTGCCAATAAAATAATCTGAAAATAAATAATAAATTTCAGATTTAAATCCCTTAGATAAATACCTTTCTTTCTTCTTCTTATGCCACAAAATGATGAAGAAAAAATCAACTTTAATCATCAATTTTCTACTGCTATTCAGAGAATAAAAAGTCCTCACCAATTTTAGATCTATCACTTCTAGCCACTCAAAAATTATGAAAATATTAACGTAGATGCACAAAAATATGGAGAAAAGGGATGTCCAATTATTTTTCCGAAATTTTGAAAACTGTGATTTTTATGCCCAAAATATAGTTGAAACTTCATAAACCCATAACTCCGAAAATACTTCGAATATTTAATCAAGCGATGGCTCAAAATGAAGCTAAATATATAGGCTTTCCAATGAAATATAAATCAGAATTTTTTTTCCATGAGAAAGTCACCGAAAATTGCTCCGAAGCTTTGAAAACCCTAGTTTCTTGTAAAATAATTAAATAATAATTATGAAAATTATTATTGAATTTTCTTCTTTAAAACCCTTCACAAATCCATCCAGCGTCCCACCAATAATCAGAAAAATATCAAATAAATTCAGATAAATTAATTTATGAATTTTTGACCACTTGGAGCCTTCAAACCCTAGTGTCCAACTCCTCAAGTGGTTTGCTCCACTTGCAAAATTAGCACAATAAATAGCAAAGCCAAGATGCAAGTAAACGACCACAAAATCCTCAAAATCATGCATACAAATCCTCCAAAGCAATTTGCCCCACTCCTTAAGGCATAAACAAGCTTTCCTTTTGCAAAAGTGGTGTCAAAAGACACATTTTTGTTGTATAATCAGCAACAAATCGTGGGTTACAACGCCCACTCCTATTGAACACGCAAGTTCAACAAAATCTTCAAGCATGAAGAATTATCAAAAATCAGCATATTTTCAAATGAACCCTCATCCTCTTTAAAAAGCCTCCTCCAAGTGTAGCACCCAATTTGGAGGGAAAAGTTAATTTAAAAATATTGGAAGTAAATCCTTATAATTTCAATTTAGGCTTTGCATGCCTATGACCCTTAAAAGGCCCCAAACTTAAGTGAAATTTATAACATAAAGTGTTTTTTCTATAAATTGCTTTTATTTTTAAGTATTTAAAAATACTTTTTATTTTATCAACAATATTTATTTACTTTCAAAAAAATAGTCCTCCCTTCCCAAATTTGCTTGCTCTCAAGCAAATGCAAGCTCATTTGCCCAAGAACCATGTCCAAGAGAGAAAACATGATGTAGTGACCCCAAAGCCTTGATTCGGTGCCCGTCAAATGTAATATCTCTTGCCAACACAAACTCATGTCTTTGATGTACTTTGGCTAGTCCAAAATTTTTGCAACCTTCTTCTTTCTTGTTCTAGGTCTTTCCATGCCTACACAGAACAAATATGTTAGAGAAAAATAGTGTTTAACATTTAACAACACTTTTGTGATCTCATCTTCATGCCTTCTTAACATGACATTAGATTCTCTTCTCTTGCTTGCAATCTTCTCGTGAATTCCATTTTGAAGAAGTTTCCAAACCTCAAACATGTTCGCCTGTATACTACTGTAATCTTGTTTCTTTTTCCCTAAAAATGGCTTGGAAATGATTGCAAACCTCTTTCAAACAATAAAAACAAAATCCCTTTTACTAGCAAACTGAAATGTCTTTTCCCATGTGGTTGGGTGACCCTTAATGATTGAAATAGAAGTGATAAGAGGGCTGCCCCCTTTGCAATCAGCAGTCCTAATTAATTTGCAGCGGCTGTTATGATCAAAAATCCTTGAACAACCTTTTTGTGACCACAATAAGCGGGCTGAAAATTCCTTATTTTTAGCCATAAATGTCACCAACACATAAAAATTGATCCCTTCCATGTCAATCCCTGTTTTTTGGGCAGCAACTAGTGTGTCAATCATAATATTAAACAAAAATAAAGCAGCATCATACCTTGAAAAAAATTGTATTGAATCATGTCCCTCATAATTTTTGACATTTGCACATGTGCCAACCATACCAAACAGAATTTCCAAATTAGGGGCAGCGATATCAAATTTGTTTTGTTCACATCCCAATATGAAATTAGTGAGCTCAACCTTCTTCTTTTTGTTTGAAAATTGAAAATCTCCGTAGCATACACAAGCAATAGGATCTATCTAATGTTTTTCCCAACAAACCATTATGGACTTATGCCCTTGCAAGTGTATAACGTAATCACCTAAACTCATTGGTAGGAATCCCCTTATGTAAAATGAATGTCCTCTTCTTGGACACCCTTGGTTAGCTTCCTCACACATGTATGCATCATCAAACAAACCCAACCAATATCGAGTTTTATCCCTTTTTATATACTATTGTACTTGCCATGTTAATTCAATTTTCTTGTGTGACAATTTTCAGAATGCACCTTGGTACAAAGTTCCCCCAACAGGGGTTGTAGCGTGCCTTGAAAGTGCCAAATTTTCCCTCTTTTATGTGGCTGGACTTGTTTTGTTAATTCAGAAAATTTGAACTCAAAAAATTATCAGATTTCTTACCACTTTTTCCAGCTCTTCCCTTTGGCAATCAATTCTCATCTTATCTCTCTCAATATCAGTATGACAAAAATCAGAACTAGGTAAACTTACCATTTGTGTTGTAGCGTCCCTTCTTTTGCAAGCACATGGCTGTCCATGATGTCTTATAACAGCCCTATCATGGTTCCTTCCATCCTTCTTCCTCATACTCCTCGAATATCCCTCTATCATATTGATTGATGAAGATAAATGAGCCTTTGTGTCATTCAAACCATGCAAAATATCATCATCATCTCCCTTGTTAGCATAATACTCATGATGATCAAAACAATGCAAGAACAAAGTATGATGGCGGTACAACAAATACTTGCTATGAAGATAGTCAAATTGCTTACTCTTAGTGGCTGTCCTAGCAAACTAAAAATCAGACAATATCCGAAAGATGGTGCAAGATCTTCACTCTTAGACCCTTTGTTTACCACAACAGATTTCCCTTTTGCTTCACTTTCATTTATACCTTGTGTGCACACGTATGGAGTACTTTCATAACTCTTGCTAGCATCATAAACATCATTGATTTGCTCCTCATGTACTGCTGTTCCGAAAAAGAAAGCTCGTTGCATACCACTATCCTCATGTGAAATTGGTGCTTCATCCACCAAACTCTCTTTCTCAACCTATAAATCTGAATTTTCTTCTCTTTGAGGTGTGGATTCCATGATTCCCTTTTCTGTCACATTACTAACATGCATGCAATCATTAGAAAGAAACATTGTCAATTAATGAAATAGTTTCACCTTGCTCATCCTTGCATCCTTGCACATTGATTTTTCTCTTTTTTGTCATCAACTTGCAACCCTCTTTGCTGCCCCAAAAATTCAGATTTTTGTAGTTCCACACATTCGCATGATGTCTGCCCACAAACTTCTAATTTTTCTTTTTCTTCTTGCTCCTTTACCTCATAAGGCCTTAAGCTCTCCTCACAATTATCTACAACATTCTTAAACCACTGATGTGCAATGGGAAATTTATTTTCTTCCACCTTCAAACTTGTCAACACAATAGCCCATAGTGTCTTGGAAATATCTTCATTCTCAATGAGTTTCATAGTCATCATCTCTTGCATATTCATTATAATATTTTTGGAAGAATTCTTATAAGCAATAACAAGAAAATGTTGAAATATTAGAACAATAAGTTCATCACATCCTAAATCAAACATCAAATTATGTAACTTGAGAGAAATCATGGTTTCCAAAATGTTGACCCTTCTAGCCCATGAACGTCCTTTGTCCCCAATTAGACCTTGGAAGCTTTCCACCATCAATGAGAGTATCTCCTTCAAGATTTTATCATTGTACGGAATCTTTTGAATAGTTAGTCTCAATATCTCATAAATGCAATTAGTAACCAATAGCCTTACCTCCTCATCTGTGTTTTTCAAGAGTTCATGTTGAACCAAGTCCTTAAGGGCTGTACCGCCCACTTCATGGACTCATATTATGATTGATTTACTTTGGATAACCTCTTCTCTATTTCTTCCAATGCGCTGATTACATCCTCTACTGGTTGGCATAGGTCCTCTAGCCTTCTACTTGCATTGTAGAGCCTTTCTTTCTCCATTTCTTCCATGATAACACCAAATCTTTTTATCTGCTTGCAACCAAACCTCACATGTGGACAACATCAGTACTCTGATACCACTGTAATGTCTCCAAATAGGACAAATTAATGCAAAAGGGGTTTTCCCCAAATTCCCCTAAATCTGATCTGAAAATTAGTAAACCCTAACTTGAGAATTAAATTTTTCAAAACCATTATTTAATGCAAGAAACCCTGTAAGCCAAAAGTGAAGGTTTCGTCAGAAATTTTTTGCCAATAAAATAATCTGAAAATAAATAATAAATTTTAAATTTAAATCCCTTAGATAAATACCTTTCTCTATTCTTATGCCACAAAATGATGAAGAAAAAATCAGCTTTAATCGCCAATTTTTTTATGTTCGGAGGATAAAAAGTTTTCACCAATTTTAGATCTATCACTTCCAACCACTCAAAAATTATAAAAATATTATTATAGATGCACAAAAATATGGAGAAAAGCAATATCCAATTATTTTTTCAAAATTCTGAAAATTGTGATTGTTATGCCCAAAATACAGCTGAAACTTCATAAACCCATAACTCCGAAAATACTTAGAATTTTTAATCAAGCGATAGCTCAAAACGAAGCTAAAAATATAAGATTTCCAATGAAATATATATCAAAAAAATTCTTCCATGGGAAGGTCACCGAAAATTGCTCCGAAGATTTGAAAACCCTAGTTTCTTGTAAAATAATTAAATAATTCTAAAAATTATTATTTAATTTTCTCCTTCAAAACCTTTCACAAATCCATCCAACTTCACAACAATAATCAGAAAAATATCAAATAAATTCACATAAATTAATTTATGAATTTTTTACCACTTGGAGCCTTCAAACCCTAACGTCCAACTCCTCAAGTGGTTTGCTCCACTTGTAAAATTAGCAGAATAAATTAGCAAAGTCAAGATACAAGTAAAAGACTACAAAACCCTCAAAATCATGCATACAAATTCTCCAAAGCAATTTGCCCCACTCCTTAGGGCATAAACAAGCTTTCTTTTCGCAAATGTGGTGTCAAAAAACACATTTTTGTTGTATAATCAGCAGCAAATCATGAGTTGCAGTGCCCACTGGTATTAAACATGTAGATTCAACAAAATCTTCAAGCATGAAGAATTATCAAAAATAAGCATATCTTCAAATGAGCCCTCATCCTCTTTAAAAAGCCTCCTCCAAGTGTAGCGCCCAATTTGGAGGAGAGAGTTAATTTAAAAATATTGGAAGTAAATCCTTATAATTTCACTTTAGGTTTTACGTGCCCATGATCCTTAAAAGGCCCCAACTTAAATGAAATTTATAACATAAAGTGGTTTTTCTATTAATTGCCTCTATTTTTAAATATTTAAAAATACTTTTTATTTTAGCAATAATATTTATTTACTTTCAAAAAGGAGACATTACAGTGTAAAGATACACAATAGAGTGTAGATACAGTAAAGTGTTGTATGACAAGTTATAGTACCTTGATGTATGTTGTATTATTGTACATGATTAAGTTAATGCTATAAACAAAGACATAATTGTGTTGGGTTTTTTTTTTACTCAAAAGGGTTTTTCTAGGTGAAATCTTGTGTATTATGTGTGCATGTCATTGTTCTTGTTGTTTTGAGATTCTTGTAGCATAGCTCTTCTATATCTTTTTTTAGTTTGCAACAAGTCTTTTCCCTACATTTGGTGTTAAAGCTTGGTTGTAGCTGTGTTAATAGTTGGGATAACCTACAATAAACGGTTTTCTTGGGTGGGATCTTTGCACAGAACAATCTTTTGCAAGAAAAATGACTGGAAGCACAAGAATAGAAACTAACAAATTTAATGATCAACATTTTGAGTTATGGAAGATCTATTGGTAGATAGAGATCAATGGATTGTAGCATTGAGCCCACCATCGATGGGGACGAAACCAGAAGAATGGGTGAAGATAGTTAGAAAAGCCAAGAGCTCTATCAAATTGTGTTTGTCGAATTTAGTGCTACTGAATATATCAACCGAAAAGACTACGAAGGAGCTTGGGGATGAGTTGGGAACATTGTACTAGGCAAAGTCTCCGGTGAACAAACTTTTCCTACAAAAGTTGTATTCATTGCATATAAATGATGGTGACTCAGTTGTAGAGCACTTGAACGCCTTCAACATTGTGATAAGTCAGTTATCGTCCGTTCAAGTTAAAATGGATGATGAAGAGGTGTATCACATTGCTTTGTTCTTTGACATACACTTGGGATAATCTAGAAATGGCTATTACTAGTACTACATCCGAGATAAATGTGGAGGATGTAATCGTAGCTCTGTTATCAGGGGAGATGAGGCGCAAGTTTGTGGAAATTTATCAAACAAATGATGCCTTGTCTATGCTAGGTAAATCGCAAGAAGGAAGCGAGTGGAAGTCTAGGGATAAGCGCTCGAAGTCTAGAGGTAGATCTAAGACTCTAGTAACATCCTTGAAGAAATGTTGGAACTATGGCAAAATGGGGCATTTTAAGAAAGATTGCAAAGTGAAAACGATGGAAAAGTCCAAACCAATGAATAATGTGCCCTCGGGTAAAAGAGTCTCCAGTGATGAAAATGGAGATGTCTATCTCGCAGCTTCAAGTACACATGCATGTCATGATGCGTGGTTGATTGATTCAAGTGGTTCCTATCATACGACTCCTCATAGGGAATAGTTGTGTGAATATGATGGTGGTGATGTCTTTCTAAGAGACAACTTGACCTGTAAGATCACAAGGAGAGGAAGAGTAAAACTAAGGTTCAAAGATGGGAGGATCAAGGCTCTGCTTGGTGTCTTGCATATTCTTGGCTTGGCTAGGAATCTGATCTCTATGAGCGAAATAAATGATGTTGGTGTGCAACTCTCATTCAGCAAAGATGGGTACAAGATGGTGCACGGAGCCATGGTATTAGCATGAGGTGTGTGCACAAGAACTCTGTTCAGACTTGATGCGAGTGCAGTAAGCAACCCATGTAATAGCTTTGTTGTTATAGATACCAAGGCTGATTCAAGAAAGTGTGTGTTACTTCCGATAGAAAAGACAATGCTTTGGCATCAAAGGATGGGCCACATTGGAGAGAAAGGTTTGCATACACAACAAACTAGAGGTATGACGAAAGGGATTGTGGAGTAGAGTCGAGTGAAATTTCCCTCAAACGTTGCGTGAGAAAATGGTATTTTGCAGGTAATACATATTGATGTGTTTGGACCGGTGGATGTCCCATCACCAAGCAAGTCTCAATTCTATGTGTCTTTCATAGATGACTTCTCACGGAAGTCCTAGATATACTCTCCAAACATAACCGAAGATATTCAAGAAGGTTAAAGAGTTTAAAGCTCTTGTTGAGAATCAAATAGAAAAAAGGATATAGGTGTTGCACATGGGCAATGGGGATGAGTATTGCTCAAAAGAGTTTGATAAATTCGTCAAGCAATGCAGAATTGAAAGGCAAAAGACAACTCCATACACACTGCAGCATAATGGAGTTGCAGAGCAGATGAATAGGACGCTAACGGATAAGGCCCAGAGTCTATTGATAGGTGTGCACTTGGAGCAGAAATATTGGGCGAAAGAAGTGGATACGTCTTGTTTTCTTGTCAACAGATCACCCACATCAGCGTTGGTTGACAAAACTCCACAAGAAGCTTGGACTGGTAAGAAACCATCTCTGCGACACCTACAAATCTTTGGTTGCAAAGCTTACGTCTATATTCCAAAGGAAAAGAGATCAAAACTTGACTTTAAGTTTGCAAAGTAAATCTTCATGGGATATGGAAGTGGTGTCAAATGATACAAGCTATGGAATATTGAAACAAAGAAGCCAATCTATAGCCGGAATGTGGTCTTCAACGTAGGAACAACAACCAAAGAAAGAAACATAAAAGGTGTAGGTTGATGTAAATGGTGAAGAGACTGTGTCCAAGTATGAGGCGATGGATGACGAGTTGCAAGAACTGCAAGAAGAGCCAATGAATCCTATTTTGAGGAGATCATAACAGGTGCACAATCTTGTTGTCAGTGGTTATGAAGACCCCAAGACGGTAAAATAAGCTCTTGGAAATAAGAGAAAGTCTTGGAAGAAATCCATGGAGGAGATGAGGTCTTTGAATAAGAACAAGTCTTGGGACTTGGTAACGTTGCCACTTGGTAGAAAACCAGTAGGCTGCAAGTAGGTTTTAAAGAAGGCGGCAAATGCACAATGGAAACTGGACAAGTACAAGGCTCACCTGGTAACAAAGGGATTCTAACAGGGCAAGAGAATTGACTTTGGTGAGACCACCTCGTCTGTTGCTTATTTGAATTATATTAAATTTATTTTAACTATTGTTGTTGAGTTTGATCTTAAGATATATGAAATGGATGTTAAGACAATGTTTCTTCATGGAGAGATCGAAGAAAAAATCTACATGTCGCAGCTGGACAGTTTCAAGGTGAAAGGAAAATAGGAATTTGTTGCAAATTGAAGAAGTCCTTGTGAGTGGTTTGGGATAGAGAGGAGCGCAAGTGGGATGAACATGAACATTGCCAGATGAATTAAGAGACGGAGGTAGGGATTACTTATGAATCGCTCGGAGAACAAGGGGGAACTTGGGTTAATAGGACTTGATCTGCAACCATGTCATGACTGCCCAATAGTGTCTCCTCCTCGTCCAAGGGAATGAGCTGAAGAGATTTTCCTTCTTGTATATTTCGCTTGGCATACCTAAGCTAGGCATTGAAGGCCATTGGACTAGTTGTATAATTTCTTTTGTAGAGCTTCCAAGTTTTGATATCTTTCAAGAAACAGATGAATTTACAACACTTTGGCTCCCTTTTTATAGACTTTTGCTTCAAATTGACACTTATATATGGTTTTGGATTAATTGAAACTTAATTAAGTACTTCCTTCCAAAGATCACAGACCTGGTGATGTGCCATTGAGTTATGGGTATGACAGGAGAATCAAAGGTCATTTGATTTTCCTTATTGGCTGTAGACGTCATTCCTGTGGGGTTGCATGTCTGCAGAGGACAAATTTGTAAAGATCAGTTGCTTTAAAAGCCCTTCAAACTGTAAGTTTGACCATTTAAAACATACAACTCATCAGTATTTCTCTCAACTGGAACCCATTGTGCTCTGACGTGGTTGTGAATTGGGAGGGATATTGCCATTGTGTACTCCCTTTGACTGTCCTTAGCCTACAATCTGATTGAACGAAAGTGAATGTTGACGTGAGGGATTTGGTGGTTGATAAATCCCTCACTGTTGGCATTAATACTATGTCGTGGCCACTGTCTGTGTTGGCGTAGTCATTCCTCCCATGTCCAACTACCTTGGTAGACTGGGATTCCATCTATGCATTGCATTTGTATGTTCTGTAATAGATGTCAAGAGATAGTGTGATGTATACGTTGTTGGAGTCATCCCTGAGCTGAAACAATACTGTTGTGGCAATTACTTCCATAGAAAGGGAGTATGGTTATAGCTTATGAGTGAGGAGAAGATATTGGAGTGACTGACATGTAAAACAAGCTGTTTTAGGGCACAAGGGATATCTTCTTGAAATGTCAAAGAGCAAGTCTAATTAAGAAATAATATCAAACATAGATGAAATAAGTGTGAAGGGTTGAAAAGAAAAATACCTGACATCTGGAGCTATGACATGCTCAATAGCAGTAGATATAAGAGCTGAGATTTGTCCAATGACAACTTCTTGTGTGGAACTTGCACTAACAGGATCTCGACCTCTTGGGAAAAGTATATATGACAACCTTGGAATTGTTCGATAACTTACACTACCTTCCTCTGTTTCTATCTTTCCGTATGTGCACGGACCCGCAGACAGGTCTATGACAGCATATCTGTACAAGACAAAACAGCAAATGTCAGTATTACAGACAGTAAATCCAAAGAAAGAAATTATATGACAACGACGACTTACCAAAATGTTGTCAATGGAAATCCTTAACTACAAATATAATATAAGGTCTACGGATACATCCAAATTGATAGGGACATATGTTTTTTGGTAATAAAGACTTTATTCCTTGGATGTCAATTTTTACTCAGGTTATTAGTTTAGACATTAAATACTAGTATGAAGCACTAAAAACATTAGTGCCGTGCTCTTATAGATGACCATTCCCACTTATGCATATAAACAGGATTTTCCTAACACCAACTTCAGAGAAAATTCTACTTACTCGACACTTGTACATTCACAATATCTTGCACTTAAGCATTTTTGTATAGATCATCACAGTCTGTAGACATAATAAATGCAATCATTACACTATTAGAAAAAATTATATGTAATAATTCATGGATAACACGTGTTATCATTGTGCTGTGTATAAATTCAAGTGATTACAAGCCAAAAGTGTAAATGGCTGGTACATTTACTTCACATACCAGTGCAAACAGTCAACAAGACACTGATTGACAGACATCTATAAACAAGTAATCTATTGGCATATTGATTACCTCATCAAAAATGCCAGTTATAATGCATTTTCATGTCCTACATGTCAATGATACTATATCTAGCAGTGCTCTTAAATGATCCATAGGACAAAGTTAAGATCTACAGATAACATCTATAAAGCGATATCATATTAACCAGCAGATATGATAACCAGCAACGGACATAAAGTACCTATAAATGTGGATTAAATGTGTTCTTGCACATTTTTTCTACGATAATCATCATGGTAACCAGCCAATATGTCATTTCGGGCTCCAAATCAAACTTGCTTCCAATTTACAAATGATCCAATGAGTAATTATGAGGTGCATTACTTCAATATAAGGGCAATATGAAACTAATATGTACTCATTGGCTCATTTGGCAGATTGTATCCTTGGTAATAGTTTTATTAGCCAAGAGCAAAGCATGTCCAATAAGATTGAGAGTCCAATGGATGCTAGGAGTGTTCACTCTTTTATTCCTTGTGGACCATTATGATACCGCCGAGGGTACCTACGACCCAATCAATCCAAGCCATCCTCCAGGGGGCATTTTCTAGCAAATAACACCTCATAATTTTACAAGTTGACAACAAGGAAGAATGGTTATTTCATTTCTTACATTTGGGTCTAGAAACACCTCTCTTCTTTCTTTTGTTGCCTTTGGCACTATTTTCTTGGTAGGGTCATCTTAAGAACTTTATTTTTTGTACTTAGTGTATATTTTTAAATTTTTCTGACAGCTGTACAACAGTCCCATTACCTGATTTTGGTCATACATCAATTTGATATAATTTCAAGATCAATTTTTTCATGATAGAATGCCGCCTCCAGATGGGTCATGCTGCTCTGTAATGGTGTCCGTATAAGTATGGATGAGTACATGCAATGAGCTGTTAAAAATTATTTTTGTGTTCTCCAAAATGATCAACGATGATAAGAGTTTGAATTTATCTAGTTGCACGTCCATTTGCTGTTCATCCAAGAAAAAAAACCTGAACATTGATCAAAAAGGTAAACCTTAAGGGATATTCCGTTTTTGCTTCTTGTCTCTATCGACTCTTCACATCTTAGTTTTCAAATTTTCATGGCATAAAAATAATTATACAACCCACACACTCTTGAAGAGCTCCCCTAGAATATAGAGAATAACTTTTTGGATCTTAAAATTATTCTTCTAGCTCAAGGTCAATTGCCTGGCAAAACATTCCAACTCTTCCAGCCATATGAATTTTACTTTAAAGTATAAACTTTTTATTATGCATGCTCAAAGCCAAAGAGTGTTGCATTAAAGTATTTAATAATTTTTTATTACACTGAGAGGCAGAACCTACAATGGCAGCAAGGGGAGAAGCATCTGACATCATGCTCGTGAAAAAAAAACTTTGGTCGACATTATTTTACCACATTCACTTTTATTAAAAATATAATTTTGTGAGCCAACACTATTACAAGATAAAAAATTAAAACACATATTTTTCAATTTCAACCCACCATCCACTGTCACACATTAATTTTCTCTCCTTTCGCACATTACGTTGATTTGGTTGTAAACTCATAAGGTTATAAAAATAAATTTAATTACCATTTTCTCAGTGTAGCCCCAAGTCCAGCTAAGAAATTGGTTTTTCAGTATGTGCAGAACATTGGTTGTTTTTATTTAAGTTTCAATGCTGATGTGTGTTTGCAAGCAATCACTTTTGCTTCCATCTAAAACTCCGAAGTTTATTTTGAGTGGCGTTGCAGCCAGGTTCTCCAAAATTGTTAAATGGTACTTACAAAACTAGGTTCATTTCTATGCTCAAAAAGCTATTGTTCTGATGGATTAATAATTGTGCTGCTATTTTTTCTTAGGTGAGCCTGCAGCTGGAGTTTGAGAGCAGAAGCAATAATTTCTGTAGATTTCAATTAAGCTGAGGCAGCCACAGGTGACAATATTTTTTGCAAATTTTAATTATCTATAACTGAAATATAAAAATAGAGTTGGGTTTGTAAACTAAATTCGATAGTCATATGAGTCATGGCTTTGTATACAATTGTTTGTAGTAAAATACAATCAAAATGTTTTGTAGATGCAAAGTGAAATTTTGAGCACACCACGAAAAAAAAAGCAAAGAACCATAAAAGCATATATGTATTCTCCTTAGTGCTTCGTCCTACTATGATTTGTATGGGCAATGTTGAATAACAAAACCGTTCAGGCCCATTAGAACTAGACGTATTATAAAATAAATTTTAGGGTTTTTTTCCTTTAAAATTAGATAAAAGTGTGTAAAATAAATGTTCGTTGAGTATAGTTTATCATGGATGAAATTGGAATGAACACAGCTCTTTAAAATGACTCCCAATCCTCATGGCTGTTGCTATAAATGATAGGACACAGAGCCTATACATGGTTGTCGTGTGCAACTCTGTGAAATAGAGAAAATGTGTGTAACAGAGAAAATATAAACCAAAACAAATAATTTAATTAAAAAATTAATAATTTAAATATCATATTGGTTAATCTTATTATTTTTAATGGAGCAAAATTTTTATTTTAAATTAATAATTAACTAGCATACATATCTTAGATAAATATATGTAAAAGATGCCAAGAGATATCATTCTCAAGGCACTCGTTCTACTTATGTCACAAATCCAATATTATTTAAGTGCCTCAAGAATGATATCACTCGGCATCTTTTACATAGATTTATCTAAGATATGTATGCTAGTGTATGCTCAGAAGCAAGACCGTTACTTTAAAATATGTTTTATGATTATTGCAAGATTTTCTTGTCAGTACCAAAGAAAAAGAAAAAATTCAGAAATGGAAATCAAATAAACTATGGGTTATAAATATTGCCAGATATTCTGCATTTTCTGATTCATTAGTGATTTTGGGTTAAAGGAAACTTTTTTTAATAAATCATGATTTGAGAATTTTATAGAAAAAGACATCATTTTCAAAGAAAAAGAAAAAGAAAATTTTCAGATTTTTTTTTTTTTTGAATAACTTTTTTGTAAAACAGAATTACCGATCAGTGGGCTCATTTCACCAATTAAAAAAATTTCCCAAATTTGTGGTTGTTCCCCCTGTTTTCCAATTTTGAATCCTTCCCACTTTTAGTCCATCACAATTTTGGTAACATTGACTAATACTTCCCGCTATTTGCATGCCTAAGCTGGAGCTTCTTCATGACTAATTATCTGCAAATTTGGGGTATAAATTGGTTTGGAAACAAGTGACCAAAGCAAACCGGAACTACCAAAGATAAAGGCCTAAAAGAAACAGACAATGTTGCATAAAAAGGTATTTTCTAGCCCTCACCTGCCCGAACTCAACCACACTTGTGATGCTCCCCCTCCATTATAACGATACTGGTAAATATAATCCCCCTCCTGCTGCTTCATTTGTTCAGGAGTCAGATCTTCAAATTTGGCATATGCTAAAGTCTCAAGATCAACTTCTTTATTCCTGGGGTCCATTCGAACCTGCAAGAGAAATTGAAGAAGCAATAAAGATTTTGACTGATCAACTTCTTTATAGTTTATATGAAATGTTCACATTAAAATTGACATGTTTAGTTAAGTGGAAAATGTTAGAAATTCAATCCTTGTCTTGCATCCTCCTGAAACAAAGCTAAAGACTCATTGCATTACAATACGCTAAGCTCCATTTTTATGCATCTTTGTCAGAATAGTAAAAGATGAACATAACCAAATGGATAATATTCAATGCTGTACTATCTTCTGTAACTATTGCTATCCTTTTAAAACACTTCCAAGAATTTCCACTCTTAAAACAGATTCAGGCTCACAAGCAGGCCAATAAGTAGTCTGAAACTAGGAAAAATTAAATAGAAAATGAACCTCTACCTTGTCAAAATTTAGAATGAAGATTGCATTTGGCACTGGCCCATTGATCTCTGCAGCAGAAGAACCTTCTTCAACGCCAAACAAGTATGTGTACAGTTTTTGAAAAGTTGGCTCGATAGTCTTTGCTTCAACTTCGAATAGTGATACCTCTTTTCCATATTCAGTCTAAAGACAACACCGCCAAGTAAACACCTTTAGAATTTCATATCAAAACTTTGGAAACTCTACGACAAGCCACCGCATATTTGTAAGATCAGAAATGCTTATGCTAACTTCCTTATCACAACACTATAGTCAACTCATTACCTCCCTTGCTGAACCTGCAGGTGCCATTGCCCTCCTCACTGCTTGCTCCAAAGCTATCAGCTCTGGTTGCCCAACCTACAAACAATATAAGTAGGCCCACAAATACTCAAACGTTTAACTTTCCAACAATTATGAGAATACATAATTCACTCATAGAATCTCTGAGACACTAGGGATATACGTGATCAAACACTGCCCTTCTATTGCAAACAAAGTTAAAAGTAAAAAGGGAATAGCGTAACTTTAGTTAGTTAATCACAATGTGTTGATTCTCTCTTTCATTGTTAATTCAGTCATTTACTTGTTTGATTCTCACCGTACGCAACTGCTGTCACAAATTTCATCACTTAAAGAATCACAATTCTGATCTTTTAGCATAGTTCTTAAGGGAGAGCAATCTAGATTCTATTTCAGTCTATTTATGTTGATAAAATAGAAATGGAATATCTATCCTAATCATGGATCACCATCACCGTTTACATCTACAACCATCCATGAACCTTCTACTTGTTGAGGAGGCACTCTGACAAAAGGGAGTTTATAAAACTTGTTGCCATAACAATTTGAAATTAATTTCATCTCTTTGCAAACTCTTTATGAGCAAAAGGAAAAACTACAAAAATGTTTCTTAGCAAAGAATTGAGAACTTCCCCTTATGCCAAGAAACCAAACAACATCAATGTTAGAAATATTTTGGCGGATTGATGATGAGATGAAACAATTTTCAAGCCTTTGTTTAAGGATGGGGACCTACAAAGTGAACAAAAGTTATTAAAAAAATCTTTGATTTGCAATGGTACAAATCAGGACCTGCTACGTAAAAAGATCTAGACCAAACACGGTCTGCCTAAGACGTGCTCCTTTGTGTGGTTGGCAGCCAACAAGAAAATTTTGACTCAGATCAGGTTAAGAAGGATAGGGCTCAATGCACCCTCTATGTCAAAAGGAGAAAGAAAAGTTGATCATCCCCTTGTTCATTGTGCCTGGACATCCAGTCTGTGGTCCTTGGTTGTAAAGACAATGGGTTGGGTTTTGGCATATGCCCGTGATGTAAGGTCCTTGCTAACCTGTTGGTCATGTCTAGCCAAAAACTTCAAAGTAGCAAACCTCTGGCAGATTGGGCCAACACTGGTGATGGAGAATCTGTGGCTTGAAAGAACGAAACAATTTTCCTTGAAAAGTGTCCATCCATGGCAGAGATGTGCAACTAGGATTGAAGCATCAGTCTTGGAGAGATTGAATGTTGTATTTGAGACTAACCAAGGGACTCGTGAGTGAGACCAAGACCTAATGAGATACCGGCCCAAGGCCAAGTTCCTCCCCGCTACTAGGGTAAGGATAAAAAAATCAAATCAGAAAGATATAAGACGAGCACCCGTGCCTCCCAATATTCCTTAATTTAATTTTGGCAGGACCTCAAGAGGGAACCGGTAAAGGGGGGCAAGATGCTTGCTAAGGGTTAATAAAGTATCCCTATTAGGAGTTTCATCTATTCCAATACCAAGAGAATGCACCATCTATGTACATTCTATGTCAAAAGGAGGAAGAAAAATTTGTCCATCTCCTTGTTCATTGTGCCTATACATTCAATTTGTGGCCATGGCCTTTGAAGAAAATGGGTTGGATTTGGCCATATCCCTGTGATGTAAAATCCTTGCTAACCTATTGGTCATGTCTAAACAAAAACTTTGAAGTAGCAAAGCTTGAGCAGCTTAGGCCAACAGTGGTAATGTGAAGTCAGTGGATTGAGAAAAACAGAACTATTCTCCTTGAAAAGTGCCATCCATGGCAAAGATGTGCAATGAGGATTGAAGCATCAGTATCAAAGAGAATGAAAGTTATATTTAAAACTGACCAGGGGACTCCAGTGTGATTCCAAGTCCTAATAAGACACTAGTCGGAGGCCAAGTTTCTCGCAGCCAAAAGGGTAAGAATTAAAAAAACTAAATCAGAAAGAGAGAAGATGGGTACCCATGCCTCCTAATATTCCTTAATTAAATTTTGATGGGGCCTCAAAAGGAAACCGGGGTAAGGGGGGCTAAGATGTTTGCTAACAGATAATAAAGGATCCCTATTAGAAGTTTCATTTATCCCATTAATAAGAGGTGCTACTGAAAAGGTGGGAGAAATTTCTCGAGTGTAAGGCTTGAAAATGGCTCTATACTAGGGAAAGCAGGAAAGCATTATAGAAGAAAACTCCCAAAATTATATATGCTATGGCAGAAGGGCCAACACTCAATTGGAAGCTTTGAGGCATCTTAAAGGAAGCTCTAGATATCATGTCATATTCAAAAGGATCAGCTTTGGCCACTACTATAGGAAAGCAAATAAACCCACAAAGCTTTTGGCATATGTAAGCGTGGCCATGAAACTTTGGGCACGGTTTTCAAAACTTGTGCAAATGAGTGGAAGGGCCTAAACAACCTTCTTTAACATGATTCACCATCATCTTGAAAAGTGATATTTTCCTTGCCTTAGGATAGATTGTTGTCACCTACGTTGCCAACCACTTTTTAACAAACTCGTACAGATAACTTAAATATATATATATTTGAAAAATGCTAAGAGATATCAATATCGAGGCACGTATCTTGGATTTGTCACATACCACATTGATTAACAACTCCATTACCTTCACCACAAATTTTCCACTTACTGGTGACATATTGCCTAAATCTTACCGCATCACGACCTCAAGGTCGAAAAAATCTTTCTAGGAAAAACATAGCTCCAAACTCCACCCTATGCCAAAGTTATCGTGATTTTTTAATTGCTTTCTCTAAGCAAGAATAAAAAATTATGTACGACGGTCAAATGGACGTCAAATTTAAAGTGTAAATTGCCCTGTGACGATCAAATGAACGTCAAATTTTAGGTCAGTCATTTTCATTTGCATCTCACACTAATACTCTTCGTCCCCACCCCCGACTGCCATTGTATGTTATGCCTATTGATGTAACATCATGATATTTTAGAGTCTCAAAGATCATCAATCAATTTTAATCCTTGGATGAGACATTTTATCATCTTTTTCTCACAAAGTTTGGTGTCATAAGTTATTGAAAAGACATGCTCAGATCACAAAAGTTGGCATTTCAAAGGTTGAAGTAAATTCGTTCCAATCTTGATCAGGTGGGCAGTGCTGGCAACACCACACTTGAATTAGTGATTCGTGGTAGTGGTGGTGGGTCCTCCCAAACACAAACAAGGTTTACCTTGAATACCTAAGTATTGGCACTTGAAACAAATTGGTTCACTTGATGTTGGTACATCCTCTCTGTTACCAATCCAATCCCAAGAATGGATAAGTACCTTTTGGGTGGATAGTCTAAACACCCATACACTTCAAGGCCAATAAGGAAACATGGTTTGGTGAGTCAATATCATTGCCGACAAACCATTGAAGTCGCCATGTGTGGAACGGTCGGTTGTGTATGGAATGCATGCACTTAACATGATCATTAGAAGGCAATAAGGGTGGGTTAACTCAACTATTGCAAAGGTTTAAGCAAAATTGTCCAAGTCTTGGTAGGGCGAGTAGCCTACCAAGTTATGTCATTGACCTATATTTGACTTATTATTTGTGTGTAAGGTATCTAGATGTGTGCTTTTGATTCCATGATATGTTAGTCGGTACTATTGTAGAGGGGCGCGTACCCATAGCGATACAGTTCTGGAAGCAATGCTGTTGAGATGCCTCTCAAGTACCTCTTGGGTTCTTCTATTAGCCTGGAAACCTGAATTTCATAATAAAAAGCAGTACCACTGGTCCAGGTATGAAAGTCATAATAATAACATTAAAAAAAATATAAAACAACTAAATAGATCCTACTACTTCTGAATCTGATGAGCCAAATGCTGATATGGATGCTCTTAATGAAGAGCAATATGATGATTTGTTCACATAGTTGATGAGTTTGACTATGGCCATTAAATATTTTCCTATTTTTAACAAATAATATAAACCTATGTGATACATCAAATGTCGTGACTCATTTAATATTTTGAATTATCAATTACCATTAGTCTTATGTGATATTTTTTGTTTATTTCATGCATATAACATTGATATCATGGTTAGTTTTGTTGTTATTTTTACATTTTTTGTATGGACCAGAGGTCCAAAAAAATGATCAACCCCCGTACCCGAAATCCCTACTTGTACCTGTACCCAAACCCATACGTGTAACTTAAATTCCATGAAAAGGGATACAATTTGTTGAGGTGATGCAATATATCTCCTGGAGAGCTTAGAACATTGAGACAAATCAGAACCATGCCAAAGCTATAGAAAGAATTACGAATGACCAAACTAAGTCAATTGGATTCAAAAAATACAGAAACTTACAATACCTAATCAAGAGTTCCAAAAGAACAACCACCAAAAATGAAGCATCTAAAACTAACACTATGAAGCAATTAAACCAAATAAGGGGGTAACTCATATAGGTAAACCCTAGACACGTTAGTAAATACAAAAGCAAATTCACAGGATAAAAACAATCATGTGATAGGATTAATTGAAATTTCAACAATGTTGTTATTTCAATTCTAATTTATGCTACACAAGCAACTGCGAAGAAAGTTTGAAAATGTACATATTAAACCCAACATCAAAAAGGGAAAAAACATACAGGGATAACATTATAAAGGAGATCATGTTCAATTTGCAATGGCAAAGCAGTCTCCAAACATGCAGGATGGTGTGATGGAAAGCTTCGTTTCATAAATTCCTCCAGCTTGCGAGAATCCAAAGAGTACCTAAAGCCACCGTCACCATTGAATCCAACCAGCACAATATTTACTTCGAGTGGAACTCGAAAAGGAATCTGTATTGCATCCAAATTATCTCATTAGTGAGGAAGATAATGAACCATATATCACTAATCATAAGAACATACATAAGTTTGGCGATTCTAGCTTTACACAGCCATAAATATGTACCATGTCATTGTCATCCTAAAAGAAAAACCCCACAAAGCAGTCAACAAAAATTATTGTAATATAGACAGAGTTGCCAACAGATTGTTCTTCAGAATTATAAATCAATCATGACTTCATCTAAATAGTATTTTGAAGAAAAGAAAAAAGAGTGAAAAAATGTGGCAACTAGACAAATTTCTGTTAAGAGTTCAAACATCATCCATAAAATATTTTCACAAACATAATAATGTTTACTCATGAGCCATTCAGCATTCCAAATTAGTTGTGCTGCATTCCTAAACTACCTGCAGAAAAACAAACAACAAGATAATAAAGGGCACATGAGAAAATCTAGAGAGAAGTATCTATCGAGCTTTGCAAGCATTCTAGGAGAAATCAAACATTCATTCTAGCATCGAAAGGACAAGGGTTAGGACACTTGCATCACACATGCCTACCTGTTCAACTGCATTATATTTGAATATCTATTGCCAAATTATCAAATCCCTAGAGGCCTGATAATAATGGACGGATAACACAAGCTCCCATAGTCTCCCTCCATTTTTTATGGTTTTGCAAGGTGTTGCGGAATGACTAGAGTTTCAACGAAGGAGATCAATTCCTGGAGATCTGTGCAGAATTATAGAAAAGCAAGCAAGGTTTTTGGAGACCGGGAATAGGCAATTTCAGTCGTCAAAAAAATCCGAATTCCAAGCACTTTCTGAAAAGTGTACAATTCTAGTCTATAGTTCTAACATCCCATGCAACTATCTCTATTTGCTCTAAATTTTCTAAGTTTTGTCCACCTTGTTATCTACAAATTTGCGACAACTCAGTATTCTTCTAAGAACCCCCTCTTTGCACATTTTCATTATTATAGAATATTTCTTTATGCATTAGGTCTGATTTTCATTGTCATATTAAGATAAATCTGGTTAGATATAAATTGCACATTATTTATGGGTAGATGCATTGCATGTTGATGTAAAACCACTTTCGCATAAAACATTTTGATGAGCCAATGCCCTCTTACACCCCTTAGGGTTAGATCTTGATTACATTGTGGTGGTTCTCATTTTTGTCTAGGGTTTCCTAAACCCTTGATGTGTTGTGCCCTCCTATTAGGATTGGTTCTTGCTTGTTCTTAGTGATTAATTTGCTTAGGGTTTGTGTTGATTCATGTTAGATCTCTTTAGCCCTAATTGCTTTGTGTTTGCTTCAAACGCTATTGTTTTTGCGATGGATCACCTTTTAGATGTACTTTTTCAAGATGTTGCAAATGCTTCTATGAATGTCATGTCTTTTTAATGATGTAGAAGACGGTGACTATGATTATTATGATATTAAGGATAACATTGATGAAAGATGAGGGCAACTAAGTTTTAACTCAGTATGACCAAATGAATATACAGCTGACATGAATGTTTTCAGTGTTGGTTGTCTTTGTATAAGCCGTCATAATTATGGAATGCAAAATTTTGAAATGCAAGAATCAATTACTAAGGTAAAACATGTTAGCCTCGAACAAATTATGCTAGAGTAATATAGATTTGGACCTTTAGATGTGCACCAAAACATGTAGATTCCTTTATAACATAACAAAACTCTAGCACACACTATAGGGGATAAGACCTCTTATTTGAATGCCAATGTTGATAATAATGTGAACGCTAAAACCTTTCAAAATGTCTATTGAAATGAAAATACAATGATTGTGACTATGCGGCCGAGTTAGAAGACCAAAATAGGGATGAACGCACTGATTATATTAAGACATGCTATGACCAAGCCTGCTGATATCTCTAGACTTATGAATATGTTGAAAGAAGTTGTCTGCCAAAATGTTCCTTCACATGATGTTTCAAAAATTCTTCTTAACCCTACTCATGTTTCCATTTCTTCTACCATTCCTTATTTTCCAAATGCTACACTGTCCAATGCTCAAAACGTTTTCACTGCTTGTCCTTCTCAAACCTTAATTCCTCCAAGTGCTCAAAATTTTGTTGCACCATCTCAAGCTTTTTCAAACTCTCAACATCTTTCTACCATTCCTCCAATCCAATCATCCATGGTTTCTTAAATTGCTCCTAGTATTGTTAATCCTTCTTTGATCTCTTCTATTCCAATTTATTCTACCATTTCTATCCGAACTTTTGAAATAGTCACTCTAATGCAAGCCTTGCATGATGTAAAGCAACAAATTAAATAGTTTTCTCAAGGGTCTCAAAAGTCGGGTAAGAGGATCTCTTCTCATGATGTACTTTTAAACCCTTTGGCTCATGATGTACTTGATTATCCTTTTTCAATTGGTTTTATTACTCTCAAATTTGCATTGTATAATGGAAAATGAGACCCTTCTCACCATATTAGATCATTTTATGCTTCTTGCATAGACATTGTTCATGATGATAAATTGTTATAGATCATTTTATGCTTCTTGCTTAGGCATTGCTCATAATGACAATTTTTTTACTAAGCTATTTCCAAGAAGCTTAAGGTACTATAACTTGATTGGTTTTATGTTTTACAATGTCGTTCCATACATTCCTTTGCACCTCTAGTTGATAATTTATTAGCTCATTTGCAAATCAATATTTCTCTGAAGGTTACATTTATAGAGTTGCTCAGCTCAGACAAGCATCCAATAAATACATTAGAGAATATTTGCTTCGTTTCAAGACCATGGTAACTAAGATGACTTATCAACCACCAAATAGTGAGCTTCAAAACGTTTTTATCAATAGCCTACTACAAATTATCAAAGACAAAGTAGACTTTAACACTCATCAATCTTTGGATGAACTTTTTCACACATTCAAAAACTTTGAGAACAAGCTCTTAGAGGCCAGCATACTTACATGTGAAACACATACTCCACATGGCACAAAAATTCAAAACAAACCAAGTCTCAATGTTACAAGCAATGACCCTAAGTTCCAATCTAAGAATGATGCTAAGAGGACATTCAATGCTATAGAGCAACCATATAAGAAGCTTATGTTACCTCAAAAGGGCATATGCAATTTATTATATTAAGTGAAAGTCCACCAAATGTCTTAAGAGATTACTTGGATGCAACATGATTACTTTACCATTACCAAGGGAATTCAAAACTTCAAGACTATTGCCTAAATATGTTGATGCCAATGCATACTATGATTTTCAAAGACTTTAAAGGCACTCTACAAATAAATGTATCACTCTGAAACATAGAACTCAAGATTAAATAAATAGTGGTAAAATTCAAGTGGATAATACACATAAATTCACGTATGACAACTGAAACATCTACTCACAAGGGGCAATCAACTAATAATAGTATGGTCTGTATGGTAGACAAACCCATAGTTACCAAAAACACATTTTAAATGCAATTAATTGCAATAAATCACCGTACGTGACCAAAAACGATTTTTTCAAACCTGAAAATCGCATTTCATTTAGTCAAACTCAGTAAAAATCAAAAAAAATACCAAAAAATCATAATTGATACGGAAAACATGATTAATACATGTTTAAACCCCTTTTTCGGCTATATATAACAAAAATGAATTTTTTGGGGTCATTTTCAACTGATTTTCAAAGATTTTCAACTAATTTTTTAGGGATAAAGCGAGGTAAAGCAAGAAGTCAGAGGCAAATCAAGAAAACCAAGTAAAAGACTAACCCTAACCCTAGCCCTATTAGGGTTAAGGTTAGGTTTAGGGTTTTTTTGAAAAAATTAAATGTTGTTCTTTAATATTTTTAGCCATGAAATACGCCTAAAACATGAAAAACCCTAACCATATTGCTTTTTTTTAAATTGAAATGTTGTTATTTAATATTTTTTGCTATGAAATTTACCTAAAACTTGAAAAACCCTAGCCCTAACCATATTTTTTTTTTAAATTTAAATGTCATTATGTAATATTTTTAGCTACGAAAAACACCTAACTTGAAAAACCCTAACCCTTAGGGTTTTTTAATTTGAAATGTTATTGAATATTTTTAGCCGTGAAATACACCTAAAACTTGAAAACCCTAACACTTGGGAGTTTTTTTAATAAATTTGAAATGTTGTTCATTTCAACATATATAATAGTTTTTGCCGTGAAATACACCTACAACTTGAAAAACCCTAGCTATAATATTTAAACTTAAATACACCCAAAATTTTAAAAAAAATAAACCTAACCCTAATCAGTACCCTTTACCCTCCTATGTAGTAGGTGTTAAATTTGACGTTCATTTGAACATATTTGATATTTTATTGTGTATGTATTATCATTTGCAGGAACGCAAAACACTACATTGAGCAAAACAAAAAATAAACAAAACATCATATTTTTTTATTCCTTTTCTTTTTTCTTCTTTCTTCTTTCGGTGATTTGTAATTCCACTGTAAATCCGGTGTAGGAAGGATCGCAATGTCAAACGGGAAACTATACCTACAAGCTCTGAACTGCCCCTTGTGAGCAAGTATGCCATTACACACTTGTCATTTCTCTCAATGCTAATCTACTCTCATGTATCACCATGCTCTCGTGTACATCTCTCTTCCACGTACAATCACTCCTTCACATACCTTCAAGTATATATAAAGGTGAAGTATATACGAAGGTTTGGTATATCGAGAGGCGTGGTCTATTAAGAGCATTGTTCTAATGTACCATTAATCTTCCACATATCTTTGGGTATATCGAAAGGTGCATGGTATATTGAGCAGTTTGATAATTAAAGATTTAGGTATATCGAAAGGTAGGAGTGATTTGGAGTGATAAAGGTTTCTTCTCGGAGTGATAAGGGAAAACTAAACACCTTCAAAACATTTCAGTGCCTAAACAAAAAAATTTATGTACACTGCAAATTTGATCATAATGTCATGTGAGAAAGATTTTGCATGGACCTATGGCACGGAAATCAAAGGCACAACCAAGATCAAATGCAACTTTTGTGGACAAGTATGCAATGAAGGCATATACCACTTCAAGAGGCGTTTGACAAGATAGCAAGGGCATGAAGTTTCACCTTGCACTAATGCATGTCATGTAAATGTCATCAATCAGGTTATAACAACAATGCAGACATATATAGAGTCGAAGGCCAAAAGGGCCAGGACAAGTACAAAAGTGGGATTTATTTCTTTGGATGCAACGATAATGTCTTTGATGACAAACCAAGGCCGTCAACAAAAAAGGTAAGGGAAAGGAGAGAAGGTCTCAAGCTACCCTTGGATCAATACCTTGTGCACCAAACACAGGTGGGAAAAACATTAATGCCTTCTTTTGCCCTCACACTACACCTAGAAAGCAAGCCACGCTAAAGAGTATAGATAAAAAAATTGTTCACGACCAGATAACAAAGGCAATCTCCAACTGTTGGTATTGTTCTAGCTTGCCATTTAATGTGGCTAGATCTTCATACTGGCAAAGTATGATGGATGTAATTGCAATTGCAGGTCCTAGGTTGCAAGTCTTAAGAGTGTCAATGCATCTGATACAATAAAATCGGGCAAGACATTCTTTCATCTATTTGATGAGATTGTGATTGAGGTGGGGCCACAAAATGTGGTTCAATTCATTATTAGATAATGTTGTTGTTTGCATGGCCACTGGGAGGCTTTTTATAGACAAATATGGAACTATGTTTTGGACTTTATATGCAGCACATTGTCTTGATTTGACTTAGGAGGACATAGACAAAATTCCATAGGTGAAAGAGGTTTGGCAAAAGGCCTACACAATAACCAAGTTCATATACAATCACACAAGGGTGTTCAATATGATGAGCACATTCACAAATGGCAAGAAACTTCGATCGGGGGTGACAAGGTTTGCAACCCACTTTCTGGCATTGCAAACTCTCCAAAAACAAATGAATTTGAAACAAATATTCGTTTCAACTGAGTTGGTGGAATCTTCTTTTGTGAAACATATGGAGGGTAGAAGGTGGATATGTTTTCTCACCGTATTTTTGGGAAAAGGCAAAGCAAATTGTGTTATTCTCTGAACCTCTAGTTTGAGTTTTGAAACTCGTCGATAAAGATAAATCCTCCATGGGTTATTTGTATGAGGCAATGGAAAGGGCCAAAGAAGCTATTAGGAGTAGATTGGAGCATAACAGAGCCAAGTACATGCCATTATGGAAGATAGTTGACAAAAGATGGATCGACAAATGCATTTTCCCTTCCATGTCGCTGGATATTTCTTGAATCCAAAGTTGTTTTTTAGCGGCTCATTTCAAGATGCAGAGGTCTCGGATGGCCTGTATAAGTGCATGGAGAGAATGTTTCCTAATCAAGAAGAGTTTGCGGCGGTTATAAAAGAGTTGTCAATGTATAAGCAGGCAAGGGGTATATTATCTAGTAAGATAGTCATCAAAGAAAGGAAGACCTACAAACCAAAAAGACAGTATTTCTACATACATACGATGAAAGTGTAAAAAAATTATTAAATTGTGCATGTTACAATGTTGACAAAATCTATTTTTGCAACACAATTGTGAGATTTTTTTGGCGAAGAAACCAAACACTTTTAATGGATGGCAATGCGCATTTTGAGTCAACCATACAGTTCATCTGCTCGAGAGCATAGTTGGAGTGTGTTTGAGCATATACACTCCAAAAAATGCAATCAACTCACCCAAAAACGGATGAATGATTTGGTGTTTGTCCACCACAATCTTCGCATGAAGATGAAGAAAGCTCAAGGTTAAGAATTGTTGCATTTTTAGTTCTCAGTTCATATGGAATGTTGATTTATATTCTTGTAAAGAATTATTCAACAAAGTCGCTAACATATGCATTCTATCTGATAATGTTAGGTACTGTGAGGGAAGATCAACCGATTGACCTTGACGAGATCAATCCAGAATCTGAATAGCTCGAAAGTAATGAGAAGCCTATTTATGGCAATTTTGACTTCGACTTAATTGCTGAGATTGGGTAGAACACTGAGGCCATCTCTCAAATGAGGAGAGGCTCTAACCCTAGAGCTTCAACATCTAGACATGTTGATCCCTAGTCTACCCCATTGCCATTGGCTCCCTCCCTTTTTTTGTTCCTTTGTAAACGATAATAATATGCATTTCAAAATGCAGATGTAATGAAATTTGAATAGTATAAAAATTAATGAAAAAAATAGTTTGATGGTGTGCATTTTCATTTATCTTCTCATAATTTGTATTTATTTTTTATACAATTGAAATGCCTAATATGTATCTCTAAGCAATGAAAATGCCTTTAACTTTTTATTTTTAAAAAAAAATCTCCTTTTTCCACCTTTTTGGTGATTTTATTTTTTTCTTGATTAATCGTAATTTTTTTAAAAACACACTTTTGAAAAAATGATTTTTTCCCCAAATGATTTTTGCTACTATGAACAAACCAAAGTACAAAAATGTGCCTATGTAATACAAACAACATTCACTTGACAATTTAATTGGACCAATTGATTCAAATAAGAAAGAAACATTTATTCAAATTGAGTTTACTGAAAAGACTATGCCACATTATAGTTCATATGATGAACCACCATTTATCCAAGCATTTACAAATGGTAAAAAAATATGGCATAACAATTGACAGTGGCTCTACCTTCAATATTTGCACTGAACAATTTCTTTATAACCTTGGACTTAGTTTGGATGACTTGGCCTATATGTCTACAATTATCGGATATAATAGTGCTGAAATAGGTACCCCTTGGTTGTGTAATTTACCTATTAGAGTGGAACCAAAGACAATTCAAACTCTAATTCATGTGGCACCCGCTATTGGAACATATAATGCTTTGCTATGTCGACCATAAAATTATGCCCTGGCCTAGTTGGAATGGGAACATTCTCCAAATACATTTGCTCTACTGCAGACTATACTGGCTAACAAGGTCAAGGGTCATATTAACAACAGAGATATGCAAATTATTATTACACATTTTTTATGGTTTCCTTTGGCTTAAGAAACCTCGGATCAAGGGAATCTTTTTCATCAAATTCAAATGGAAGAAGGCACCAAACCCCAAACTCAACAGACTTAGATAATCAATGGGATCTTTTCTTATTCTTGAAAAAAAAGGCAATAAAAATTTGATTGGCATTAATGCCAGCCCCAAATATCCCAAGGGTGACCGTAAAACTCAAGTTTTTTCTGCAATAACTTGCCTCATGACTGCTAACAGTGAGTTTCAATTGTTCAATTCAAAAATACCTTAAAACCGAATATACACAAGGAAGTTTGCGTTCAGTCTCTGATTAAACAAGACTGTCTTATGCCTGACTTTTATTAAAATCCAAAGCATAAATGCGTCTATTGAGTCCCAATCTTCATGGTCAAAATATACCTTAAAAATAAGACAAGTTACAAATTTGTGTTTGTTGCATTACGGTTACCTCTTTTCAACATTTCTTAAATCTATTCAAGACACTGGTAGAAGGAATTTGTCCAGAAATTCCATTATTTGGTTAGGCTGGGGAAGGTGTTTGCAATAACACACTCCAATGTTGAATTGTAACATTACAAGTTGATGTATTCCAGTCACTACTGAAGGCATTTGCTAGTGAGTCTCCTATTTGCATCCAAAAGAAGCTTAGTTCCACTTTGCTATCCTGCTATAACCAGAAGATGCAAGAATGTCAGAGGTACATTTCAAATACCCAAGATGTAAGGTTGCTAGAATATCAAGTAGTTCGCTCATGCATCTTCCATAATCATATATGTACATAGGTAATTCATATCTACAAATGTGCCCACATGACCCAATAATGTACAAGATTATAATAGAGAGGCTCATAATTGTACTCAACAAATTCCAATTATCATCAATGTATTGCTGAAACATTATGAATTTAACAAGATATCAAATTTGTCTTGAAGAAGAATCGTTCGTATAGTACCCAAGACACCCATACGACAGGCATGCCTGCCAGTGACTGAGTCTATAACTCTTCTTAGCTGTACACCAAATTGAATAATTATGACACTAAATAAACCACCTGGTATTGATCTAACTGCAAAACAGATTATTAATGCAGAATTGCATTAGCTCAAAAAAATCATAAACTGAAAGGTGAAACAAGCAATTTGTTTTTATGCAAATCTTTTCATTTCAGACAGAACGGCACAAGGCATAGTTGACAAGGAAAGAAGCCTTCATAATAGATAAGAATGGATTTTTAGTGCCATAGATTACTCCCTGACTTGTCTCCACTAAGATCTTTATATTCGCTAGCATGTCAAACAACCATGAGCATAAAATCTGGATGCAACTGTATAAACTTAACCATCTATGTGCAAAATTGGGATCAGGTCTGCAACAAATCCTCCTTCCAATCAGATTTGGCTTAAACCTTCACTTCTACAATAGTGGTAGGCTTAGATGTTCCAATTTCCAAAACAAGCAAAGCTTCAAAATTGTATGTCAAGAAACATAAAAAATTTAATATTGCAATCTGAAAAAATTTTGCCATTTAGGTCTGAAAAAGATGTGCATATGCATCAAACACATCCACAGCAATCCAATGCTGGACTGCATATCCAGAGAATAAGATGGTACCAACTTTTTAGAGAGGTTGGCTGAAACATGAAATAGGTCAGAAAATTTTGTTTTGGATGCCCTAGAAGGTATCCACTAAGCCGGTTTGACTTGCAATCTGTTATGTATAGTTATTAAAGTTGACATTTTGGCTATTCCAAGTGTTCCATCATTTATCCTGGAGTAAGAACTTGGAGCACATTTTGCATATCAGTATAGTAAATCAGATTTACAAGGTTTCCAATATCTATTTTTCCCTTGATTCAAAGTTCTTTCTATTGATTTCCCAGTATTTAGAGGTGACCTGTGAACAATATGTCCTCTTTTCAGCTGTTTGCGATCAGAGAAACCAATTGGATATAATAAAAGTAGCCAAAGAGAGAATTAATAATATGATATAATTGCAATACGTATTTAAATATAATAACACTTGTTTACTTGTCAAACCGTCGTTAGTACATTGGTGAAGTTGTTTGACTCACAAATAACTCTTATCTAGTATAAAGACCCAACATTATAAAGAATGAAGCCAGGTTCAAGTCCCTGGTGAATTTGGCGGAAGGGATACCGATCGTACACAAAGACAAGTCGATAAACAAAATAACAATTACCTACTTGATGTCTCTATAATTATTTATAAAATCAGCTGATTATTTATCGCCTAAGGTCTGATTTCCTTTAAAAACATGAACAAAGAAGCAAACATCAATTCCACCAAAGTCGGAAAAGCACAGAATTGCAATGCTTCCAAAATCGGTCTGCTGAGTCTCAAAACTATGATTGCAGATGGTTATATAATTCATGGGGATATGTAAATAAGTACCTGGGCTGAGGAAGAGGACGAGTGAAGCATCAGGCGGAGCCTCATGTCAGACTTGAGGTCGGAGACATCTTGGAAAGCGCCGTGATGCCACTGCGGGTGCCCTGGATCGCGTCTAAATGCCTCCCTCACCGCGCATTCAACTCCTCCTCCAGTTAGCACTATTACAGCTAGAACTACGAAAGCCTTCCATACCTCCAAATATTTCATTTTCCTTCCCGTATCCGCTGATGCGCCTTCCTCTGCACCCACAAACTATACCATGTCCAGAACATACTACTTATATATGATGTTTAGCAGGCCCTTCAAACCCACAAATAACATTTATCATCATACTAATTACAAAATTGATCTTGTGTGTTAATCCATAAGTAATCCATAAATAGAATATATATATATATATATATCTCATATATATTTATGTGAAAAATGTCACTTAATATCAATTTTGAGGTATATGTAAATTTAAATTAAAAATTATTGAGAGATATCAATTTTGAGGTATATGTAAGTTTAAATTAAAAATTATCCAGAGATATCAATTTCGAGAGAGTTATCTTAGATTTGTCACATATTATATTCATAAAAAGTACTATTATTTCTTTTACAAAATTTTTATTGACTAGTGATTGATAGCTTCCATATAACTACGAAAGCCTTCCATACCTCCAAATATTTCATTCTCCTTCCCGTACCCGCTGATGCGCCTTCCTCTGCACCCACAAACTATACCATGTCCAGAAAATACTACTTATATATGATGTTTAACAGGGCCTTCAAACCCACAAATAACATTTATCACCGTACTAATTACAAAATTGATCATGTGTTAAATCCATGAGTAATCCATAAATAGAATATATATATATATGTGTGTGTGTGTGTGTGTGTGTGTTAATATCAAATTTGAGGTATATGTAAGTTTAAATTAAAAATTATTGAGAGATATCAATTTTGAGGTATATGTAAGTTTCAATTAAAAATTATCTAGAGATATCAATTTCAAGAGAGTTATCTTAGATTTGTCACATATTATATTAATAAAAAGTACTATTATTTTTTTTACAAATTTATTATTGACTAGTGATTGATAGCCTCCATATAACTACAACAATATATCAAACTTAAAAAAAAATTGAGGAAAAAAATTAATGGCTCCAAACTCCATTTATATCTAAAGATATCACATTTTTTTTAATCATTTTTTGACAGTTAATTGGACATCAAATAAGATCCAAATTTTTATTGGCATCTCAATTTATTACACTCCACTGACCTCCCTAGTTGCCCTTGTAGTTTATGCATCTCGGATTATCAATATGATATCATGATTTTCAATCACCTTTTGTTAACAAGAAGAAAAACTTTCATATGATGATTAAATGAACATCAAATTAAAGGTCAAAATTTCCTTGCAACAAGTGGACGTCAAATTTAAGGTCGGCCATTTTTATTGCCATCTCACATTATTATTTTAAAATAAAGGAACACAAAATACTCTTCCCCATACGTAGAGCTATCATAGAAGAATTTATAGTCAATCATAATAAAGTATTCTCCTCCCCATTGCTCTATTCCCCCTTAACATTATAGATTTTGAGGTGATAAATTTCTTGTCTAGCATTAGCCATTTACCCTCTTAATCAAGATAGACCCTCCTAAAGAGGAACAAGATGTGCAAGTTGGTACCAGTTTAGAGCCCATTCCTAACTCTACTTCGCAAGATATGTAGGGTGACCCTGAACATGACGATGATCCCCATGTTTCGACCTAGCAGCTTTGTGTTAATTTTATTTATGGTTTTTTATGTTGGTTTGTGTGGGTGGACTCAACAAGACTTATGATGCTAATTTTGAGATGTTGGATTTAATGTCCTTTAGGCATGGGTGCATTTTGACCTTAGCCTATGATTTGTGTGCATCTGTGCAAACCCGCATTATTACTTTGAGTTCCTTGATTACTTGGTTGCTATGAATGAGAATGTTATGAATGATAATGGCGTTGGTGGATCTAAAATTATGGAACATTTTGAGTAGATAAGGAAAGGGTAGATAGACTTGTTGCATTTTCTAAAAACATAAAGAAAACCTAATGAAATAAATGCAATATTAGTTGTGTTAAGTGATGTAAAAGAAAAATCTAGCTAAATTGTCTATATCTAAGGAAATAACTATTGCAATCAATCACTAATATTTGAATGCTTGTATTCCACCTTTTAAAGTTTCCCCTCCCATACCAAGTAATGAGTTTGTTACTCACATTGATTTTACTGTTGTGCCTCCACCTATTTCTTCTACTCATATTACTGTGCCTATAACTTCTCAAATTGGTCGTAATGTTTTTTTATGCCTCCTCTAGTTACTCAACCATCTAAACCATTCTTGTAATCTACACATATTTTGCACGGTCTTCCTCAAATACAAAAGGTGTTTATTCCTATATATGTTGTTTTTTATTTTGGTTCCTACTCCTCAAGATACAATACTCCTTCAATAAATAATTCAAACCATGCAAGCGATATAACAATAGATTCAACTAGATTCTTAAGGATCTCAAAAAAAAATATAGTTACTTCACATGATATATTACTCAATCCTTTGGCTTATGAGGTCCTTATCTACCTCATGCCTATAGGTTTTATAACTCCTACATTTGAATTATTCCATAGTATGGGTGATCCTTCACACTATATCAAAGCTTCATATGCGTCATGTCTCAATTTTATGCATAATGATAAACCATTGACTAATCTCTTTCTTAAAAGTCTTAAGTGCTATACTTTAGATTGGCTTTGTGCCCTACCATTGGGCTTCGTACGCTCCTTTAATTTTTTGGCCAATAATTTCTTAGCTCATTCAAGTCAATTAACATAATCGAAAGGTCATGTTTTCTCAACTAACACAACTTAAACAAGGAACTAATGAGATTTTTATTGAGGAAGTGCTCAAATTCCAATTAATGCTTAGAAAGACGACTTACCAACTACCTAACATAAAATTACAAAGTATATTCCCTCAAATTTTATTTCAACCTATTAAAAAAAAGTGGTTTTCAACTCATATAGATATTTCGATAAAAAAAATTATGCGGTTGGAAAATATGTTATTAATATTATAGAGGCCAATATGCAGAAGTCAGTTATTCAATTGGGCACTCGTATCTAGTTGCACCTATAGCCAAGCAGGGTACTCGTAGTAAGTGGACCTACAACAAAAAGGTAAGGTCACTTTGATGACCTAGAGTATTTTGGATTATTGTAAGTGTATCTGCAACAAAGGAGGATCTCTTTACTACCGTTGTAGGCATATTGGTTATATGTTGTAGATGTATTGGGAATATGTTGTAGGTCGGATAAACTTAGTCTTCTATTGAGATTGCTTGGTGTAATCAATCCATATTACTTTTAACAAAGGTTTGAATGTTGGAAACATGGACAAAAAATGTATGATTGTAATTTGGACCTATAAATGGCATGTGATTGTATGGAATAGCATCATGGAGTTTGGGAAGTGAATATTTCATCTGTATGTGAGTTGCAAGACAAATCTAACAAAGTCAACATGTTGGAGGATGTCAAAGCAAGGGATTAATGGGGAGATTGTGTTTGTCTCTTAATGGGGATCATTTAAAGTCAATTGGGTAATTTCACACGTGGGTTGTGTGTTATTACAGGGCAACAAATAATTATGTGGTCTAATGATTTGTAAATATGTTATGGGCTATGTGTTATTATAAGGCAACATACAATTACATGGGTTGATGAATTGTATAACTATTGGGCATTGTGATTGTTGGCATCCCCTGCCACATTTTAATCCTTGTTAGTGATCATTAGATTGGAGAGCAAGGTTGTGAGTAACATGGAGGGGTATTTAAAAAGTTACAAATGGTTTGAATGTTGGAAATGTAGACATAAAATGTATGGTTGGAATTTGGACCTATAGATAACATGTGGTCATCTGAAATGACATCATGCAGTCTAGGAAATAAATATTTCATCCATACGTGAGCTACAACACCAATCTAGCGAAGTCAACATGTTGGAGGACATTAAAGCAAAGGATTAATCCAAAGACTATGTTTGTCTCTTATTAGTGATCATTTAAAGTCAACTAGCCAATTTTACACATGGGTTGTGTGTTATTATAGGGCAACAAACAATTATGTGGGTTGGTGATTTGTATAATTATTGTGTGTAGTGTGTTATTACAGGGCAACAAACAAGTGTGTGGGTTGGCAAGTTGTATAAGTATTGGGGTTATGACTGTTGGCATCCCTTGCCACATTTTTATCCATGTTGGTGATCATTGGATTGGAGAGGAGGGTCATGAGTAATGTGGAGGGGCATTTAAAAAGTTACAAATGCATAATTTTCCCACTCTAAGAAAACAATCTATCTTCCCTTGTGTGGGCACCCAAAAAAGGAATGGGAGGAGGAAATCCTCAAATCACTAATGGGTTAAGGTGTGTTTGACATTAGCATAATCATGCACTAATGAAGGTGTTATTTAAGTTCTTGTGGTTGCAGGGGTGGAGTGGAGGTAGGGGAGGGTGAATTTGTTATCATAACTCTCTAAAGACCATTATTATGGCATTGTACTCCATGTATTAGCACATGTTAGTGATGGGATGTTGAAGGCATACCCTTCCTGGAGTTTTTCACTTGTCTTGGGTTTTCTCCAAAGGAATTAGTGTGTCATGTGAACTATTTTTAATGTATTTTATCTATTATTTATTATTCCCTTCTTATTGTTCATATTCTTTATTATTATAGGCAATATAACATGTTTAAAGTAGTTGTTGAGAGTTATGTGAAAAGATTTAACTTATAAATCCATAGTTTGCGAGTCATTTGGGTTATCATTCTACTGATTTCTAGATCAAGTGTTATCAGAGGCTTAAGGTTTTTAATTATGATTAGGGTTTGGCTAGTTTATGTCATCCTCAAGGTTAGGAAGAAGTGAAAACTTTTTATATGACTTCAATAAGGTCTAAAGTGTCCTTGCTTGGTTGTCTGAGGATGGAGAACTCTATCTCAATTGCTAGATCATTTCTAACTCAACCATCAGATTCAATCAATGGTGAGGAAATGATAGAAATACATCAGGAAGGAAATAAATATTTCAAATCATTATTTATGTTTCAATCTTACATTTGGGAAAAGAGGAAGGTGATCTTCAAGGATGACTTATCCATAGTCATTCCTCTTATCCTTTCTCAACCTTGGATAACTGTCATTAATGAATTCTCCAAGATTTAAGCCTTTTTCTATTTTATTTTAGTCTTAAAATCTATTTTAATACATGCATGCTTGAGCTATTTTTTAAGGTACCTGTCTTCTCAAAAAGTCTCCAGTTGATTCCAAGCTCTTATCGTTAACGAAAAAGCCTTTGGGAGATTTAAGCTCTACTATAACCATTAATGGCCACCAACAATATTAATGAAGAAAATTCTTTTCTTTTTCAAGTTCAGGGTTTAATTTTTAGTTCACATGGCAAGGGAGATAAAATTATTGAGGGTTCCATTTTAGGTTGACCCATCCTGGGACTTCCAGGAGCCCACAAACATCAACAAGGTAAAAATGACCTCTTTAGGACCAAAGGGCAATATCTTGAAAAATATGTAGTTCCAGGCTATAAAAATTATTCAATGCAAAAGAGGGAAAATTTTTGAGGGAGGTCCATTTTGGGTTACCCCACCTCTAGGTTTCCAAGTGGTCATTATCAGTTGCACAAAAAACATTTAGCTTTAGTTAATTAGTTATAGTTTTAGAATAATTTTTACATACTTAGACTTTAAGAAAAGGTATATTTTTAAACTATATTAATATAAAATAAGATTAAATAAATTATTTTATCAAATAAAATTAATGATCAAAATTGGGTTACGGTTAACCTTCATTGATTGTTCCCATTACTTTAATCCATCGATAGGTTAATCATGGCTCAATAATGCTAACCACAGTCGTGTGCCTACCTTCCAAGTCAGTCCTTAGGGCTCTCTAGAACAATCTATATGGTCACATGGGTGGCCACCGACCTATCTCCTAATTGCCATACAAAATAGTTTCTTGTGCCCTTCTAAAGCACTTACCAAACTAGAAGCTACCCTAAAAACACCCAAATTTTAAAAAGATATAGTGAACAAACCATAAACCCTAAATTCATTAAATTAAAAAAAAAAAAGTCCTATAAATTTTTTATTTTCATGTAAAATTGGTTTGGGCACTCTTCTACCTCATTTAATATGAACAAAAATTATGTGAAGTGTAACTAAATTAAAAAAGAAGTTAATTAATTTGGTTTAACTTTAGAAATTCATAACATTTAAATCTTATATCTTAAAAGTATATTGAAAAATGCAGTATAATTTTGAGGGCATTAAAATTAGATAAAAATTATCTAAGTGAACTTAGTTTTTCTTGGACTTACAAAATCCATTCAAATAAGAATTTAAAACAAAAAAATTAACTTTATTTCTAATAAAATTTGAAAAAAATAATGATATTGTTCATTCAAATTTTATAGCATGATTCAAAACATAAAATTAATTTTTCACTTCATTTACACTTTTTTCTTTCAACTGGAACTTAATATTAAATTAATGCATGAAATCTCTTACTCATTACATCGTATTTTCCCTCTTATCTCACATTCATTATAATATAATATTATATAAAAATGGTTTAAAAATCAACCAATAATCCTCTTATTATCATTTACATTCGCAAAGCCACAAAAGATAAAATTAGACTCCAAGTAAACTCTTAAATATAATTGCAAGGTCAAGCCAAGAAGGTGATCACCTTCCATCATGTTATCATCATCAAGCGGCTTCCCTTGACACCTTTGAGCCTGAGAATCCCATCTTTGATAATAGGTGACACCAAAGATTTAAGACAAGATAATATAGGTAAGGAAGGAGGTGGATACTAGCAAGGTAACAAACTCAACTATGAAGAACAACTAGGTTTCTCAATTAACACTTATTTATATCAAGAGGCTTACATATCCACCCAAAACCAAATTCCACATTACATCAATTAAAAAAATTCACAATAAGAGGTACAAACACATGTGGAAACCAAAAATAATCAAAACTTATCAGTAATCCACACTCACCGATTGTGGACAAGAATTTATACTCTCCACACTAAAGGCGTGGGAGAAGGAGGACTTTGGAGTTTTTACCTTGCCCAAACCCTTCTCCCTTTTCATAAGAGAACCTTGGAAACACAAGGTTTTCCATCTACTCAAACCCCATGCATAAGATCTTCGTACGAGGACTTGGAACTCATTTCCCTTGCCCAAACCATACACATGAAGGCCCATACCATGTAGAAAAATTTAGACCTATATTGGTAACATAATTGAATGATTTTAAAACTCAAAATGGGTTGTAAAAATATCCAACAAAAAAGGATGGATTTTGCATCTCTAAGACCAAAATAGGCAATAAAATACAAGTGGTGGCCATAAACATAACCATGAAAAATAACAAAGAGAGCGGGTAAGCCAAATGGCCTTACACCTTTTGAAATCTTAAGATAAGAAGGGAAGAAAGATAATTCTTTTAAAATAATAGATTGAAAATAATTGGGTTGGAACCTAACTCTTTTCCTCCTTCTTTAAGATCCTTCTCTCCTTCCTCAAGCTCTTTTCCACTCTCTAATTCCAAAACAAGTAAAAAGCTCCTCTAAATAATGCTTTACATGTTATTATTAACCAAAATTCTATCTCAATGGAAAATTGGAAGGTGAAACTTGTCCCTTCCCATTCCATAGCCTTTCTCCAAAAATTATTCTCTAACATTGACTTACCATACACACTCATGTGGGCAAGCAAAACTAGCACATGCCCATTAAAGTTATCACTTCCTTCTGCCATAAGCAAAACTAGCACATGCCCATTAAAGTTATCACTTACTTCTGCCATAAATGGGCACATGGAATATCTTATTACTTGAACAATAGTCTAAAAAAAATCTTATCCCATCCCTTGGTCATAAGGGGTCTTAAATGCACATATAACCACATTTAGAGCACTTTATATCCACTTATAAACATAGGTCCAAGTTCCCATTTGAGTTTTGGTTAATGGGGCCAATTTTGTGCTTTACAACTTTACCTTTATGAATGAATTTAATGTTAAGGTGACTTATAAGGTATTCTATAAAGGTAATGAATAATGCCAAGGTGTGTGAATAGTTCTAGAATGGTCAAAGAGGGTCAAAACCTAAAACTAGATAAAACGATGACACTAGAGTTGAAATTTTAATCTAAGTGATATGAAACCAGTATGCCACTAAAATAAATTGTTTAATTATGCCTATAATAATCCCATTTATCTCACTTGGTTTCCCTATCACCTAAACATCATTTCACACATAAAATTTTACTACCCTAGGTAATTGTTGTGGTCTTAATCTGCACCCATGGAAAGAGTTCTTCAGGCTCTCTCTAACTAAACTATAAAATGGGAACAACCCCAAGTTGTGGGTATCATGTAGTGGGTTTGAACCTCTAGAGAAGGGTCGACTTCCTCTTGGTAGATCACCTAAAATAATCTCTTGCTTGGAAAAGGATGAGAAATAGATAATAATGCATGAAAACATGTAAAAGAAGATGATGTACCAATGTTTTGAACACTTATAATTGCATAAGACACACTATCAAACACTTTTAAGGACTACAAACATCACTTCATTCACTTTTTGATTAGATTTCACATAATGGCACGAACTAGCTATCAATCTAGCATGGGAGGGTAGTTGTCCACTTCTTAACCAATCAACGAACTATCCATGACACATAGAATGACCTGTGAAAGTTACAAATAACTTCATGAAGGTGAGAAAACTCAAACAAAGGTAAAATAAATCATACATTCACTTAACCACATCAATGAATTCATAGGACACACTTCAATTCAATGTGTAAATTAAGGAATTCAATCCTTTATTGCATCAAATAGGTGTTGCAATACAAATCTCGACATAGCTTGGGCATGTTAAAATCATAAGAGTCCCTTTTTTGTTGGGGAGAAATGGGAGATATATATGAAAAGGGGAACAAAGAGAGGGAATAAATCAAACATAAATCAATAAATGAGATCCAACCACTTTTTGATTGATTAACATTAATCTTGCCTCTACAAATTAACTTTCATTAGCTCCAGATAGCTTTCCAGTTTTCCCATTGGCTTAAGAACATACTATGAGACAAAACTTACCAAGGATGTTGAGTCATGATCCATTAGGAAGGAAAAGTCTCCAAAGACTTTGAAACTCCATTGAATGTTCCACCTACCTTTCCCAACCCCCGAACTCTCCATCTACTTAATGAGCTTGTAGCACCATGCTTCATCTTGATATGTCCTTTACATTATTAGACAGTCACATGAACTCATTCATCTGGTGTCCCCCCTAACATTCCTTTCCTAGTCACCATTCTGTCATTACTCCAAATCTTGAACATAGGTCTATTATAGATGAAAACCAATTCCCCTATTGGTTTTCATATAGCCATAATTACAATGAAGATCTATAGGCTAGGGTTTCTTGATCATGAACAAGACGTGAGACTTACGTCTAAAATATTTTGAGAGGTCTAGTCGAGATTTAATAGCATTATACGATTTGCAGGGTTTGTTTCTGGTAACCCAGATCATATCTTGATGCTGTATTTATGTATTTGCCTAACTGAGTGGTAAAATCTTTTGGTCCAACACATCCACCTATGTGGCACCTCCCTTGGGATGCTTATCATATTTTGAAAATATGACTGTCATTGCTTAGATGCATGTCCTTATCTTATGGCCCTTGAAAATGATTAAATTTGCTTCATCGATCTCCTCAAAAGTCTCCTAAGCTTGACCTTTATTGTTGTCATTGATATGTGATCTACATCTAGATTGTGCCATTTGGTAGTCTTGCGTGCTTCCTGATCTTGACCCTCAAAATTGTGCCACTTGGGAGTCTCGCATGCCTTCTATGGACCCTACTGTTAGTCTCCATCTTATTAACATTTTTATGCCACATAGTGGACTCATGTACAATCTCAGCTCATTGACTTTGTGACCTTATGCACACCGTTGATCTCTTTGACATGATTAAGCACACTTTGTCTATCTTAGATCTTCCAGATCAAATGCAAACCATAGATATTTGATCCAAGCTTTTAAGATCATGCCATTTGTTAGTCTTACATTCAACTTGAAGCTCATTAAATATTTTTTGAATCCAAATGGCTATTTGTTATTGCTTTAAGTTGACATCCCTGGGCACATCCTACACTGCTAGATCATCTTTAAAGGCTTATATCTTGAGATAGAAAAATCATCAAGACACCAAATTTGTAGGGGATGATTTTGTCACAAAATACACCAATTTCATGCAATTTTTCAACTTTGGTTAGCTTCCCAAGTAAACTATTAAATCCATAACCAAACTAAACTGTCCATTCTTGCATTATGTGTTATGACAATCTAGTTTCCAATAATCACATTAAAAAAATTTCAGGACCAACTCATTCACTCAAAAGACAAACTGGCACGACATGCAAAGTTTCGAATGGTAAAGGTGACAATTTGACCTATGAGGGCAAAATTTTCAACATTTTGGCAACTCAACCAGGAAGCATGCTTGTTATGCTTAAAAACTAGAACATTTACATGACTTTTGGAATTATAGATAATGACGAATCCGATATGTGATTGCAGGAAACCTTTTGAGCTGAAATAAGACAACTCCTTCCTCCAAAACAATAAAGGAAACACACACAAATAAGGAAACTAACCAACAAAACAAATGTACAAATAAAGCACTTATTTGGGACAAAACACAAACAAACTAATGTGCTCAAATAACAATTGGAAGAAAACAAACAAACTAATTATATACAAAGAGCTTAGCTCTTCAATAACAATGTTTCAAATGTATCCCATTAACTGGGATAGGAAGTTCTTCGCCATCCATCTTTGCAAGTTAGAAGGCATTGTGGGATTTACAGGTGCAGATTGTGTATGGACCACTCCAAAGAAATTCAAACTTTTTATGCCTTCTTGGTTTAGCTCTATCATCATCCTGCTTGAGGACCAAATCTCCTTCTTTGAAACTTTATGAAGAAGTTCTCTTGTCAAAGGCTCTCTTCACTTGTGTTTGATGAGTTTCCATGGTTAACATGGACCTGATTTCAAACTTCTTCTAGCTCTATAAGCTCAACATATTTGATTTCCATTGGTTCATTCTCCAACAACTCTCGTTGATGCATTAGTTCTAAATCAAAAAACTCAAGAGAAATAGGTAATATTGCTTCCTTACCATATACCAGCTTGTATGGAGAGTTAGCTATTGATATTTTTTAGGTGATCCTTGTCCCCCCAAAAAGGTCACTCTTTTTGGGACAACATATGAGCCATTTTGGTCCTGCAAGACCAAATTTTCCTCTTCCCTTTTCAAAAATTGTCCTAGGCATTCAAATTTTAAATTTTTCAAGCTTCTCAGAAATCTACGGACTCTACAGGCTTGAATCTATAAACTCAGTAGGAAGAAGAAATCTAAGGACTTTGTAGGCCATGTTCAACGGGCTTCACAGTTTCTATAGGTAGGTTCAATCGAAAGAATCAGTTTCTATCACTTGGTCATTTTTAGGATTGCTTCAGTGCCTTGGTTCAATCAAAAATGTCTATCAGTAAGCATTCAAGTAAAAGAGGCTTGAACCACTTTGGTTCAATCGGTTCAACTCTTTCGGTTCAATTGGTTCCTTCGCTTTGTTTCAATGTTTTGGTTCATCCTTTGGTTCAAACACATGGTTCAAAGGCAAGTTCAATAGTTGGTTCAATCAAGTGGTTCGACATGTTTGGTGCAACGAAGACCAAAAAAGACTCAGTCGAAACAAGGGAATGAACCATTGAACCGTTGAACCAAAGTTGGTTTAATCAGTCGGTTTAAGCGATAAAGTTCAAAGGAGTGCCCCAAGAGTCAAAGACACAAGTGCCCTTACAAAGGGAATTCCCATGGCAAAAAGTGACCAAGGCAAACAAATGGACTAAGACAAAAGCCCAACAAAATCCCGCATAAGTTGCCACATGTCTTCACCTGCTTAGCAGCGAAATGTGCCACGCGTCAATTGCTAAAGACCAGCAAAAAGTGACTAAGGAATAGAGCATCGAATTGAATCTAGAACCCGATTCAAATAACCAGAAAAGGAGGAATGATAAGGTAAGATCAGATTGCTAGGTGGACATTGAAAGTTGTAAACTTTCAATAAGCGAGACTTGTTTCCCTGCATTGATAAAATCAAATGGGTAAAACGCCCCTAAGTTCCACCTTGCCTTCTTAACAGATTCTAACACAACATGACGTATTACTATTCCCGAGTCCTTCTTGAAATGGCTATATAAGGAACTCTCTTTTATTGTAAAGGGATCTCTTTTTTGACAATTAAAATGAAACTCTGCCCAAATTGAAAGGCACTTCTGAGACTTTGAGCTCAGTTTGTTTATCATATTTTGTTATTGGAATAAGAAAGAAAATGGTTTTTCAAACTTTGTGCTGTAATATCTTTGTCGTTGAGGAAACTGTTCTTATGTCTTTTTCTTCAATATATCTTCTGTTTCTTTAATTCAACAAGCAAAATTAGTGACAGTAGTCAAGAAGGTGTCCTGAAGAGTCAACTATGGAGAGACTTTGTGCCCCCATAATTGCCCTTAGTGTGTTTTCTTTTAATTTCTATGTAAAGGACCTTGGGGTGACTTTGTGCCCTCATTTTCCTTTGTATCTTACTCTTAAGCAATCTAGGTGAAGACTTTGTGTTGCATCTCGATTTGCTGGTTATTACATCCTTTGCTACATTTTGTTGTTACTACCAGGAGTATTCTTGTGGTTTGTTGAACAGTACTTCTGAAAGAAGAGTACTGTCTATCATTTCCCTTGAGTTTTTCCTTTGATCTGCACACATCATCTCTAAAAAAAGAGAGATGGCTGGTTTGTCCAAACCATGAGTATTGTTTTATGTTTATATATATATATATATATATATATATATATATATATATAGCATACCTACAGGGAACCTCCCCTTGATGAGAGGAGAGATCAGTGTCTTTCTGATGTGGTAAACCTACACATTTGAACAAGTAATCTTACTACTTTGGCTGATCAGACCTATTTTGTTTATCAGTACGCTGATCGAAAAAATATTCAACCAACAATCCTATCAACCCATAGAGGTGATTTCAACTTGAGATACCATGACCTCTGACTGTCGTCAAGAGTCCTTATGATCTTTAATAGGTTCTTATTTATGAACTCAGTAAGACCTTTGCCTTGTGGATGGTAATTTGATGAAGTGTTGAGATAGACTTCATGTTGAACAACCCATTGGCTGATCCTAGTCCCCATAAAGGCCATAACATTGTTAGAAACAATGGTTGAAAGAACTCTGAATCTAGTAAGCAAATCTTCATAGAAATTTAGAACATTGGATTTGTTGGGTGAATATTTTGTCGATCAACATACTGATAAACAAAATAGGTTTGATCAACCACAGCAAGAAGATTGGTCAGCCAATTGTGTAGGTTTACCACATCAAAAGGGGACTAATCTCTCCTATCATCAAGGAGAGGTTCCCTATAAATACGTAGGAGCTATATACTATATAAATAAGCAGAAAATAACACATGGGGGTAGAATAAACCATCGATCTCTCTTCTTTCAGAGATGATGCTAACACAAACAAAGGAGAAGACCCTGGTGAAAACACTGAAGGCACTTCTCTTCTTTGAAAAGTTTTCTTGCAGGCAATAGCAGGAGTTTCTTCCAGGCAGTGAAAGTAATTGGTGACAAAGGGCGCAATAACCAGCAGGATGAAACAGAACACAAAGTTTCCACCTCAACTACCCAAAGAGTATAACACAAAGGATAATGGGGGCATAAAGTCATCCCATAATCCTCAACACAGAAAGAAAAGGAAAAGCACACACTGAAAACAATTGTGAAAGCACAAAGTCTTCTCACAGTTGGCTTCAAGACACCTCCCTTTTTACCTTCACTAATTATGCTTGTCAAATTAAATAAATAAGAATGCTTATAGGAAACAGACATAAGAATGATTTCCTAAAGTAGCACAAGCCAAAATAGCACAAAGTCTGCAAACAACTTGCTTTCTCATTTAGATAAAATGAAATAAAATTACAATCTGAGCTCAAAGTCTCAGTCTTCTTCTTTCAAAATGGGCAAAGTTTTGCTCTTGTAAAAAATGAAAAAGCCCCACAATGATACAAAAGATTACATTATATAGAGGCAGAGAAAGGCCTGGCACCTTTTCCCATGGGGTGATCCATTCGGTGCATTAATGCCTTGGATGCACTCTTGATTTTTATTATGTTGGAATAGGGCAACTACTTTAACTGTGGTGTGTTGGTTCATCTCCTTTGTCTACTCCTTAGCCTGAATCGCTCATTCCATCACCTGTTAGCCACGCAATTGTCTATTCTACCTTTATCTCAAAGAGGACAAATAGACGATGCTTTCAATGTTTGGAGGCCCCAAATATCTACCCGACGAACTGCTTTCCTTACTGGAAATAACACCCGTTGAGTTTCCCTCTTTGCTTCTTCCTTCTCTTTGTCCCAACCTTAGGCTCTTTGAACACTTCTAAGGACTGCAAACATCACTTCATTCACTTTTTGATTAGATTTCACATAATGGCACAAACTATCTATCAATCTAGCATGAGAGGGTAGTTTTCCACTTCTTAACCAATCAATGAACTATCCATGACACATAAAATGACCTGTGAAAGTTACAAATAACTTCATGAAGGTGAGAAAACTCAAACATAGGTAAAATAAATCATACATTCACTTAACCACATCAATGAATTCATAAGACACACTTCAATTCAACGTGTAAATTAAGGAATTCAATCCTTTATTGCATCAAATAGGTGTTGCAATACAAATCTCAGCTTAGCTTGGGCATGTTAAAATCATAAGAGTCCCTTTTTTGTTGGGGAGAAATGGGAGATATATATGAAAAGGGGAAGAGAGAGAGGGAATCAATCAAACATAAATCAATAAATGAGATCCAACCACTTTTTGATTGATTAACATTAATCCTGCCTTTACAAATTAACTTTCATTAGCTCCAGATAGCTTTCCAGTTTTCCCATTGGCTTAAGAACATACTATGAGACAAAAACTTACCAAGGATGTTGAGTCATGATCCATTAGGAAGGAAAAGTCTCCAAAGACTTTGAAACTCCATTGAATGTTCCACCTACCTTTCCCAACCCCCGAACTCTCCATCTACTTAATGAGCTTGTAGCACCATGCTTCATCTTGATATGTCCTTTACATTATTAGACAGTCACATGAACTCATTCATCTGGTGTCCCCCCTAACATTCCTTTCATAATCACCATTTTGTCATTACTCGAAATCTTGAACATAGGTCCATTATAGATGAAAACCAATTCCCCTATTTGGTGAAGTAGTCTATTGTTGTAAGGACATAGTAGAAACATAATTGAGTAATCTCCTGAGAAGTGAAACAAGCTGCATTGTCAGTGACAATCTTGGTTAGGACCCCAAACCTAGAAATGATGTTATCTTTGAGGAAATTGCATACTACTTCTGAAGTAGCATGTTTGGTTGGAACAACTTCCACCCATTTGGTGAATTAGTCTATTACGGTAAGGACATAATCATGTCCAACACTTGAAGATGGGTTTACAACACCAATAAAGTCAATTCCCCATTTCTGGAATGGTTCCTCTATGACCACTGGCTTGAGAGGTAAGGCAACTAACTTGGGTTTTCTGACAAACTGCTGGCATAGCTCACACCCTCTGACCCACTTGTATGCATCTTGAAAGAGAGTTGGCTAGTAGTACTTGGCTCGTAGGATCTTATGGGCATTCACAGGGGTAGAAAAATGTCCTCCACAGGCTGAGTTGTGGAAGGACTTCAGAAGTCGACTTTGTTGCTCCTTGTCCACACAGCGAAGGAACATTCCATCAAGGCTCCTCTTGTATAGGCCGTTGTCCCAGAGGACAAAATTAACAGCTTTTAGCTTGATGGTTCTCTTTTCTTTATAAGATAAGTGAGCAAGACACTCACCATAAGTAAAGAAATGAGCAACACCTGAATACCACTCATTTGTGGTGGAGACAAAGTGGACTGTTGGTGTGTCATCCACTTCTGGTTCTTCATGCTCTGTTCCTCTTGGCTTGTTATCAACAATTAGTTGGCATAGCCCCTTTCCATGCACCAGCTTTGTTGGATTAATGATCAAGTCGAACTCCTGGATTTTCGCAACCCAATTGCCTCTTTTCATCCCAAACTCTTGCTAAGTTAGTATAGATTTCACTATAGTGTCAAGGACCAAGGTAGTAACTCGAGAATTAAGGATGTGGAAATAAAAATGTTTTACGGCCTTCACCACTGCATAAACATGCTTTTCCATATTTGAGTACTTCAGCTCATGAGCTTTGAGAGGACAGCTCATGAAGGAAATGAGAGATTCCATACCTTCTTTATTATGTTGAACTATAACTGCTGAAAGCGTATGTTCTAAAGCATAGCTGTAAATGGTGAACTCTTTGCTATAGTCTGGACAAACCAGAATTGGAGCATGGGCAATGGCAGTCTTGATATCCTCAAATGCTAACTTACCTTCTTCAGTCCAGCTGAAGGTGTCTTTTCTCTTCATCATGTTTATAATGTGCCTAGTCTTCTCAGCAAACTCGGGGATGAACCTCCGTAAGAAATTCACCTTTCCAAAGAAAGAGTGAACAACGAGTCTTGCTTGTGGGCAAGTAAAGTTCTTAGATAGACTTGAGTCTATCTGAGTCAATCTTTATGCCTCTTTTGGACACAACGTGTCCAATAAGTTTCCCCTCTATTACTCTAAAGATTGACTTCTTGGGGTTTAAGGAAATGCCATTCTGGCGGCAACGCTTCAACACTTATTGTAAATAGCTCACATGATCTGGGCGATGCTTAGAGAAGATAGTCAAGTCATCAAGATAAACTACAATGAACTTACCCATATCATTCTTGAAGGCAAGGTCCATTGCTCTTTGGAAGGTGGCACCAGCATTTATTAATCCAAAAGGCATTCTTCTATATGTAAACATGCCCCAAGGTGTGGTGAAAGTAGTCTTATGCTGGTCTGCCTCACCAACTTCAACCTGATTATATTCTGAGAAGCCATCTAACATTGATAACATCTTCGAGCCCGTCACTTTCTCCAGCACTTGATCCATGATTGGCAAAGGATAATTGTCCTTCAAGGATGCCTGATTCAAATTCCTAAAATCCACACAAAGGCAAATTTCACCATTCTTCTTTCTTACAGGCACTATATTGGCAATCCATGTAGAATGATAGATTGAGAAGATTATCCTGGCATTTAGCATTTGTTGTATCTCAAATAAAATAGTACCCAAGATTTTTGGATTATAATGCCTGGACTTTTGCCTGTAAAGTGTTGAATCAGCCTTGAGAGGGATGTTGTGTCAAATTTTGTCAGGCCAGAGTGATTTCAGGTCAGCATAGGAGTACGCTAGGACATCCATGTATTCATTAAGAAAAGAGGTGAACTTGAGATGCTCTTCAGGAGTACAACATTTTCTAATGTTCACCATCTTAGGGTCTTTCTTGGTTCCCAGATTTACTTGATCAAACTCTTTGGATGAGCTTAAATCCATTGGCTGCTGTCTAATGAATCTATCATGCTTATCAAACAACTTCTCAAGAGAAACCAAGCCTTTGGGAATCTTATTCCTTTTAAGTTGCAAGAACTCCTCCCCCGTGTTTGCATTTTATTCAGGAGCTGTTTCACACTTTTGAGGTTCACTACCTTCAAAATGCAGTCGTTTAAAGCTGTCTTTTTGCTTCAGGAAGGTAATGATTTAGTTGTCATTGTTAAATACTTGCCAATGACTGACATTATTAGGTACACTTGGCTAAAAGATCAGCTCAATTGTGTACCTATCTCCTTTGAAATCTGGGTGGGGACTAAGAGAGTAGCTGAAATAGCCAGTGCATCTACCCAGTCATTGAATTCTCTGAGAACTATAGAGATGCTGAAAGCGTCAAAGTCTTCAAGCTGGTACCAGACTAGTTTGCGATAATGACGCAATCTTTCATTCTTGGTTTGATATAGGTTCTTTACCTAAAAAACCACTAGTTCAACATCTCCTTTAGCATGAAGGAGCTTGATGCCTTTGTCTCGAGTGGCTCTCAACCCAAGCAACAGACACTCATATTTAGCTGTGTTATTCGTGTTGCTGAATTGAAATTTATAAGATGAGGGAAAAATATCTCATTGAGGAGATATTAATACAACTCCAGCTCCTGAACTAGTGGAAGAGTAGCTGCCATCAAATTCAAGAATCCATACCTCATTTGATACTGATTTTCTTTTAGATTTTTCTTCATCCGAGGGTGAAAATACTTCCACACTTACCTTGTGCTCAGCTAATTCCTCTGCTGTTCCAGCTAAATGCATTTTCAGGCTGTCATCTATAGGCCCTTCATCAGATGTCTCATGAACTCCATCCGTGTATAGAAAGTAGTTACCCATGCCTGAAGACTCAAATAGAATTTGAGCTTCAGGCGTTGAGGTCTGGGTAGCCACATAGTTTGCTTCCTTCTCAGGGAGCAGCTTCTTCATAACACCTTTGACTGGAATCCTCACCTCTGATAAATCTATGCTCAATTCACCTCCGACATCCCTACATAAATTCTACCCAAAAAAGATGCCATATGATGATGAGACATCTGCTACCAAGACAGTCATCTTGATTTTTTTGTTTGGAAAGACAACAAATGCAAATTGGGCATCTTTAATTTGTCCCAGCAAAGGCACTTACTTGTTCTCCATGGAAAAGCATCTACCAAAAGTCTTGGTCAATGTAAGGTCAAGGGATTCGACCACTTTAGCAGGCATGACATTGTCTGAAGCTCCAAAATCAATGATGCAATTATTTAGCTAATGTCCATTTATCAGGAATGAGACATAAAAAGGTTCAATTCTGCTAGGTGTAGTAGGGGGTGCAATGACAAGGTTGTTCTTGGTGGGTGCATTCCTGGCAGGATCATGTGTCACTTTGAAAATTACTTGTTTAATAGGGATGTTTTGGGTTTTAACACATTGAACCAGTCTGTCTAATTGCTCAAGATGGGACTGCAGAAATTCAAATTTAGACATTTAAAGTTTGGTTTTCTTTATATGGTCAATGATATCAAATGTCTAGAATGATCTAGGAGCAAAGGATGGGAGTTCATCCTTTTGATTTTTAAAAGGGGGAGGATTGGACTATGGATTTTGAGTAGAAGGCGTAGGGGCATTTGGGGTACTTATATTTTTCGCAATCACCGAGTCCTTTGGCTAGAAAAGAAGAGTGGATCCCTGCTTAGCAATTGAAACTATCAGTTGAGGTCACTCTTCTACTTTCTCTTTATCAACTTGTTGAGTCAATTGATTCTTAGACTGGTGAATACAACATATGACCCCTCAGCTGCATTGCCTTCACTTTTAAGTTCATCCTGATAGTTCAAGAAACTGATATGGGAGTTGCCAGCTAATTCTTCTTCTTCTTCAGTGAAGAGATTAGCATCATCTTTGAGATTCAACTCAAGCTAGAATGAGAAGTCTGATTTAGCTTCAAGATATCCAACTGCTGAGTTAGTTAGAGGTGCCTCAAGGGTGAGGTTCCTCTGTGGAAGAGGAAGGTGATTCTGTTGTCCTAGATTCTTGGCAGCATTGCCTTGGTATGCTTGATTTTGAAATGTCCTCTTGGGCATATTTTGTATGCAGGCGCAGATTACATCCCTTGTGCCACTTATTTTTTGAGAGCTAGCATTTTGTTTGCCAACTTTTGCACCATTGGGTCAGTGGTGGCTGTAGGTTAGTATTCAGAAGATGAAGAGGATTTACCTTTATTAGGGTCTCTCCTTATCTTTCTTGCCAAGATAAGGTCATCTTCTACCTCAGTAGCCAAGTCCTGAGTAGTAGCAAGGTCTATGTGTCTGGCCCGTCTCAACAAGAAACTCACTTCAGGCAATTGTGAGTTGATGAAGAAGAATTTGAGGTTCTGAGGTGTCGACTGGGTGACCATGGGAATCCTGTGCCTCAGCTTATCGAAACTAGCAATAAAATCCCTCATAGGCTCATGAGGCTCTTTTTTCATCTGAGTGAGCTGGGCTAGCAAGGCATGTGCATCTTCTGTAGGTTTAAACTTGGCTTCAAACTCGTCTTTCAGAGTGTCCCAATTAGTCACTGATCTAGCCTGCAGGTGCTAGAACTAGTCTGCAGTAGCGCTTTATAGTGTCTCCATGAACAACCTGACTGTTATGTCTTTAAATTCCCCCTATTACACCACAGGCTATGCTAAAAGTTGCAATGTGTTCATCAGGATGAACTTTCTCATCACCAAAGAATTTAGAAAAAAAATTCCTTGAATTGCATGGAAGCTCATGCAGAGGTGGAGTCAAATTCAATGGACTGAAAGAGTTACCCCAGGGGCCTTGAGCCATGATTTGATTATGTAAAAATGGGATCACTAATCTAGGTGGAGTGTGGATAGGCAAAGCTCAACCAGCAATAGAAAAAGAAGCTCTGCCTTGTGGTGGTGACTTGGTAGGGCTAGGAAGAAAACTCCTAGTTCGTCTAAGGTGAGGTTGTGGAGGAAACAACTCAAAATTACTCTACTGCACCAACTCTAAAGTAGGGTCAATAACACCTTAGGATTTTTGGCTTCTGGTATAGTGTGGAGTTGCCAGATTGTGAAACAAAAATAGAAAAGGACTGGTCTTGCTTCCATTTGAAGCTTGAGGCTTCAAACTACTTGTCCCTCCCCAATGGAGTCGCCAAAAACTATTAGGTGAATATTTTGTTGATCAGCGTACTGATAAACAACAGGAAGATTGGTCGGCCAATTGTGTAGGTTTACCACATCAAAAGGGGACTAATCTCTCATCTCATCAAGGGGAGGTTCCCTATAAATATGTAGGAGCTATATACTATATAAATAAGCAAAAAATAACACATGGGGGGCAGAATAAACCATCCATCTCTCTTCTTTCAGAGATGATGCTAACACAGACAAATGAAAAGAGCTTGGTGAAAACACTGAAGGCACTTCTCTTCTTTCAGAAGTGTTTGTTGAGTTGTGAAGCTAAAAGCTTCACCAGATGAACAAATGCAGAGGTTGCTAGAGTTACACAGTCACCGACATCAGGCAGGATCGATCGACATCAGTCAAGAGTCGACTGGAGGCTGCCAACATCGGTTATGGATCGATTGACGTCAGTCATGTGCAGATAGACAGGGACCGATGTTGGTCACCTGTGCGTTCTAGAAGTCTATTTTCATGGAAAAATAGATTGTTTGCATGAAAAGAGTAACTGTTAGTATTGAGTCCGCATTTCTATTTTTGGTAGGACAGATTTGAACCTTTGATTAAGAGGTGTATCTAACAGTGGAGAATGCATAGCTCATGAATCTTAGTATTATATAATAGGGTTAGATCTTCATAGCTTGTAACAAAAAATAAGGGTAGACAATTCAAGGATTGAATTGGTTATAATTGAGAGAGAGAACTCTTGAGGGAAAGAGATCTGTACATCTAAGAGGTGTGAAAGAAAGAGAGATTTCTTCATTGTATTTCTTTCTAGAAGAGTTTAAGATAAGTTTTCATTGTTTCTTGTATCTCATATTTTTTGCTTGTTTCTGATTTTTAGTTACTTATTACTTCTGGTTTAATTCTGTGTTTAGTTACTTATGCAAGAGTAATCAATTGTGCTGTAAGATCCCAACAAGTGGTATCAGAGCTTGGTTCACTAACAAGGATCATCAGAGCGGGTTAGTGTTTGTTGATTACAGGTTCACTCACAGGGGTTTCTGATTGAGTGGGAGTAAAGCAATGGTAGAAAAAAGTAAGCTAAGAATAGAGAAATTCAATAACAAGAATTATCAATTATGGAGGATGTAGATAGAAGATTATCTATATCAAAAAGATTGTTACTTACCGTTGGGTGGGGTTTCAAGCAAGCCCATAAATATGCAAGATGAAGAATGGAATGTTCTTGATAAAAAGGCTCTGGGATCCATAAGGTTGAGCCTGACATCTTTTGTGATTTCTAACTTATCACAGGCAAAGACAATGGTAGAGTTAATAGATACTTTGGCAAATTTATATGAAAAGCCCTCAGCTTCAAATAAGGTATATCTTATGAAACAATTATTTAATTTGCAAATGCAAGAAGGTGGATCTGTATCTAGTCATCTAAATGATTTCCATGCAATAGTTAATCAGTTAAATTTAGTCAAAATAGTTTTTGATAATGAAATTAAGGCTCTCTTAATATTATGCTCTTTACCTAAAAGTTGGCATAGTTTGGTAATGGCAGTTAGTAATACTGCATCTACTTCAAATATTTTGAAAGTTGATGATGTTGTTAGTGTAATCTTGAAAGAAGAAACTCGTAGAAAAAGCACAGGGGAAACATCAGGTAATGCTTTAAGTATTGAAAGTAGGGGAAGGCAAAGAGAGAAGGGCAAGCAAGGGAGATCAAGGTCAAAGTCAAAGATGAGAAGTAGATCCAAATCTAGAAATAGAAGAAAAATACCCTGCTGGAATTGTGGAAAGATAGGGCATGCCAAGAAAGATTGCTAGTTGAAAGTTAAAGAAGAAAATTAGCATGAAGGTAAAGAAGAAGCAAAAGTTGCAGGTATTATTGCACAAGATGCTCTTATATTTTCTTTGGATAATAAAATAGAATCTCGAGTTTTAGATTTTGGTACCTCTTTTCATGCAACCCCAAATAGAGAATTTTTCAATGATTATGTCTATGGAGATTTTGGAATAGTTTATTTAGGGGATGACAAGCCTTGTAAAATTGTTGGCAAAGAAAAAGTGCACCTGAAATTATAGAATGGCAACACATGGGTGTTGAAAGATGTCATGCATGTATCCATTCTGAAGAGAAATCTGATTTCTGTAGGAAAGTTGGGGGATGAGGGTTGCACAGTAACTCTCACAACTGAATCTTGGAAAGTTTCCAAGGGTGCACTTGCATTAGCCAGAAGTAAGAGAGTAGGTACTCTCTATTTATGTAATTGTATTACTAATTATTCTCCTTCTGTTCTATCTACTTCAGATGTAGATGCAAAGTTGTGGCACTGTAGGCTTGGTCACATGAGTGAGAAGGGAATGAATGTTCTTAAGTCAAAAGGTAAGCTTTCAAATTTGAAAAGCATAGATCTAGATTTTTGTGAGCATTGTGTTTTTAGAAAATAGAAGAAAGTGAGGTTTCTTAAAACTGGGTCAACAAAGAAGAAGCACAAGTTGGAGCTTGTTCACACATACGTGTGGGGACCAGCTCAGGTAGCTTCTATTGGAGGATCAAGGTATTATGTTATTTTCATTGATGATGCTACAAGAAAGGTATGGGTTTATTGCATAAAAAAGAAATTTAATGTTTTTGACACATTTTAGAAATGGAAAGCTTTGGTTGAGAATGAAACAAGTTTGAGATTAAAGTGCCTTAGATCTGACAATGATGGTGAGTACTGCAACAATATATTCAACAGTTATTATTCTATGAATGGAATACATAGGGAAAGGATGGTTCCAAGGACACCTCAGTAAAATAGAGTTGCTAAAAACATGAATAGAATAATAATGGAGCGTGCACGAAGCATGAAGTTGCATGCTGGTTTGCCCTTACAATTTTGGGCAGAAGCTGTAGACACTGCAGTTTACCTGATTAACATAGAACCTTCTACTGCTCTGGATGGTGGAATTTCAGAAGAGGCTTGGACAGGTAAAAAGGTATATCTTTTAATTCTCAAAGTTTTTGGTTCTGAAGCTTTTGTGCACATTGATAAAGAAAATAGAAAGAAGCTGGATGCTAAATCTATGCAATGCACTTTTATTAGTTATGGCTCTAGAGATTTCAAATTTTGGTTGTGGAATTTAGAAACTAACAAAATTATTAGAAGCTGTGATGTTGTTTTCAATGAGAAGGTAATGTACATTGATCAGCTCAAAAAGCTGAATAATACTGAGCAAGAAAATATTGATTTGGACGAGGTAATGATCCAAAATGAGCTCACGGGTAAAAATAATCACACATAGGAAAACACAGACACCAACATTGATCAAGCAGAAACTGACATCAGTTAGAAAGGAACTGATGTCGGTCGGGCAGGAATCGATGTTGGTCAGGTGGAACCGATGTCGGTCAGGTACAGACCCAGAGATGATCAAGATCGGTCACTGACAGAACAAAATTTGGGCAGACAGCAAGCTGTGAATGAGTCTCAAACACCCATGAGGAGGTCTGAAAGGGTAAGTAAACCTCCAATTCATTATTCCTCTTCATTATACAACTTATTGCTCACTGATGGTGGAGAACTAGAAAGTTTTGATGAGGCAATGCAAGTAGAAACTAGGAAACAATGGGAGCGTGGCATGAATGAGGAAATTGATTCCTTGAAAGAGAACCAAACGTGGGATTTAGTTGAGTTGCCAGCCAGAAAGAAAGCACTAAAAAATAAATGGGTATATAGATTAAAGGAAGGAGTGAATAGACAAATGAGACATAAGGCCAGGTTGGTAGTAAAGGGATTTGCATAGAAACCAGGTATTGATTTTGGTGAATTTTTTTCTCTTGTAGTAAAAATAACTTCTATTCGGATTGTATTGTCTTTAGTTGCTATTGAGGATTTGCATCTTGAGCAGCTTAATGTTAAGACAACGTTTCTTCATGGAGATTTGGATGAAGAAATATATATGGATCAGCTGGAAGGTTTTGAGGTCAAAGGGAAGGAGAAACTTGTGTGCAAATTGAAGAAAAGCTTATATGGTCTTAAGCAAGCTCCAAGACAATGGTATTTGAGGTTTGACAGGTTTATGATAGAGCATGGCTTTAGTAGATGTCAATCTAACCATTGTGTTTATTTTAACAAGTTGGATAATGGTAGATATATTATCCTGTTACTATATGTAGATGATATGCTTGTTGCAGGTTCACACATGCAGGATATTATTGAGCTTAATGTAAAATTAGCTCACACATTTGCCATGAAGGATTTAGGAGCAACAAAAAAAAATCCTTTTCATGAGTATTAAGAGAGACAAGAAAAATCTTAGTTTGATTTTGTCTCAAGAGGATTATGTGAACAAGGTGTTGGAGATGTTCAATATGCAGGATGCAAAACCGGTAAGCACACCTATGGCAGGACACTTCAAGTTGAGTAAAGAACAGTGTCTTAAATCACATGATGAGGTTGAGTACATGAGTAGAGTTCCATATGCTTCAGCAGTTGGGAGCTTGATGTATGCAATGGTATGTACTAGACCTGATATTGCTCAAGCAGTGGGAGTTGTCAGCAAGTTCATGGCCAATCTAGGAAAGAAACACTGGAAAGCAGTTCAGTGGATTCTCAGATATCTGAGAGGGACCAGCAGTAGGCATTTATGCTATCGAGGGTCAAACACTTCTATACATGGATATGTAGATTCGGATATGGTAGGTGACTTGGATGGCAGGAGAAGCACCACATGATATGTGTTCACTATTGGTGGAACGGCGGTTAGCTGGATTTCAAAGTTGCAGAAGGTTGTTGCCTTGTCTACTACAGAGGTAGAATATATTGCAGTCACAGAGGCTAGCAAAGAAATGATATGGATGACTCGGTTCATGAAAGAGTTGGGAAAGGAGCAAGAAAGTTGCAGATTGTACAGTGATAGTCAAAGCGCAATTCATTTGGCAAAGAATTCAGCCTTTCATTCAAGAACTAAACATATACAACTTAGGTACCAATTCATTAAACATGTATTGGAGGATGGTGAGTTGAAGCTGGAAAAGATCCATACAGATGAGAACCCTGTTGATATGTTAACAAAGCTGGTAACAAAGGAGAAGTTGAATCTTCATTCAACTTTTGTTGGTCTTCAAGATTGAGCTTAAAGATGGAGAAACAAGCTAGAGGATGTTGCTATACAGGTACAGGTGCAGCTATTTATCTCCAAGTGGGAGATTGTTGAGTTGTGGAGCTAAAAGCTTCACTAGATGAGCAAATACAGAGGTTGTTGGAGTTACATAGTCACCGACATCGGTCAAGATCGATCGACATCGGTCAGGAGTCGACTGGAGGCTGTCGACGTCGATTATGGATCGGCCGACATTGGTCATGTTCAGACAGACAGTGACCAACGTTGGTCACTTGTGCATTCCAGAAGTCTATTTTCATGGGAAAATAGATTATTTGCATGAAAAGAGTAACTGTTAATATTGAGTCCATGTTTCTATTTTTGGCAGGACATATTTGAACCTTTGATTAAGAGGTGTATCTAATGGTGGAAAATGCATAGCTCATGAATCCTAGTATTATATAATAGGGTTAGATCTTCATAGCTTATAACAAAAAATAAGGGTAGACAATTCAATGATTGAATTGGTTGTAATTGAGAGAGAGAACTCTTGAGGGAAAGAGATCTGTACATCTGAGAGGTGTGGAAGAAAGAGAGATTTCTTCATTGTATTTTCTTCTGAAAGAGTTTAAGACAAATTTTCGTTGTTTTTTGTATCTCATATTCTTTGCTTGTTTCTGATTTCTAGTTACTTATTATTTTTGGGTTAATTTCGTGTTTAGTTGTTTATGCAAGAGTAATCAATTATGCTGTAAGATTCCAACAGTGTTCTTGCAGGCAACAACATGAGTTTCTTCTAGGTAGTGAAAGTAACTAGTGACAAAGGGTGCAATAACCAGCAGGATGAAATAGAACACAAAGTGTCCACCTTAATTACCCAAACAGTATAACACAAAGGGTAATGGAGGCACAAAGTCATCCCAGAATCCTCAACATAGAAAGAAAAAGGAAAAACACACGCTGAAAATAATTGTGAAAGTGCAAAGTCTTCTCACAATTGGCTTCAGGACACCTCTCTTTTTACCTTCACTAATTCTACTTGTCAAATTAAATAAATAAGAATGCTTTTAAGTAATAGACATAAGAATGATTTCCTAAAGTATCACAAGCCAAAATAACACAAAGTTTGCAAACAACTTGCTTTCTCATTCAGATAAAATGAAATTACAATCTGAGCTCAAAGTCTCAGTCTTCTTCTTTCAAAATGGGCAAAGTTTCACTCTTGTAAAAAATGAAAAAGTCCCCTCAATGATATGAAAGATTACATTATATAGAGGCAGAGAAAGGCCTGGCACCTTTTCCCATGGGGTGATCCATTCGATGCATTAATGCCCTGGATGCACTCTTGACTTTTGTTATGCTAGAACAGGGTGACTGCTTTAATGTGGTGTGCTGGTTCATCTCCTTTATCTACTCCTTAGCCTGAATCACTCATTCCATCCCCTGTTAGCCGCACAATTGTCTATTATGCCTTTATCTCAAAGGGGACAAATAGACGATGCTTTCAATGTTTGGAGGCCCTAAATATCTACCTGACGAACTACTTCTCTTATTAGAAATAACACCCGTTGAGTTTCCCTCTTTGCCTCTTCCTTCTCTTTGTCTCGGCCTTAGGCTCTTTGAATGCATTTGGGTCTATGCCTTGAGTCTGCTAGAATCAATAGACACTTAAATACAATCAATTTGGTGTTCGTGGGTCTTTCCTCGATTGAAGGTTAACGGCTAGCCAGTCACTTTGAATTTGATGTTCGTGGGCCTATCATTCTACTGTGACGCGGGTGAGGACATGTGGCGGCATTTGTGTCTTTGAAATATGCTTATCAGAATAAGCTTTGAAATTGTTAAAGGCTGGGGGCGCAGATGCAGACACGTGGCAGCTTCCACTACACTAGGACAAGACACGTGGTGAGTTCCACGCTTTGAAGCTTTATTTGAAACTGTGTCTCGGTGCGCGACACTTGGTATCTTTTATTGCGCTTTGATGCTTCGACCTTTTTCAAATGGAACATGCCTTTCGGGGTCTTGAAAAAGGTTCATTTCATGTGTGTTGAGTGTCCCCCCCACAAGGGTATCTGCCCTTTGGGATCTTCCAGATGGCCTTCAGGCTTTAATTTCTTTAGAGGGCTGTTGGTCCCTTTATTTCCTTTAGACAAAATGTCTGAAAGAAGTCCCCTCCTTTTGGTTCTCTGTCTTTGCATTTGAGGGTGCCTTGTCCTTTGACACATGGCATCTTCCATCACTTCTTCAAGGACACGTGGCATCTTTCACCACATCATACTAAAACATTTTGCCATTGACACTTGGTGCTTTCCACTCTCAGGCTTTTGCAACACCATAGAAATGTTTGGGGCTTAGTTAAGCTCTCTCAAATGATGACACTTGTCAGCTTTCACTGATCTCTGCAAGGGACATGTGGTGCGATTTGAATACATTTGTTAGTCACGCGAATGCAGACACTTGGCACTTTTTGCTTCATTTAGTCGCTCATCCCCGGGCCCACCATGGTCTTTGCTCGAAACAGTGAAGCTGAGGGAAGAGACTGCATGTATTGATACTTGGAGGCTCCCAACAAGCTTCAAGAGGGACAAGTGGCAATATCCGTCAATTCACAGAAACAAAGTTTAGTGGGGCTCAACCATCGACACTTGGCAATATCTGCCTGACTCTTTCTTTTGCATGCACTTCTTTCCTTAACTGGGGCAGCCTTTGAACCTTTGAACCTGTGAACTTTGAAGCCGTTCAAGGTTCAACGGTTCATTCCATTTATTTGGCTAATCCTCTTTGATATCCTTTTGAACCAAATGCGTTGAACCTCTTGATCGTTGAACTCGTTGAATCGATGAACCAAAATGGTTCAAGGTTCAACGGTTCCAGCCTTTGAAACTGTTAAGTGCTCAGAGCCGCGAAACATTTGAAATGGTTGAACTTTGAACATGTGACAAATGCGCCTAGCTCTTGCTAATGACGTCGAACCTTTGAACCCGTTAATCCCTTTATTGAAAAAGCTTGAAAAATGAGGAATTTGAAAGCTTAGAACAAATTTTGTAAAGGGGAGGGACGATTTTGGTCTTGTAGGGCCAAAATAGTTCATATGTTGTCCCAAAAATGAGAAGTCATTTTTCGGTGACAATAGGATTCATTTGCTTCTTTCAATCCTATAACTTTTGTCCATCTAGTGAAGTAATCTATAGTAGTTAGATTACATTTGTGTCTTAAAATTGAAGGGAGATTAATGAGACCAATAAAGTTCAATCCCCATTGGATGAAGGGTTGGTCCACCACAATTGGTTAGAGAGGTAAGGTTGCAAGTTTCACTTTTCTTATAAACATAGCACAATGTTTGCACTTCCTAACCCATGAATTGCACTCACCAAATATGCTAGGCCAATAATAGCCACCTTTCATAATTTTAAGGGTCATGGTCCTTGTGGAATAGTGTCCTCTACCATGTCTATCATGGAACTGCTCAAGCAATCTCTATGTTTGGCTTGGCTCTGTATATCTTAGCAACATGTCATTGATATCTTTCTTGAACAAAACATTATCAACAAGAAGAAATGGAATTGATTACAACTTGAAAAATCTTCTTTTTGAATGATTTAGATGAGAGGGATAAATACCATCTTGGAGATATCTTACCAAGTCATGAAACTAAATGGTAGGTGAGGTATGATTAGTTGTAACCTCTTCATCATTTGACACCAAAACTACCTCATTATCCTCTTACAAGTCTTGGGCTAGATTCTCACAAAGTCCCTTACCTCTAATCAGCTTTATGATCTTGATTTCCACATCATACTCCATTACCTTCATTATCTAACCAACTCTTTTCTCATATATGTCTTTGTTTAAGAGAAACTCTATAATACTTGGATGGGTAACCATTAAGTGTATCTCATTGTTAGACATCAAGTATCTAAATTTCTTGAGAGACCTTATAATGGAAAGTACATGTTTCTCATTAAAAGTACCTTGTTTCATACTCTTCCAAGCCTTGATTGAAGAAGGCTATGAGCTGCTCCAAATCCTCATGATTCTGTTGCATACGAATGCCTGTAATGGTGTCTATGTTAGCATAGGTGTACAATATGAAATCCTTTGTGAAATATAGGCTTATGAGTGTAGGAGCACTAGATATAGCCTTCTTGATCTCTTCAAAACTCATTAATCCTTCCTTAAACCAGCTAAAACTTTGATTCTTCTTTAACATGGTTTTAAGTGGCTTAGCTAAAGTGGCAAAATATTAAATATATATTCTTATAAAATTGATCTTCCCTAAGAAGCTTTGCAAAGCCTTCATGTGTTTGGGAAAGGAAAGTGCAAGAATTTAATCTATCCTTTCAGGATCTATACTTAAACCATGTTTTGAAATCATATGTCCAAGGAGCTTACCTTCATGAACTGATAAGACACACTTTTTGGGGTTTCGAGACACCCCAAATTGCCTACGCCTTTCAAACACTTGCTTGAGGTGAGCCATGTGCTCACTTGCACTTTTTGAAAACAATATTATATCATTCGAATAAACATGTATAAACCTATTAAAAAGGCCTTGGAATGCCATATCCATGAATCTCTGAAAGGTTGCTCTAGCATTGGATAAACCAAAGGGCATTTTTTTATATGCAAATGTCCCCCCACTTTGTAGTGGAGGTTGTCTTGAATTGGTCTTCTTTTTTGACCAAAATCTTATTGTAACCACTATATCCATCCAATAAAGAAAACCTCTCTAAACCTGCAACCAACTGTAAAATTTATTCCATAGATGGCAATGGATAGGGATCTTTGAGGGAATCCTTATTCAAATTACAGAAGTCAACACATAGCCTAATCTCACCATTCTTCTTTCATACTAGAATAAGGTATGCCACCAAAGTTAAGTGCTTGATTGGAAATATAATAGCTGACTCTATGAGCTTATGGAGCTCAACTTTCATCAACGACTTAAGCTTTGAATTGATAGGCCTTTGTCTTTGTCTCACTAGTTTAATTTTAGCCTCTAACTCAATGGTGTGTTGAGATAGACTTGGATCAAATCCCTTGAGATCAATATATTTCCATTCAAACACATCAACAAAACTTGTCTAGAATTTAATGAAAGATTCCTTTTGTGAAGGAGTGCATATCTTAACCAACTTCAAGTTATTACCGGTTGCAATCTTCACATTGGCATAATGTTCCTCTTTTGTTGACAAAGAGGACTTTTCCTTTCTCAACTCATCATCACCAGTGAATATGTTCTCAAGTGTGATGAATCCCTTGGGCAACTTATTTGTTTTTAGTTGCACGATCTGATCACGATACTGTTGTAATAACTTTGATTGATTTCTTGAGGAAAACTCAGCGTCTTCTTGCAAGAACCTGACAATTTGATTTCCATCTTCAAACACATGCTAATTCTCATGGTTATCCAGAATAGAAGGCCTTACAACCACCTTAATATGTGACTAATTTTTTTCACTTTTTATATCAACTACGATATTAAATTGTGCCCCAATGGTAATAAACCTATCTGCATGTTTATTCTCATCTCTTGGTATTGCTTGAATGTTAAAAGCCTAAAAATCCTTAAGTAAGTCCCATACCCTATGCTTATAATATCTAAGCAATAAGTTTTTTCATACATTAAGACCTCTTACTTGGTGAACTATAAGTTCACTATCACCAAAAACTTGTAAGGTGTTGACTTTCATCTTCCTCGCCCACTACAAACCATGAACTAATGTCTCATATTCTATAATATTTTTTAAACAACCAAACTAAAATTTAATCAAAGAGAAATAGATTTTCTTTATTGGAGAAATTAACATCATTTTATCCCCATTACCATGCTTATTCCTTGATCCATTAAAGTATAATTTCCATAGACCATCACTAGACTCATCATCCTTCATCATGGCTGGAATTGGTGTATCATTCTCATGGATGCAATAAACACCAAGTCCATCTTCTTCAATTAGATTATAAGGATCATGCTCATGAAAATTAGATGCCAAATCATCAAGGAACAATTTTGAAACTCCATCTAAAGGTGATTCAATTTTCATTCCAGTATTTTCTATCACCTTATATGATATGACACAGTTAGTACCTACAACATTTGACATAGATGGCTCCAAATGGAAATGTGCAATAGGTTCAAAATATATTTTTACCTTGGTACCATACCTAGTTCTGAACATCAAATATGTCCAATTAGATGATAAGCATCCTCCAATCTTTGACATGAAGTCCCTTGATAGACACATGGCAAAGTAGGGAGCCAAGTCCACCATAACTACATCCTGTTGAATGGTAACATTGGGACAAACATGTAATGTCAACTTCAAATTTTTAATGATTCCTACTATTTTTTTTGGTGATCCATTTAGTTGCAATACCCCTTTAATATTTGGTTCATAAACAAGACCAAGCTTATCTATAATTTACTTAGGCATAATAGTGCTACTGGCTCCATTATCCACCATGTAGTTGTGAACCAAAGTGTCACCAACTATCAAAGAGTGGTAGAAAGGAGGAATTTTATTTGATTTTACCTTAACTTTATCCACATTTATCATCTTATGTACCTATTGTACTTATTGCTTAGTTGGTTGGTTTAAATTTGTTAGGATAACACCTTCTTTCTCAACTGGTTTTAGAGACAATTTGAGAGCTGAAGGCTCTTGAATGAGCATATCTTTTTATTCTGGAATAGAGAGGGAATCCCACATGATAATATTTATGTTATACTTATTTATTCGATCGACTATACTAAATTGATGCCCACTAACCTTTGTTTGTACTTTATGAACCACTGGTTACTCACAAACTCAAGGCACTTGAGGAACTTTCCCAACCTCTGTATTTTAATTTTTTTGTGTTGTAGGGGTGGCAAGTTGATCTTTGATACTCTTTAAAACAATATTAGGAGTACTTAAAGCATTACTCACACATTGAGCCTCATCAATGGCTCTTCTTTTAGCTCTAGTTAGAGTTGTAACTTGACCACTTACGCTGCTAGTCTCACTAACTTGATTAAATGCAACATAATCATCTATTTGCCAATTCACATTAATGACATCATGTTTCCCTTGAACTTGTTGAGTCTCTCCTTGTGATGCTAAACTTGTTTCTTGATATTGACCTTCTTGAAGAGAAAAATCTTCTTATGTCATTTGTGGCAGAGTAATGTTTTGTGATACCAAGGCCTAATTTTGAACATTATTGAGATTAGATGGCTACCAACCTAAATCCTACAACAAGTTATTTTGAGGAGGTGTGGGAACAATAACTATTGAAGAGGAAAGTATGTTAGGATTAAGAGCTTCATATGGTTTAGCATGAGTTATGGCTGCTTGTGGTTAGTAGGTGGTGTATTTTCTTTAAAACCCTACTAAGGAGGCGTTTGATCTCTGAAGCGCTGATATGTAGTCAGATTTTGTTTTTGATAAGGCCTATTAGCCTGATATTGTTATCTCTTGAGTTACACTATTTCATTCCCAAAAGATTGTAACAACAAATTTAACTCTCCAAGCTTACTAGCTTGATTAGGAGGGCCTATAATTTGATCTTTAAGTGATGGAATATGAGCTAAATATGGGACTTGAGGAATGTGAAGGACTGGTATAGACTTCAGTCATGGGAATATAGGCATTGGAGGCCTTGGATAGAGCTTACTAACTTGTATCAAGTTGTTCTTTGCTCTTATTACAACCTCACAAGGATTTGGTAAGTTAATGTCACCCATTGACTCTATTATCACACTAATATCAGAGTTGAGGGCTTCAAGATAGTACAAAAAGGCATATTTTAGGGATGGTCTAATCAATGCAGGTATCTTGGTCTATGTATTTTGGAATATGAGGTTAAAATTAGACATGAACTCATGAGGAACTCTCTTTATGGTAGTCAACTATTTGACTAAGCATAGGTGATCAGATTTATCCTCAAATTGTCTAAGGATGCACCTAATTCATGCCAAGTATCAAGAATTCAATGGGAGATTTGTATACCACTGCAGTGCTTTTCCTTTGAAGGAAACAATAAGCAGTCTAATAGCTACATTATCTTGAACAACATTGTGTATTGAACAAAGGTTGGCAACATCCTGAATGTACTCAATATGAGTTGTTTGATCTTATCCTGAGAAGAATGGAATACAATTAAGAGTAGACACAAGAATGTCATCAAAATGAGCTAAATTCAGTGGACTACCTCTATTGAATGGAACAAACACTTGATTTCTGATGGCCATTTGGATAGTGAGAATTGCATTGCTTAGGACATTAAGACAACTAGAAGATGAATATTTATTTTGAGGATAAGGTCTTGTCCTACTAAACCTTGCTCTTTTATATGAATTAGAAGGAAACTCAATGAATTCAAGAGGAATACCTTTGCTAGCTAACCTTGTAGTAACCTTTGGCACGAGAGTATTGCCTGGATGATGCTATGAAATCTACAATCTAAAGAATATTTAGCTTTTGATGATGATGTATGTCTTCCTCTAATGTAAATACTTCTCCTCAGCTTTGAAATTCAATTATGCCAAGGAGAATGGGTCCCATTGGGCATGCTAAAAACTATTGTGGTCTTAATCTGCACCCATGGGGGGAGTTCTTTAGGTTCTCTCCAACTAAGCCACAAAATGGGAACAACCTCAAGCTGTGGGTATCTTGTAGTAGGGTTGAACCTCTGAAGAAGGTCATCTTCCTCTTGGTAAATCACCTAGACTAATCTCTTGCTTGGAAAAGGGAGAGAAATAAATAATAACGCATGAAAACATGTAAAAGAAGGTGATGCACCAATGTTTTGAACACTTATAATTACACAAGACACACTGGTAAACACTTCTAAGGACTGAAAACATCACTTCATTCACTTTTTGATAAGATTTCACATAAGTATTTCATATAAAGGCATGAACTAGCTATCAATCTAACATGGGAGGGCAGTTCTCCACTTCTAAACCTATCAACAAACTATCTATGACACTTATAATGACTTGTGAAAGCTACAAAACACTTCATAAAGGTGAGAAAACTCAGATAGAGGCAAAGGAAACCGTACATTCACTTAACCACATCAATGAATTTATAAGACACTTCAATTAAACTCACAAATGGAGGAATTCAATCTTTTATTGCATCAAATAGGTGTTGTAGTACAAATCATGGCATACTTGGGCATGCCAAAATCATAAGAGTCCTTTTTTTTGTTGGGGAGAAATGGGAGATATATATGAGAAATGAGAAGAGAGAGAGAGGGAATCAAGAAAATAGAAATCAATAAATGAATCCCAAACACTTTTTAATTAATTAACATTAATCATGCCTCTACAAATTAACTTTCATTTGCTCTAGATAGTTTTTTGGTTGTCCCATTAGCTTAGGAACATACTATAAGACAATAACTTATTGAGGATGTTGAGTCATGATCCATTAGGAAGGAAAAGTCTCCAAAGACTTTGAAACTTCATTGATTGTTCCACCTACCTTTCCCAACCCCTGAACTCTCCATCTACTTAATGAGCTTATAACACCATGCTTCGTCTTGATATGTCCTTTACATTATTAGAAAACTACCGAAACTTGTTCATTTGGTGTCTCCCCTATCATTCCTTTCATAGTCACCATTTTGTCATTACTCCAAATCTTGAACATAGGTCCACTATAGATGAAAACCAATTCCCCTATTAGTTTCCATATAGCTATAATTACAATGAAGATCTATAGGCTAGGGTTTCTTGATCATGAACAAGACGTGAGACTTACATCTGAAATATTTTGAGAGGTCTATTTGAGCTTTAATAATGTTATACAATCCACAGGGTTTGCTTATGGTAACCAAGATCATATCTTAATCTCATATTTATACATTTGCCTACTTGAGTGACACAATCTTTTGATCCAATGTGTATGCCTATGTAGCACCTCCCTTGGGTTGCTTATTATATTTTGAAAATATGACCGTCATCACTCAAACATGTATCCTTATCTCATGGCCCTTGGAAATGATCAAATTTCCTCCATTGATCTCCTCGAGGGTCTCTTGGGCTTGACCTTTGTTGTTGCCATTGATCTATGATCTGTATCTAGATTATGCCACTTGGAAATCTTGTGTGTTTCCTAATATCAACCCTCAGGATTGTGCCACTTGGCAGTCTTGCATGCCTTCTATGGACCCTACTATTAACCTTCATCCAGTTAATGCACTTATGCCATATAGTGGCCTTGTGTGCAATCTAGACTCATTGACTTTTTGGCATCATTGATCTCCTCCACATGACTGAATGCACTCCATTGATCTTTGATCTTCTATATCAAATGTAGACCGTAGATCTTCCAAGCTTTTGAGATCATGCTACTTGTCAGTCCTGCATTCAACTTGAAGCTCATTAAAGATTTTTTGAATCCAAATGCCTATTTGTTGTGGCTTTAAGTTGACATCCTTGGGCATGTCTTACATTGTTAGATCATCTTTAAAGGCTTATATATTGAGATATAAAACTCATCAAGACACAAAACTTGCAAGGGATGATATTGTCACAAAATTCACCATTTTCATGCAATTCTTCAACTTTGGTTGGCTTCCCAAGTACACTTATTAAATGCACAACCAAACTAAATTGTCCATTTCTGCATGATGTGATATGATGGTCTGATTTCTAATAATCACATTAAATAATTTTCAAGACCAACTCATTGACTCATAAGACAAACTAGCATGACATGAAAAGTTTTGAATGTGATAATTAAACTTGTGAGGGTAAAATTGTCAACAATAAGCAAAGTGGTTAAGTGTAAACATCTTAGTAATATTTAACAACACAAAATACATACGTAAAACATTCAAAGCACACAAAATTAGTAATTCACATGAGGTAATATATACATGCTAATATAATATTCTCTTAATCTCAAATCTTATGATAGAGTAGTATTAGACCAACTAATATGATAATGTAGTATGCATTTCAATAATCAGGTTGAAATCATCCATAAATAGTGGTTGAATAATAATCATGTAATAAAATAATATCATTGAGAACATAAGATTCACTATCTTAGTAATAATAAAATAATAAACATATTATATCTCGATAACATAATAAACGTGTCATGATAGGACATGTTTTTAGTAATCAAGAATTCCAACAAGTTGGGGCCTCACACAAGGCATAATGTGCACTAGATGTGATAACATAGTGTTTACTCTTTTTAGAATTCTATTAAGTAATAGAATATAAATAAACTATAGAAACTAAAATGCAACATACAATAAAATATAATAAATTAAAAATCTAAAAAAACACTATGAATAGTAAATGGTATGAAAAAATGTACCTAGCTTGAGATTGGTTGATTTTTTAATGTACAAATAATGCACTAATTTTCAACTAATCAGATTAAACTCAAGATTGTGCCATTGAAAAAAATTAAATTTTAAAATCTATAGGGATAAGAGCACACTAGGAATATAATATAGAAGTGTGGATCTATCTGCTAACGTGGAGTTGTCCCTATTGCTTGTTCAAAAGAATTTCCACTTAAACTATGTGTGAGGTTTCCTATTTTTGTCTGGAGCTCGATTTGGTGCATGGAAGACTTGTAAAATAAAAATTTTAGTATTGCACAAACACACAAAATAATATCAAATCCAAGGGGGAAAAGTGGGGATGTGGGATACGGTCACACTATCTTCATAAACCCCGGGCAACTGAGTGCTACATACATAGTTTGTGTGGATATCATGCCAATGAAGTTCTCCTATTGGGGGAGATCATAGATGAAATCAAACTATAAAATTTCATTATAATTATTGACAAGGATGCCTTCAACCTACAAAAAAAATACTAACTTATCCAAATATTGTAGTAAAGGCAATAGAATTGAACTTCAAAGGAAGAATGCTCTTTTTCTTAACGTAGAATGCTCTTGAAATTAGATAACCAAATGATCTAATTAAGAGGCCTTTGATGTGATTTTATAGAGATATATTTGGAATATTTCCTATAACCAAACTTATGGAAAGTGTAGATATATGTTATAATGCATCTCAAATTATAAAATTAATTGTTGGAGCATTCTAGATAGATCCACATTTTGGACATTTCCATTAGCACAGGCTTGACCAAAAAGGTCAAAAACTTTAGAAACTTTTTGACATGAAGATATAAGTAGAATAGGAATAAATAAATATGAAATAGGTATGTTTGAATTCTATTGTCTCATTAATTGAGGATTTCATAGAGGTTATGGTTTACAAAAATAATGAATTGGCCAAACAAGGTAAAGATGTTAAGGACAAACATGGTAAAGCATTTATTGATTAAACTTAAGTGTTTACATTTGCATCCCATTTATTATTTTATTCCACAAATTACTAGAGTATAGGAAATATGATATCTAAGTGTGTAAACACAATTTGTCTTTGCCATGAAGATGTGCATGCCCCCTTATTGAGGCATGTGGATAAGTGTTGGATTGAGAGTGATCAAGTCTCAATATGAAAATCAGTGGAGGTGCTTGAGTCAGAAAGATGCATGTTCCAACCCTCGTAAATTACTCTAAAAATGTGCAAAGAGATGGGAACCAACAAAGTGGTTTGTAAAAGTTCAACCGAGTGTGAAGCATCACTAAGCTTAAATGTTAGTTCACTTTCAAAATTGAGAGAGAAGAGAAGGGAACCAATACACTGATCGCTAAAAGTGCAACCAAGTATGGAACATCACTAAGCTCAGACATTGGGTTAATTGAAGAAGATGAATCACACTGCTACAGATGGATCTAGATTCAAGTTGTAAAATTTGTAAAATTGCTTGATATTTGATACTTGATAAAAGAGAAAACTAATTTTTAAAAAGTAGTAACATGGTCATAACTGCATAACATGCACCCTATTCTATGTAGAGTGACAAATGTGATCTTTTAAAAACTATTTGAAGCCTTGTACTATCTTCACATAAGTGTGTCCGTGCTTAAGTAACTACAAAAATTGATAACATAGGCTAGCTGAATACCCCCAGAATTTGAAAATTATTTTTTTTGCACATTGTAAGTTGCCAAAATTGAAAATTTATTGCTTTTAAAAGGCCTATTGTGATTCCCCCTTTTGAGATGAGGGATATTATTTGCAAAATCACTTATCTCAAAGGAAAAAGTGAGAACATTTGTGAAGGATAGATAAAACATGTAAAAACATTTCAATACATTGAATTTAGTATTTGAATTCATATATATATATATATATATATATATATATATATATATATATATATATATATATAACATTTAATCATTTGAAAAAATTGTATATATTTCTTGCATCGTGTAAGTTTCATATAACATTGTAATATTGAAAATGAAGCAGTGTAAAAGACTTACGAGTGTTTTGAAGATGTATTTTTAAGCACATGCTTGAAAATATGAAGCATTGAAGCATGTATATAGTACTGTGCATGTTATATACCATGACAAAATAGATAGAGAAGCAGATACATAGTAGTGCATGATAGGCATCATGGCACCATAGTAGTCTAATAACAAACATGTAGTCAAATTCACATAATTTGTATGCGAAGAGGTTCAAAAGGCCACATACAAGGGACATGTAAGATGTTGCAAAGAGTGTAATAAGAATTATAAATGGCATACATTGAGTTTTAAGGTTGAATACAAAGGACATGAACATGTTGCATAATGAAAAGAAGGCAAAAAAGGCCACACACAAAAAGACATCATTATTTTATACAAGGTGTATGTTGAACATACACAAGGCCAAAGACCACATACACTTAGCAAAAAAGTTGTTGAAAGCATATTATGAAACCAAAATAAGCATGAAAAAACAACATATAGCAAATTAAAAAATAATAATCAATACATATGTATCTATGTTTCGATTTGACAACATTTTACCAAGGCATATGTGAAGGTATAATGAAAGATTAAAGCACTTGTATTTTTGTTTATAGCTAAACATGGTTAAAATATTATAAGTAATAATAACCTATAAGGTGTTCATAGAGAATAGCATAATTTCCCCAACTAAGCAAAGTTTTTGGGTCAAAGTCTTGACTAGCACTGAACAATGATAAAGTATGCTTTATATGAAAAACATTTCTAATATCTTAGTATGAATGTTGTTCTCTATGCAAAAATTGTGCTAGAAGTTCTTATAACTGGGTTGCCATTCAAAAGAGAGATTAAAGATACATAGGGATAGGTGTGTAGTAGGGGATAGGTGTGTAGTGTGCCATTGTATGCCTTCTATGACTTTGTTTATATTAACTATATCTAAAATTTTCTGATCGGAGCAGCTTTTGCTCTGTATGAGGACTTTTTTGCACTGTATAGTTTATCCCATTACACACTCATGATACCCTGTGAGATGCATAAGACCTTGAAAATACTCTATATACTTAAATAAAAATCAAAATATTATAATAAAAAACATAATCAACAACATACACATATGCTTACAGGTCATGATTTTTTATTTTGATAGAATATTGTAATTTTTTGGGTACTTTGAGCATATATCAATGTTTTTGTATTTTGAATATTTGAAAGAGAATCAAATCATAGTTAAAAGTTGACAATGTTGTGAAGCAACATAAAGAAATATGGTTTGTAAAAGTAGGAGAGGAATATTTGAACAACCAACCCAGATCAAATATGCTTACAGGTCAAATAAGATCCAAAATTTTATGGACATCTCACTCTATTATACTCCACCAATCCCCCTAGTTGCCCTTGCAGATTATGCATATCAGAGTATCAATATGATATAATTATTTTCAATCACTTTTTCTTAATAAGAAGAAAAACTTCCATATGACGGTTAAATGAACATCAAATTAAAGGTAAAAATTTCCCTCCAACAAGTGGACGTCAAATTTAAGGTCGGTCATTTTTATTGCCATCTCACATTATTATTTTAAAATAAAGGGACAGAAAATACTCTTCCCCATATGTAGAGCTATCATAGAAAAAATTATACTCAATCATAAAAAAGTCTTCTCCTCTCCATTGCTCTACTCCTCCTTAACATTATAGGTTTTGAGGTGATAAATTTCTTGTCTAGCATTAGCCATTTACCCTCTTAAGTGAGATAGACCCTCCTAAGGAGGAGCAAGATGTGCAGGTTGGTACCAGTTCGGAGCCCATTCCTAACTCTACTCTACAAGATGTGTAGGGTGACCCTGAACATGATGATGATCCCCATGTTTTAACCTAGTAGCTTTGTGTTAATTTTATTTGTAGTTTTTTATATGTTGGTTTGCTTGCTTGGAATCAACAAGGCCTATGATGTTAATTTTGAGATGTTGGATTTAATGTACTTTAGGCATGAGTGCATTTCGACCTTAGCCTATAATTTTTGCAAATCTATGTAAACACGCATTATTACTTTTAGTACCTCAATTACTTGGTTACTATGCACTAGAATGTTATGAATGATAATGGTGCTAGTGGATCTAAGAGTATGGAACATTTTGAGTAGATAAGGAAAGGGTAGATAGACTCATTGCATTTTTTAAAAACGTTAAATAAAACCTAATAAAATAAATGCAATATTAGTTGTGTTAAGTGGTGTATAATAAAAATCTAGTTAAATTATTTGTATATAAGAAAATACCTATTGAAATCAATCATTAATCTTTGAATGCTTATATTCCACCTTCTTGAGGTTCCCCTCCCATACCAAATAATGAGGTTGTTACTCACATTGCTTTTACTATTGTGCCTCCACCTATTTATTCTAGTCATATTATTATGACTATACCTTCTCAAATTGGATTTAATGCTTTTTTTATGCCTCCTATAGTTACTCAACCATCTAAACCATTTTTTTAATCTACACCTATTTTCCACGGTCTTCCTCAAATACAAAAGGTGTATATTCCTACATGTTTTGTTTCTACTTTGGTTCCTACTACTCAAGATAAAATACTCCTTCAACAAACGATCCAAACCATGCAAGTGATACAATAATATATTCAACTACATTCCCAAGGATATCAAAAATGAATTCATACAGTTAGTTCACATGATATACTACTCAATCCTTTGGCTTACGAGGTCCTTGCCTACCCCATGCCTATAGGTTTTATAGCTCCTAAATTTGAATTATTCAATAATAAGGGTGATACTTCACACATATAAAATATTTTATGCTTCGTGTGTCAATTTTATGCATAATGATAAACTATTGACTAATCTCTTTCTTATAATTCTTAAGGACTATGTTTTAGATTGGCTTTGTGCCCTACCATTGGGCTCCGTACACTCCAATTTTATGGCTAATAATTTCTTAGCTTATTCAAGTCAATTATCATAGTCAAAAGGTCACATTTTCTCAATTAACATAAATTAAACAAGGAATTAATGACATTTTAATTTAGGGAGTGCTTAAATTCAAAATAATGTTTATGAAGATGACTCACCAACTAGCTAACATATAATTACAGAGTATATTCCCTCAAATTTTATTTTGAACTATTAAATAAAAAGTGGTTTTCAACTCATATAGATATTTCAATAAAAAAAACATGTGGTTGGGGACTATGTTATTAATATTATATAGGATAATATGCTCAAGTTGGCTATTCAATTAGGCACTCTTATCTAGTTGCACCTGTAGCCATGCAGGGTACTTGTAGTAAGTGAACTTGCAATAAAAATGTAAATTCTCTTTAATGATTGAGAGAATTTAGGATCGTTATAAGTGTACTTGTAACAAAGGAGGACCTCTTTACGCCCATTACAGGCTGTACACACCTTAATTTGGTCAAGCAAAAAAAAGTATTATGTTTTTTTGGTTCTTTCATAGGAAGTTCTTAATGATGAATGAGAGTCTTGTCTGCATGGTCACTTTGGTATTTTGATCCTTATTATGATTTATTTTCCCTATTTTTACACCCTCAATAGTTTTATTTCATCCATTTTCCAATCACAGGGGCCCTTGGCCTATTTGTCCTAGTCACAACCTGATTTTTACACACAGGATAATAGCACAGGCTTGGACAGGTGTGCACTGTGCTATTGTCCACCTAAGCCCTATTGTCCAATAGTCTTGTTTTTAACTTATTTCAGCTGCTTAACCTCCTTTGGGTCTCTTCTTATGATTTTATCTAACTTTTTACCTTATCAGCCTACGAACAAGCATCTCACATTTAAAATTAAGATCATTATATATAAAAAATTTCACAAGGCATTCTACATCTAGCATTTACTACTTGGGCACATAATTACTTAAAATCAATGAATAGTATAGCTCAACACTCAACATCATACGCAGATCTACACACTTGATCAAAGGACCTAAGTGAAATTAATTCTTGTATACTGTGCATGTTGATGATGCACATTAGCTGAGGGAGAACTACATTCAATTTGAGATCCCTACCATTAGGGTTAAAGTAGGCAGAAACCAAAAAAAATGAGTACTAGGTTATTCGACGGTAACATCCCACAACCCACCTTTTCCCCTTCTTTATGCATTTGATTCTATTGTCTTTTCATGTGTGTTGGTATTTGTTGGTGTTTCAAATAAAGAATAGATATAAGGTGACACAAATAGATGATTAAAATTTCTTGAGGACACATAGAGGACCCAAGAAGCCTCTTGTAGCATCCCCAAAAGCTTCAGGGCCCTTTTCTATAAAAGAACATTAACACAGTGCCTTTCCTAATAAAAAATTATGTTATTGTCTAATTGATTATGTTATTGACCTGAAGTAGGTGAGACTCTAGTTTTTGAATGAAAGGACTCCATATTGTCCTCTAACTTATTCCATCACTACCATCACCCAATGACACACATTTCACTTTGGATAGGTGGACTTTCTCCTTTACATTCCTGCTCAGGGTAAATTGATTCAATTAGTCATTTACAATAGTTATCTATATTTACCCCTTTACTCCAACCCTTTAACAATCTAGGATTTACATATATTAAGTCCTACAAATTTAAATCATTTGTTGAACCTAACTTACTTTGAATATTGATTAATAACCCTAATTCCTTTCTTAAGATTTTCCTTCTCCAACCTCGTGGAATTATTTAGGGTTTATAAAATTTTGATATTTCCTTATTTTTGCACATCCTAATTGATCTATATCAGTTCGTTATTAGGATTTTCATTAATTTAATATTTTAAATTTTGTCTCAAAAACCTTTAAAACCTAGATCTACATACTAGGTCCTCACACATTCAAATATTAGCTCTTAGGGTTTCAATTCAATTTTTAAATATATTTATGTTGGATTATCTTCTACCAATTATTTGTTTATTGTTCATTTTTTACATTCTCTTTTGGAGTAATTTTAAAATGACCTCGAGGGAACCTCTTCCCCCTCAACCAATTGATCAATTTTTAATGTTTTTGTATATTTATACAAATGAATGGACCAATTTTCAAAATTCACTAGCACATGATAATAAGCATGATTTCATTTATAATGATGATAATGATTATTATTGTAATGATGGATATGGTGATTAATATGACCATGATAATGAAAGTGATGATGAGGATAGAGTAGATATATCCTTTCCTCCTTCTCTTCTCTCTTCACACACTTCTCAAAATAAACTTAACAACATAAGGCCAAAAGGGCCCCCTATAGGTAGTGCTTTGTTTGAACAAGATCCTATCTTTTCAACCACTTTTCCTTCATCCTTATTCTAATTGAACAAATATAAGAGCAATACAATCAATTTAATTTTGCATGATTCAAGAAATATTATTCCTTCGCATGATGTTTCTAACATAGAAAAGGAAAATCTACTTTCTTTACCTTTCATAATTCAATTCGAAAAAGCATGTACAACTGATATTACACCTATTACAGGTTTACAGACTAAAGTAGATGATATTGTGTTGTCACATTCTTTTACCTTTCAAGCTCAACAAATGGATTCCATGAAAAATATAGATAATTCAAATATCTCTAACCCTTGTCCTACATGTTATAATGTGCCAAATGAAAATAGGATTGCTACTTCTTCTACCCTTGATTCCATTATTGAAAATAATGGTAACATGTGCATTTCACTCATAGCTAGTAAAGGTATACATTGCATTCCACCTATGCATGATGATATGTTGCATAGTGGTAAAAAGGTAAAATCTTATTCTACTCTTTCTCTTATTGAGCATGAAAAAGATAGTTCTTGTTCCCTTAACTCTACAAGTGAAATAAATTTTGATTTTGATGAAACCTAGAATGATAATGATTATTGTGATTTTAGTGAAGAATAAATTGAGTCTAGTCCTCTCTCCACTTCTCCCATCTCTCATGTCAAAATCTATTGCTTATTAAATGATAATTCAAGCAATAATATGTCTTCATATAAAAATATGCAAACTTATACTCATGTTCATAGTTTACATAGTTTACATTCACATGATAATAATGTGTCTTCTATTCCATTAACATGTGATACTTCTTTACAAATTAACAAAATAAGAGATACCAATGAATCACCTTCACCCCTTCTTACTAAAGTATAATATGATCATCATTCTAACCTCTGTAAGGGTGATAACCAATTTCCCTCTCCGTAGGTCCAAGGCGTCAGCCCTCCAAAGGTCATGGTGAGCCAACTTAATATCTGTAATAATGTTCTTAGTGTACCAATGGCTAAAATTAAAAATAAGATTCAATTCTTAAATGAACCTATTAATGATGTTAACATAAAATCTCAATAGTTAATCTCATTGATGCATGTCAAGGGTAATTTATAACAAGTACATAAACTCACCTTGGAAAATAAAGCATACTACTATTGGGTTGACTCTAATGTTATCCATGGAAATTAAATTCCATGCACGGTGCAACATTACCAAATAAGTTTCATATACCAACATTACCCAAGTTCAATATACATGGAGATCCATACGTACATCTCAAGGCCTATTGAAAGGCTATGGCACATACCACTGGTAGTTTGATTCTCTGATAGTTATTACCCAGGAGTGTAGAGGATGAGGTATTAAATTAGTTCGATCATTCACTCCCCAATGGTTTACTACATACATATGATGACTTAGAAGTCATATTTATCATGCATTATATATAGAATAAGGGATATTGAGTCACATATGAGAGGTTGCCTTCACTACACTAGGGTAAGTTAAAACCAATAAGTGATTACATTCTATAAATCAGATCATATATGCAATAATTAATCTATCAACTAACAAATTTCAATGTACAATACATCTTTGCTAAGGCCTCATGTTTCCTCTTAAGAATAAATTATTATATGAGACATCAAGATCATTTAAACATCTATGCCATACAACTATGACATTAGAGAAGAATTTGGGAGTAGTTGACACACATTCAAAGGTAGATTTTGATTTAGATTTCTCATAGCCACAATCATATAATATGGTCTAAGAACCTAATCCACCAATGCCTAAAGAAAAAGTGGCACCAAAACCACCAATCAATGTACTCAACAAAGGCAAAGAGCCATTTCATAGAGCATCTCTCACAGTGATTAGAACACATGACACCAACAGAGGGGCCATATAATTTTCAAATAGAAACATGCCTCATGATATCTTATTTGCATTATTAGATAGGAGGATGATCACTCTTCATCCTAGTCATCATAATTAAACACATCATTTGCATAGAATAATAAATAAACCATATTTTATTTATCATCAAATCAATGGACATTGGGATAATAATTATTGTGCACTCAGAGATTGTATTGATTAGTATGTTGATGGAAGCATTATAACATTCACACAAGGGGCATCAAGATCTCCTTATCCACATTATCCTAGATCACATTCCTCTATGACTGAGTTATCCTAGGATGTTCCTTTCAAGGAGCCATTTGTTACTCATCATATGAGCCATGTGGTTTTTAGGACACTTGTGAGAGATCTCATGCAACACATATTCAATAGAGATGAAAACTAGTTTAAAGAGATTAACCTACTTATAGCAACATGGTGAGAAAATGGAAAATAACTCAACCACCAATCTTAGCATTATAACCAATTAATATATTTATAAGAGATAATGCACACCAGAGTATAATTCTAGTATGACAACTGATTAAGTTATTTGCTATAGAATCTTCAAATCTAGCTACCACTAGTGCACCAAGATTAGTACCAGTTCCTGAGGTTAATTCTACACCTACATAACATGAGTAGTATAGTAACTTATTTACTCTTCCATTTGTATTTAGATAGTGCATGCCATAGTCACAAGATCAACACTAACATATAATATGATACTTCCATGTCACAAATACTAACAACTAAAATTTTTCAATCCAACATCAATATCTACTCAAAATATATATGCAAATCAAATCAATTATAATTATCTAATCAATTACACACATTTCCATGTCAACACATCAATAATGAACATAATCAAAACATCTAATCAAATAAACAATGCCACAATCAAACTACCACACAACATGATGAACATATATAAAAAAGGTCAATGTATGCATATATATATATATATATATATATATATATATATATATATATATATATATACACACACACACACACACACACACAAACACACATACATTGACCTTTTTTATATATGGTCATCATGTTGTGATATATATATATATATATATGTATATATATATATATATATATATATATATAAAACTCATAAAAGTTTCATAAAATGTTACATAAATCACTTAATAATGGGAGCTCGATCATTAGGACCTATCTCATCACCCTCACTCTCATATTTATATCCACTAGAACTCAATGCACATCCATCCTCTCTAGACATAGATCAAGACCTATGCCTACACTTTCTCTCTCATAGCATTGTTAGCTCAACCATCACCATCATGTTATCACACTATAGATGAACATAATCATCTACTATCCTACCACCTGCCCCACCCAAACTATCGGGTGGGGTTATGGTTCATCTTTGCAACTCCATATGTGCCTTATCTATATCCATTAATACCCACCTATATGCTACAGTGGTAATGGTCATTCAATCAAATAGGTGTGTATGGATACTAACCACCTCTATAGCCTAGTCCACTAGCCCATCATCCATGACATCAACAAGAGTGTATCGTGTAATCTCTCATAATGCCACCTCAATGATAGTCTTCCAATACTCATCATCTCCTGCACCTACACATACCAAAATAGTACATTAGATATCTACTTAATAATCCAATACTAAATAAACAAAACATACAAATATAATATAACAACATACCTTCAACTTATTTAATGGGTTCTTGATCTAGTACATCTTCCAAAATGGCCTCATCCCTCAAAAAGAGTGGTAGCCATCTATGTCATCCCCACCATAATATGTAGGCATTTGTGGCCCCCACATCATCAACATTAGGTGTCTTTATCACAACATCTCTCTCAGTCATGAAAATTGGGGCCAACTCGATCACTTTAGGTATAACTCTACTACCTTGTCTCACCATAGCCTGAGTACTCCTCACCCGCACCCATGGTGTGAGAGGCACATCTTACACCACACCAAACTATCACATAACCCACTCATAATGAAATTTGTCAAACATAGTCGTCTATCAATATTGAAGCCAATAACTCACACAAATCCATCTCAATTGAACTCCATCCTTGATCCACCCCTAAAATCCCCTATATGGTCTCCAAATAATATCTTGAGTTGTAACTCGATCCATTACTTATCAATAGTGCATCATGATCTTCGACTGCACGAGTGGTGTACCTATCCACCTCTCTATTAAAACTAGGGGTGTGCCCAATCCATATGTGGAGAATCCTCCTGTCTAATAGCCATAATATTCTCATAAGCCCAATAATGTAATAATGTTAATGAACCAACCTTGCCACTGCATAACTCATGAGTAAAATGATACAAATCCTAATATAAGTGGGCTAGCATGGTGCGAACCCATGAGTATAAAACCCCATGTTCCTCAGACAATGATGTGCATCATGTATCTAATTGATACACCACCATCATGAACAATAACAAATGAATCCAATAACACTACCATAAACTTATATAATTATAGAACACTAGCCCTGACAATCATAGATAATAACACATCACTATTACCACTTTGATGATGGGTCGCTACAAGATTGGCCACAAAATACCTTGAGGCTTGATCTCTATCTCTCTATCCACCTACCTCCTACAATACCACTCACTAACTAGTAATGGGTATCCTCAATATCCTATACATGTCCTCTAGAGTAATAGTCATTTGTTTAGTGGGTAGCTAAAATGTATATGTATTGGTATTCCACCACTCACATAGTGTTATCATCATGTGACAGTCCCAAGACATTAGTGTCAGTTATGTCACATACCCTAACCCAACCCTATTCATTAATACTCTCTCATCATCTGTCAGGGGTAGTCCACATAAAAACTCCATCATCTGATCATTTTAAAACTACCTCATGCATACATCTACCTACAAAATACCCAAAATATGACATTAGTATCTCCAAATATCAAGTATATATGCCAAAATAATCATTAAATATAGTTTTAAATCAAAAATTTCACTATTTTAGTCTATAGGATAGTAGCACTGTAGACAGGACTATAATGTTGGATAATAGTGCAATCTATAGACATTAGTGCGATAGCCTAGGACACTAGCATTGTCCTTCAAAAAATAGTGAGACCCATCCCAAATGACCTAATCTATCTTTTTTTACACAAAAAATGATGAAAAATTTAACCAAAACATCTAAAAACATGAAAAAGGGTAAAATATTTATCAGTCTAACCTCTTCATCAACCTGGATCAATGCCTTTACCTCCTCGTAGTGGGTCACATTCACACCTCATCTCCTCGGCATGTTTTCTTGGCTAAAACAATAATTATCTCAAATATCAAAGTTTAAATGATTTTAAAATCAATCAATCAACCCTATTTAAACCATGTTTTATAAAATGCCACCTACCTAAATTTGGTCCTATGCGTAAATTTCTTTAATTATTACCAAGATCTTCCAATTGTGATATCTCAAGAATCGTAGCTCCAATTGTTGATTCATTTCTTACGTGTATAACTCGATGAAAATATCCCCCACACCATACTAATTACACTTCTATCCTAATCAATTTGACTCCACAAATGCCAAAACTCATATCTCCTTAACAAGTTTGATATACACCATAGGTCTATCTTAGACTCAATCTATAAACAACCCTTCTACAATTATAAATACAATCAATCTTGTACCATCTTATCAATGCTAACTACCCATTAACATGCCTTTTATTATCACTTTTGGTTCTATATCCTTACCACAATTTCATCTCTCTCACCAAAAAGGTGTTATTTATAGACTATTCACACTAATACATATTTACTCAAATACTCAAGCTCAAATATACAAACACACAATTTGACTCAAATTTCCTAGTTCAATGATTCATATACTCTGGCTTAAACATAAAATTACATAGGTTTATTCAAATATACATTTTATCTAGTCAAATATATAGTTTCACATATTTACTCATATACTTAGGCTCAAACATACAATTACACATGTTTATTTAGATACACAATTTCTCTACTCAGATATACTATTGCATAGATTTACTTAGATACTCAGGCTCAAACATATAGTTACATAAGCTTATTCAAATACACAATTTATCTATTTAGACACCCATATATATAAATACATAATTTGACTTAGATTTCCAAGGTTCCACAGTTTTTGGTAGATATTACTAGATTCTCGAGTTTTACACAAGATTTTGATATAGTTCTAAATTCAAGTTATGACTATGGGGGCACGTAACGATACATCATCCCTATATAAACATGGTTTTAGGCACATACCACATAGCTAAATTACTCAAATATTAGGTTTTGGGGCATGATGAAAGGCCTATATCCTTGATCCTACAAGATTTCACCAGATCAGGTCATATAGTTATTTGTAGCAGTTGATCCATAGTTTACACCATACCCAAATTACACCAATTTATGTAGGACACATGTCAAGAAATAGTTTTTGACCTTAGATCACATTTAATTCTTTGACTCCACATTCACAAATTACTTCACATACTCGGTTCACATATCAGAGTGGGGGAAAAAATAGGGTTTTGTTTCTCACAATCCATTCGATTATTTAGATGTAGTAGAGGAAACACCCACATTGTGGATTTCTCCTTCATATACATTATTTCAATGATTGTCTGCTTCTCTAACCAAGAGTTGGCCTAAGTCCATAGCACATCCATTCTCCACATGGATGGATCACAGAGGTAAGTACACATACACATTTTCTTTTTCTTTACTCTAGTACTTTCCTTTCATTACATTACTAGATTAAAAGGGGGGGCAAATTTAATCACCCTAATTTGGTCAAGCCAACATAAGTACTATTTATTTTGTGACTCTTTCACAGGAAGTTCTTAATGATGGGTGGGAGTCTTATTCTCATGGTCACTTTGGTCTTTTGATCCTTACTATGACTTATTTTCCCTTTTTTTACACCCTCAGTAATTTCATGCCAACCATTTTCTAGTCATATGGGGCCTTGACCTATTTGTCCTAGTCACAACCCAATTTTATGCACATAGAATAATAACACAGTCCAGGATAAGAGTAAACCACACTATTGTCCACCTTAACACTATTGTCCAATGGTCATGTTTTTAACTTGTTTGGGTCCTTACCCTCCTTTGGGTATCCTCTTATGATTTTATCTATCTTTTTACCTTATCGGCCTACAAATATGTGTCTCACATTCAAAATAAAGATCCTTCTATATAAAGAGCTTCAAAAGGAATTCTACATATAACACTTACTACTTTGGCACATAATTACATAAAATGAGTCAATAATATAGCTTAGCCCTCTACATATTTGTTTAGCATTAGACATAGATCTACACGCTCGATCAAAGAAGGGCCTACATGAACGTCATTCTTGCATATTATACACATTGATTATGCATGTTCCTTGAGGGAGAAATACATTCAATCTGAGACCCCTACCATTAGGGTTAATGTAGGCAATAGCCATAACAATAGGGGTTATAGGCTATTCAATCATGAAATCCCACAACCCATCTTTTCCCATTCCTTTTGCATTTGATTCCATTGTCATTTCATTGGTGTAGGTATTCATTAGGTTTCAAATAAATAACAACCAAAATATGGCACAAAAATATGATTGAAAGTTATTAAGGACACATATAGGACCCAAGAAGCCTCCCGCAACATCCTTAGAAGTTTTAGGGCCCCTATCCATAAAAAGGACACTAGCACACCATGTTATTGTCTAATTGATTGCACTATTGACCTAAATTAGGTGAGACTCCATTTTATAAATAAAAGGACTCCAAACTATTCCTCTAACCTATTTCAACACTACCATCACCAAGTGATAAACATTTCACTCTAGATAAGTGGACTTTCTCCTTTACATTTTTACTTATGGTAAATTGATTAAATTAGTCATTTACAATATTTATCTATATTTACCCCTTTACTCCAGCCCTTTAACAATTTAGGATTTACATCTATTAATTCCTAAAAATTTAAATCATAGGCATATTGGTTATATATTGTAGATACATTGGGAATATGTTATAGGTCAAATAGACTTAGTCTTCTATTGATATCATTTGGTGTAATCAATCCATATTACTTTTAGCAATGGTTCAAAAGTTGGAAAAGTGGATAGAAAATGTATTATTGTAATTTGGACCTATAAACAACATGTGATCATATAGAATAACATCATGGAGTTTGGGAAGTGAATATTTCATCCATACATGAGATGCAAGACAAATCTGGCCAAGTCAACATGTTGGAGGTCATTAAAGAAAGGGATTAATGGGGAGATCATGTTTGTCTCTTATTGGGGATGATTTAAAGTCAACTGGATTATTTTACATGTGGGTTGTGTGTGACTATAAGGCAACAAACAATTTTGTTGGCCGATGATTTGTAAATTTGTTGTGGGTTGTGTTCTATTACAGGGCAACACACAATTAAATGGGTTGATGAATTGTATAACTATTGGGCATTATGATAGTTAGCATCCCCTACCACACTTTAATCCTTGTTAGTGATCATTGTATTGGAGAGGAGGGTCATGAGTAACATGTAGGGTTATTTAAAAAGTTGTAAATTGGTTCAAATGTTGTAAATGTGGACATAAAATATATGGATGGAATTTGGACCTATAGACAGCCTGTGGTCATCCAAAATAATGTCATGGGGTCTGGGAACTAAATATTTCATCTATACATGAGATAAAGGACAAATATAGCCAAGTCAACATGTTGGAAGATGTTAAAGTAGGGGATTAATGGGGAGACTGTGTTTGTCTCATATTGGTGATCATTTAAAGTCAACTAGCTTATTTTACACATGGGTTGTGTGACATTATATGGAAAGAAAAATTACGTAGGCTGATGATTTCTATATATTTTTTGGGTTGTATGTTATTATAGGGCAAATAATAATTATGTGTGTTGACAAGGTGTATAATTATTGGGGGTTATGACTATTGGTATCCCTTGCCACATTTTTATCCATGTTAGCGATTATTGGATTGGAGAGGAAGTTTGTGAGTGAAGTGAAGGGGAATTTAAAAAATTACAAATGCATAATTTTCCCACTCCAAAAAAACAATTGATCTTCCCTTATGTGGGTAGCCAAAAAAAGAATGGGAGGAGGAAATCCTCAAATATTTAATGGGTTAGCTAAGGCATGTATCTCATTGGCATAATCATGCACTAATCAAAGTGTTCTTTAAGTTCTCGTGGTTCCAGGAGTAGAGTGGAGGTAGTGGAGGGTGAATCTATTATCGTAACTCTCCAAATACCAGTATTATGGCATTGTACTTCATGTATTCACACATGCTAGTGATGGGATGTTGAAGGCATACCCTTCATGGAGTTTTTCACTTGTCTTGGATTTTCTCCAAAGGAATTATTGTGTCATGTGATATGTTTTTATTGTATTTTCTCTATTATTTATCATTTCCTTCTTATTGCTCACATTCTTTTTTATTATAAGTAATATAACATGTTTAAAGTAGTTTTTGAGAGTTATACAGAAAGATTTAATTTATAAATCCATAGTTAGTGAGTCATTTGGGTCATCATTCTAATTATTTCTAGATCAATTGTTATTAGAGCCTTAAGTTTTCGATTACTGATTAGGGTTTGGCTAGTTTATGCCATCCTCAAGGTTAGGAATAAGTGAAAACTTTTTACATGAACTTAATAAGGTCTAAAGTGTCCTTGCTTAGCTCTTTGAGGATGGATCACTCCATCTCAATTGTTGTATCATTTCTAATTCAACCATGAGATTCAATCAATGCAAAGGATATGATAGAAATACATAAGGAAATAAATTTTCAAACCATTCTTTATATTTCAATCTCAAATTTGGGAAAAAAAAAGGTGGTTTTCAAGGATGATTTGTTGTTGGGTTTATTCTCTTTATCACATTTTTATATAGACGCTAAAGTGTTGGCCTGATAAGCTTACACACTGGCCTTTCATGCAAGACTAAGATCTTTCTCACTCACCTGAAGCACACAGCAAGAGATCGGTTCTCATGGGTTATGTTGTGTAGTAATACCCTAGTCATATAATTGAGTTTATTTATATATCTGATTAGAAATTACATAGAAAAATAAATATATGACTGTAGGCCTTGAATCATCAATCACAACAACCAAGAACACATAGATAAATGCCATGAAGTTCAAAGGGTTGTCTACAAAAACTCATATAATGAATGATCTATAAATCTCATATTGAATGATAAACCACAAATTAGTTAATTCAAACCCATTGTTAATGCTTAACTATCAAAAACACAACACTATAATTGATTATAATTTCTATAATTCTATATTATAGAGTCACTATATGTTATCCATTATTAGTCACCTTAAATAATTCCACATAGGGGTATTTATACTTATTTTTCTTGACCAAGTAATTACATAATAAATGATAATTGGGTGATTGGACAACAATCTCTTAGTAGATAGAGAGTCATGGTAGTCTTTTGCTTGTTTTCTCCTAAGGACCTGGGCCTTCGTGCCCCCTATATTCTTATTCGATGCTAGATCATTGCTTCCAAATGTCCTTATTTTCATGGGCCAGTGTGAAACTCATGATGAGTAAAGTTTATATTGTACAAATGCTCCTCAACTGTCTCCTGCTTCCCTCAGACTCCCCAAGACTTTCATTATTATTCTGGGTCTTATACTCTTGGGTTTTCCATAGTAATGTTCCATTTTTGACTTGGTCTTCTTATGCTATTATCTTCCATGCCTTTATCCTCTCGTGCATCGTTAGTACCACACCATGATCATCCTGCACCATACTAGCTATATGCCATTGTTTTCCTATGCCATGTTCCTCTCACACTATGTTGGTTTCGTGCCAAAAAGCCAAAATACTTAGTCAATATTTGGGGTCTAACATCACCCCATACTATGCTCTTAGTCCATCCCAGACTAAGACTTGATCTCAACCTCAACTAAAAAATTAGGCCCAAATTTTTTAATCTACTTCCTAACACTATCCCAATGTGACAATGTGTCAAACAACTTGGATGTTATCTCTTCAATTTATGCCTTTAACTTTTTCATATCCTCAAGTTAGTCAGGGCATTCATTGGCCTTATTAACTAATTGGTCAAGGGATGTACTAGCATCCTTCTGAACCTCTTCAAGTGTAGTGAATTCAACTACAACCTATCCTCAAAGAGCTACAAAAATGAAATTAAGTTGTTTCCAATGTGCACTTATTATTTGCCCATAGTTTTGACATCTTTAATGACTTTGCATGCTCAGTACAGTCTTTTATTAGAAGGGAAGCATCCGCTAAATGTTGTCATTGAGACTCCTCCACATTGAGTTGAGCCTTCAAAAGTTTATTGGGCCACACCAATTTTTCAAAAATCCCTTCTAAGATGGGGATCACTTCCCCAACTCTTTTGAGGGTGAATTTGTAGACTTCTATGACTTTGATAAACTACTTAGCCTCCCATAATGCTTCATTTCTTAGTGCAGGCTATTTCTTGCACCATTCCAATAGGAAATTTATAAGGGTCTCTAATTTATCAACAACTTCTCCCTCCAAAGGTATACCATCTACCAATGCCAGTTCTCGGCCCAAAATAGATTTACACAATTTTAAAATCTTTACTTTGGCCATTATGGCTTTTTCATTTATTGCTTTATTGTAGCCACTTATTCTTCTAATGCCTTCTAAGTGGTAACTTCTTTATCATACATTGCCACCACCTAACCATGTTTTTTTTTACATCACACACATTAGAATCTGAAACTATTTTCTATCATGTGACTTTAAAGGCCATTTTCAAAAATGTAGTGCTAGCTTATAGAGGAGAAATCTTCTAGGAATCAACCCAAATTGGAGTGGGCAACACTAGTGATTAGGAATCTAACATTAGGCCATCTGGAGGAATTTCAAAATGGTATTCTTCATTATACATATCCAAAAGGAAGGACACTTATTGCGTGGTGTCAATGGTTGTATTTTGAGGAAGGAAATGGGGTTGTAAATAGAGCATCCTATCTTGGATGCCTGTTTGGTATTGGGAATAAGTTAGTGGATGCATCAACTAAAGGTGGCTAAACTTCAAAAATAATCAATTCTGTTCCTTTATTGGGATCTTGTTCAATGATTTTGTCCTCTATATCTAGATCCAAAGAAGTGTTGCCAATGCCCATTTCACTTATCTACTGGGTATCAAAACCATCCCCCTTTTTGCCAAATGGACCCCTAATGTCCAATTGGACATCATCAGGGGTGGTCTCCACCTTTTACATCAGGGAAGGTGTCTTTTTTGAGTTGGATTCCTCTATTTCTTCCTTATGGCCTACAAGTCCTTCCTCCACTGGTTTAGTTGGGGGTAATGGTGTTTATCCTTTAGGTTGTCTCTTTGGTGTATTTTGTTAAGCAACCCTTGATGCTGAATCCCTCGATGGTGATGCCCTTGGTGGGTAAGTTCTTGGTGGAGAAGCTCGTGGAGGTGAAGCCCTTGGTGGAGAAGCCCATAGAGGTGAATCCCTTTGTGGAGAATCTTTAAGTACTAATGCTTGGGTAGTTCTTTGTCACTTTGGAGGTTCTAGTTGTGAACTTGTGCTAGCATCATGCCCAACCCACTTATGCTTATCAAGATGTGGTATAGGTGGAAGCTTTTACCTTGCATGCTCTGTGCCTTTTGAACATTTCTTCTTGGGCTGCAACATGTAATATATATTATGAACAATTTATTCAACCATGGTCTGCTTAACCTTGATATTAGTTTTATCAATCTCACACTTCTCCCTATAGGCCTTATTTCCAAGATAAATATACATCTTCCAGAGAGTGTGAATCTCCAAGTCAATTCAATCTACTTCTAGGGTGAGAGGCTGTGCATAAAAAATGTAGTTCATTAAATTGATGAAGTATCACGTTGTAAAGGCATAAGGAAACTTCAACCAAGCTTAAATTTCTTTAGAGGGGGCCAATTTGATATGGGCCAAAGAAAAATGTTTTTTCATTACAAACTAGGCTTAATCACCAAGCTAGATGGGCAAGTCCTTAGGAATGCACCATTCACTCCCAAAGGCCTCCTTCATACCATCATACCATGAATTCATCTTGATTTTATATGTTGGGCTGATATGATCGGGGCACATGAATGCCTTATATCACTCTTTAGGAGACTTGTGTTTTGGTGGGTACTCCCACTTTAATTTGTCAGAGGTGTAGTTTGGTACATCGATCTCATAAAAAATCATTAATAACAAAAATACCCCCATAGAAACCTATGGCCTAGTATCTGATGGGTCTTCTCGATATCCACTATGATTTTATTGGAAAAATACATTGCCTAATTGTACTTTATCCCCTCAGTTAGCTAGTGGGTGATGTAGAGGTGAGACATATCCACCTCTTTCTAATGATCAGTACCACTAATCTTGGTCATGATGATGTGTGTGACTACTCAAAGGGTAGGATCTTGTAAGTTCTTTATGTGCATGGCATGGCCTCAGTTCTGATACATGAGTATCTTTGTTGTTTTATCTATTTCCTCTTAATCTTCTAAGTTAAATTCCACATCCATACTGGAGAATTGTAGTTTTGACACCTTGCTTATTCTCTCAAGTGTGATCTTCATGTTGTGCCCAAAAAAATAGATATAATCCTCATAGATGCATGAGAATAGAAATTTTACTACTTCCACCAGTTTTATAAAATATGGAAGGTTAAACAACTAGAATATCCCTAGAAAATCTAAGGTGTTGAATATTTTAAGGTCATACACCAATTTATTGTAGTGTTATGGCACTCAACTTAGTAGTCATTCTACAATTTAACCACATCTCTTGTTGACAGTGGTTGTAATCAAATATCATACAAGAGGGTACTTTTGACACCTAATTTTATACGTGCAATACCATTTATGGGTACTACATCTCTTCTATCATCAATGATGAAGGCGGAGGTACTTGTGCTTTCTTTACCTGGTGCACCATCCAAAATTGTTTGCCTTCTATGCACCACCCCTGTTCCTCAGGTGTTTCTTCTCTAATGAATTTGATTTCCCCCAACATGTGTTACTTCCTCTTCTAGTATGGTTTATAATGGATCACTTCTTGAGGCCTTATTTTTAAACTGCATCATCCTTTGTGGAGCCTAAAGGTTGAGGCATGACCATCCAACATTCTCAAAGGAATACATATTTGCGATGTAGGTGACTCAACTTTTCCTGCTTTGTTTCCCTTTATTGGTGGACGTCTACCTATACAACCTATAACTACCAATTTTATATGTTGTATGTCATGATTCAAGGTTAGTTTGTGCTTGATTACTCAGTTAATATCCTTCTTAATAGCTATGCATGGGAATTTGATGCTCTAAACTTACACTTGCTCTAAAATTGCCTAGACTTAATTCGCTCTTTGGCCCTATAAAACTCAAATGAAAGCAAAGGTAAAGGTTAAAATGAGTTCTTAAGTCCTTTTTATAGGCTCTAGGGGGTTACTTACATTTACTACCCACCTTATTTTCGACCATCACTTCTCATAATTAATACATTTATAAAAACCATTATTTTTCAACCGTCATTTCTCATCATAAATGCATTTAATGGTATTATCATGTCATGATGTTGGCACATTTATCACAACCAATTATTTTATTTTAATGACATGTCTTGTCCCACACTTTTCTTTGGAATGGAATCCAACTATTCAACTCTTTGAATATTCATACTATGGTGGGAATCTATTATCTTAAGACTTTTTAAATTATGCGCACATCCTTATAATCTTAACATGAATACATGTATTACCTCTTACCCCACACTAAAAACGTGTCATGGTCCTCCATGAATTTACAATTACAAAATAGAATACCCTTTTTAAAAAGAAATGTTGCACACAACTAAGGCAAAAATTTATTGAAAATAGGGAATCCTAAACTAATAGCATAAGCCTTATTGTTACAAAAATTATACTTTTAAGTAGAGAAATACGATTGTAGCCAGATACCATAGTAATGTACAAGAAAAAATTGGCCATCCAATATTTATAAATGACAAACGCTTATAGGGAAAATGCTATGAATAATAAAAGGACCATCCCAGTGAATACAAAGTTTCCCAGAATGGTACGTGAACTTGGAGTCATAGAGCAAGACTTTCATTCTAGGGGTAAATGTTTTGTGATTAATGTGTCGATCATGCCATGCCTTTTGTCTACATTTCTCCACATCTTGACTCCAATGAGGAAGAAAATGAGCTTCATCCAACTGTAATAAAGCATCCAAATGTGCTTTTAATGATGGATCCTGATCTAATTATCCAACACACATAATATGAAGAGATGGTACCAATAATTCAACTGGAATAACTACTTTTATGTCATACACTAGATTAAATGGTGTGTTCTTTTTAAGGTGCTTATAAATTGTTCGATAAGCGCAAGTACTATAGACACTCTATCATCCTAGTCAGTGTGGTCAATATGGAAAATCTTTGTAAATATTGTGCTTAAAATTTTATTGATTGCCTTGATAGTGCCATTATCTTGGGGATGATATGATATTATTTTATGGTGGGCAATCATGAACTTAGTAAGTAGGATGCAGATAGTTTCATTGAGGAAATGTGTACCATAATCACTAGTAAAACTTAATGGGTAGCCAAAATGGGTTATGATATGTTCCCATATAAACCATGCAGTGATAACAGTATTACAATCCCTTGTTGGCTTGGCCTCAACCCAGTATGTGAGATAATTAGTTGTTGTAATGATATAACAGTAACTTGTACATCATCCAACTAGATTGATGGGGTTGATAAAATCAATGGCCCATTTTTCAAATGGTTCTTGAGATAGAATAGGATCTAATGGCATGGCATCTTGATGATTCAATTTTATGATGCATTGACACATATCACATTACCTAACATGCAGTTTGGAATCTTGAAAAAGGGTAGGCTACCATAGTCTAGCTAGTAGTACCTTGAACATAGTAGGCTCACCAATATAATATCTACCAACAATACCTTCCTAAACATCATGGAGTACTTTGGAGTGCTCATGTATCTTGACATAACATCAAAGAAATTCATCTTGTTCAAGCTTGAAGAGGTCCCCTCCAATGAGCTAAAATGGTGTAGCACATACTAAAAGTTGTTTCTTAACCTATGGAGTCAAACAATCTGGTGCTATGCCAGTGGTTAAGAAAGCTGTAATATCTTCTAACTCCTTAGGAACATGAAAAACATGAAATAGTTATACATCAAGTAGGTCATCCTCAACGACACACTATGATTTTTTGAAATCAATTTGGGAAAGATGGTTGAGATTGCATTAGTTTTTCATAGTTTGACCATGACAGAGAATTAAAATTCTTGAAACAATACTATCAAGTGGTAGATGCAACCATGTAATACATTTTTATTTACTATATATTTTAAAACTTTGTGGTCTATATAAAACACAAAAGGAGTTACCAATAGGTATTGTCAGTTTTTTTAAAAAGAATAAACTATTAAAAGTGCTTCAAGCTCTGTGGTGGTGTAATTCCTCTTAGTTGGAGTAAGTTTTTTTACTGGCAAAATAGATAGGGTGATGAAGGTGACCTTCACCTAATTTTGTAAGGATTGCACTAACGACCATTCTATAGGCATCAACATGGACATGGAATGGTTTTGTCCAATCAAAGAACTGAAGAATTGGGGTAGTGACAAGTTTGTCCTTAAGGCCTTAAAGGCTTCTTGGCAAGAGCTGGTCTAAATAAAATGTTTGTTATGTTTCAAAAGTTCCTCCAAAGGTGCAATAATCTTTGCATATCCTCTAATGAATTTTTTATAATATCCAGTATGTCATAAAAAGTCATAAATTATGTGTTGAGTCATTAGCATTGATAGATGAAGAATCACAACTACCTTTGTAGGGTCCACCAAAAGTTCATCCTTGCAGATAATATAACCAAGAAGAACACTGAATGGTGTAGCAAAAAGACACTTCTTTAGATTTAGTAATATTTAAAGTACTCAGTTAGATTAAAACAATGGTCCTTTACCAAGCCATAAACTATCTATTCATCCAAATAAACTTGAATAAATTTATGGATAAAGTCTTTAAAGGCCTCAACAACAATACGAGAAAATGCAATAGGTGCATTCTTTAACCCAAAAGGCATGATCATATATGTGAAGGATCCCCATTCGATAGAAAATATAGCCTTAGATCAATCTTCCTCAATGATCTAGACCTGATGCTACCCAGAGAATCCATCTGTGAAAGTGTAAATTTCACACCCAGTGATGCCTTCAATGAATTCTTTTATGAATGACATTGGGAAGGGATTATTAATGCAAGATGCATTAAGTATGTGATAATTAACATAAATCCTAATATGCCCATATTTTTTTTATACTTATGACCATGAGACCAACCCACTCAAACTCATCAATTGGGGTTATCACTCTAGCACACAACATACTATCAATTTTTTCCTTCACGTGTGCACGTAAATTTATATTCATCCTATATGGCTGTTTCTTGATTGGTCAAGCACAGTTAACCAATTTGATATGCATTTTGACTAGTGATAGATGAACACATTTCTCTTACTATAAATTATTGGAAATACATATTGGTATTCTTTTAACAACTTGAATATTTTTGAAACCTTTGTGTTAGTGTAGCAGTTACCCACAATAGCTATTTTTGTTTCTTCCTTTGTGTTGATGTTACACTGGACAGTTTGAAGAGGTTCTGAGTATGGGTGGTCTTTATTAGGACCAATATCATGAACATTTTTAGAACTATAGTCTATAGGGATATCCAAATGATTTTCCAATGGGTTAGGTGTGTCAGAACCTTCACCTTTATCCACCTAAAACACTAGTTTTTGATACCCTAGGTGAATCTCTTCACAATATTCTTGATCAAGGATACGTTTTGGTACATGGATGATTTGTTTAGATGGATCACTAAAGAGAAATAAACCATTTATTGGGACATCATGTATAAACCACATTTGATCTTCAATGGGACTAAGGTCATTGATAACTGATTCATGCGTAACTTAGAGTGTGAAGCACAAATCTATTCTCGGAGATGAGTAAGATAAGATCAAGTTCATGCTCTCTTTCAATAGATGCCAAGAAGGGTACCCATATGTCATTCTTCATTAAAATACCATGCTCTATCCCAAGTTCATAAGGTGTCATAAAAAGCATGTACCCATAGGTATTCTGGCAAGAAAGACTCTTCAGCCCTCCACATGGATTCATAAGCTTTTATGTGTTATTTCTAGTGCTCATATTCTGCTATAGATGATTATACCCCTGTCTCAATTGTCATGATAAAATCGATGATGCAAAGTAGATCATACTTAATCCCAATGGATAAGTTGCTCATAATCGGTTCGCCAACACCTTGTCGCTGTGCTATAAAAAGGTGAACTAATGAATGCATACGATCATTATCTGAGTTATAAAAGTCTTCAAGTTTCTAGATAAAGGCACAAACTTCTATTTGCCTATGAAATCAAGGAAAATCATCAAGTCTTTCCAATGGTGCATTCATAACTAGTTCTCTCATGATTTATCTAGTAACAAGGTGAACAAATCTATGGATTTTATGATACTAGTGTAGAACATTCTCACAATTGCCAATGGCACCACACACTCTTCTAGTGAGGTCATAGTCACTGTGTGCCCAAAAATTACAAGTATTACATGTAGTATTAGAAAGGGACTGAGTGTCTGTTCATTAAAGGATGCCATAAGAAGTCGGGTCATAATGCTCACCATCTTAGGATGTGACATTGTAGATGTGGTTAATATCTTCTTCTATATTAATAGGTTCTACGTATGAGGGTCCATGTGTTTGATCCAATAGAATAATGATGCATTGATCAATGTTTTCAAAACTTATGTAGCACTTTTTGAAGCTTAAATATGTGTTGTTTGCATAGCACCAATGTCTCTCCAATAGAGTTGAAAAATCATCCGCTTCAGCTAACTCAAGAACTTCAAATTAGCTTTGAAAAGAACTCCAAGGATATCGACCATTACATTCTCAAGAATGCCAATTGGTAGAGTATGAGTTTTATTAGCCCTAAACAACATGTGTAATGATGGTTATAATATTGGGCTATCTATTTTTCACCATGCATCCTTTATGAGGATGTTAAACTTAATCCTAGTGTCAACCAAAATATCTCAAATCACCCAATCATCGATTGTAGTAGTCACTAGTATTTCCTTGTCCTCTTGAGGGCTAAGAGGAATAAGAGTATCTTGTCATTGAGCATGATTTAATTAATGATATTTAATTAGCCAAAGCATTTGAGGTTGAGCATTAGTTGGTGTTGTATCTAATTTTTAAGACAATTACTCAATTATGGGACAATGTCTTTGTCCAACATACACTTGCAAAGTTCTTAGAAATCATCTCAAACCACATTTTGAGGTTTTATGGCCTTTTTTAGATTAGCACATTGTGTTACTTCTTAATCCTTAAGAAACTAAATTTCCCCTTGTATTTCTTGTACCAACATCAGAGTATCCTAGAGCACATCCTTTTGTTATTGGGCATTAGGATACTTCCTTACACGAGGCTCTTTGCACTGTATCTTCTCGATAGGAGGAATATATGTAGACTAAGATTATCCATTACTACGTGTATTGATATTAACCTTTTGAGATACGGTGATAGAGCATGGATGCTAGTGAGGTTTCTCAATGCGAATCATACCAATAACCTTTTCATTTTTTTCCTTAGTGATGATCGTGTATAGGTTAGGACATTCTTCCAATCAATGCTCCATTTTACAAAAAAAACATGTTGGATAGACTAGATAATCTCTCTAATAGTGATTTAGAGATCCATGCTTATAACATGTTCTTGGTGGGAAATATCCACCTCCTCATCCTTATCCTTGACCTCAACCACAATATCCACCATTATCTTGATTGTTGGAAATAGAAGTTTGGCATGTATCACACATATATGCCTCATGTATATCACTAATTAGCCAACAATCATTTGTGTCATGGGTGTATGAATCAAATATCTTGTAGTATTCAAACACTTTAAAATGTGTATCCCATTATAAGAGAGGATAGAAGCATACATCGTACTCTTCATGGCAAATTTCACACAGCTATTTTAGTACAACATAGATATTTTTGCATGGGTAATTACTTCTATTGTGACCTTCAGACTCACAATGGTATACCAAAGACCATTATGAGTGTCGTACACATTGTTTGTAGTCAAATTCTCTAATTGGGATGCCGTCAAAGCTATTTGAGCTTCCATAAAAGGCTAATTCTAGTGTCAATACTACCAATAGCTTCAACACAGAGGCCAACTTTTAGAACTTCATGCAGTTTGGTAAAGGTATTTTGAGACAGTGTTTGTCTAAGGGGAAGCAGAAAACCTCCCATAAACCATTAGGCATGCTGAGCAAAATTAATTTTGATTGAAAGATTTGAAAAAAGTATTTTGAACTGTGCATCATACTCTTGTACACTCTCAATGAGCTCTTATTTTATATCTTTTAGGGTGACAATACTTTGTTGTTCAAAATCAAGAATATCAAATTCTTGAAGAAATGTCATCTTGAGCTGATCATAGTTAATTATTGCTTGCTGAGGGTCAAACTTCTTATACTATGTATGTGCTCTTTCTAGAAGTGTGGTTGTGAATTATGCGGCCTTTTGCTCAGAAGAAGTTATGCCTCATAGCCTCCAAATGAGTTCACACTTATGAACATGCTCCACAACATTCTCCACACTCTAATATTTAGGTAGATGAAGCATCATTTCATAATATACCATTGGTAGTTGAGGTGCTTGTACTGGTGGCTGTTGAGAACCCTCAAATCCTGTTCTTTAAGGGGGAAGTCCACCACTACCTCTTGTGCGGCCTACTAGTCCACCACTATCACCTCCAACAATACCACCCATGTTGTAGGGTGTGGTAGCTAGTTGATTAATAATACTTGGACTTGTACTCTGCCCACTTTGAATGCTAGGTCCACCAGGCATACCAAGTTTGGCCATGAAATTCCTTTGAAGAGGAAAATAAAGTGTTAATGCAGTATGAGTTAAAATTGGCTTAGCTATAATTTTATTTATATGATTAGTTTTCAATTCTAAACTATATGTATCCCAATTATGTATAAGTAATTAATCTGATTCAAAATCATGAACACGTACTATGGTTGGCGAACTTGGGTGGTTCAAATGTGGTTATTCAGTCTCTTTTATTGAGCTAGTTTCTCCTTCATATGATAAAATTAACATTGGGTGCAGTTCAAAAGTGATTGAGTCCTCTTTATGCCTTTTTGCTTTCTTGTAGATCCTAACAACACTTCTTGAGTTCTCTCATTCCCTTCCTATGCTTCTTCCACCTATGATCCTTTATTGAGCTTCATCATATTTCCTCTTTCGTAATACCTGCTGACTAACTACCATTCTAAACCTAAGAATTATTTACCAACACCTCTATATTACCATTCTAACTATGTGACTCATGCAAGGATGGATTTAACCCTCCATTGGTAGAGTTTCAAGTCCACAATCAATAAATAACTTCTTTACTTCTAGTGAGAAATGTATAATATACTGACCATGTGGTTCTCTGAGAAACTAGAACTTGGCTTCTTTAGGACAAGAGTAAGTGGTTACAACATATTCTAAGATGTAGCTATTCAACACTCCTCTGCACCAAATATTAACACCCTGTGTCCATGGTGTTCCTATTTGTACTAAATCCCTTTGACGTTCTATCATCCAAGCTTGTCTGCTCAGAAAAATTCATGATCAACCTTGAGCAAAGGTAGAGAGCCTAGTATGCAAATGAACAGGGGCTTTGATAATGAAGGTTTCATATAATGAGCTGTAGAGATGTTATTCCATCCATTCATGTGCATAAATACTTGATTCAAGATAAGTAACTACAAAATTATCCTTGAACTCGATAATTTGTTCAATATTTTTAAGGGATAAACATTCAAGCATCTTCTGTTACTGTGCAGGAAGCATTACGAGTCCCGGTAATATAACCAAAATATTGGGTTTATTCTCTTTATCACATTTTTATATAGGTGCTAAAGTGTATTCTCAATAAGCTTATGTGTTAGAATTTCATGCAAGACTAAGGTCTTATGTGCTCACTCAAAACACATAACAAAAGATTAGTTCTCATGGGTTATGCGCAGTAACATCCTAGTCATATAATTGAGTTTATTCATACATCTAATTATAAATTACACATAAAAATGAATATACGACTGTAGGCCTTGAATTATTAATCATAACAACCAAGAACATGAGGATAAATGCCATGAAGTTCAAAGGGTTGTCTACATAAACTCATATAATGCATGTTCTATAAATCTCATAATGAATGATAAGCCACAAATTAGTCAATTCAAACCCATTGTTAATGTTTAACTATAAATTATCTAAAACACAACACTAGAACTTATTGTAATATCCATAATTCTATATTAAAGAGTCACTATATGTTATCCATTATCAATCACCCTATATAATTCCACACAGGGGTATTTATACTTATTTTTCCCCGACCAAGTAGTTACATAACAAATGATAATTGGGTGATTGACCAATGATCTCTTAGTAGACTAAGAGTTGTGGTAGTCTTTTACTTGTTTTCTCTTAAGGAATTGGGACTTTGTACCCCCTATATTCTTTTTTGATGCTAGATCTTCGCTACCAAATGTCCTTCTTTTCATGGGTTTATGTGAAACTCATGATGATTAAAGTATATTTTGTCCTTGAGAATTTCTCCTCAATCATCTCCCACTTCCCTCACACTCCCCAAGCCTTTTAATATTGTTTTGAGTCTTATGCTCTTAGTTTCTTCATGGTTATGTTTCATCTTTGGTGGGTCTTCTCATGTTATTATCTTCTACACCTTTGTCCTCTCGTGCCGCACTAGTTTTGCATCATGGTCATCCTATACCATGCTAGTTTTGTGCCATGGTCTTCCTGTGCCATGTTCCTCTTACAACATGTCAGTTACATGCCAAAAATCCAAAATATTTTGTTAAAATCTGGGGTCCAACATTTATCCATAATCATCCCTCTTATCCTTCCTCAGCCTTGGGATAACTATCATTAATGAATTTTCTAAGCTTTAAACCTCTTTCCTCTTTATTTCATTCTTCAAATATATTTCAATACATGCATGTTTGGGTTATTTTTTTAGGTACCTATCTTCTCAAAAAGTCTTTAGCTAGTTTCGAGCTCCTGTGGTTCTTGAAAAAGCCTTTGGGAGATTTAAGCTCCACCGCAAGCATTAATGGTCACCAACAAGATTAATGAAGAAACTAATTTTATTTTTTAAGTTTGGGCTTTAATTTTTAGTTCACATGGTATGGGAGATAAAATTATTGAGGGTTCCATTTTAGTTTGACCCATCTTGGGACTTCAAAGAGTCCACAAACATAAAAAGGTAAAAAATGACCTCTTTAGTACCAAAGGGTCATATCTTGAAAAATATGTAGTTCCAAGCTATAAAAATTGTTTAATGTAAAAGAGGAAAGAAATTTGAGGGGGGCGGGTCCATTCTGGGTTACCCTACCTCTGAGTTTCTAAGTTGTCACACTCAATTGAACAAAAAATATTTGGGTCTAGTTAATTAGTTTTGGTTTTAGAATTATTTGTACATGCTTAGACTTTAAAAAAATGTATATTTTTAAACAATATTAATATAAAATAAGATTAAAGAAATTATTTTATTAAATAAAGTCAGTGATCAAAATTGGGTTGCATTAAACCTTCGTTGACTTCCCCCATTGATTTTAATCGCTTGGTGGGTTAATCATGGCCCAAAAATGTTAACCACGGTGGTGTTCCTACCCTCCAAGTTAGCGCTTAGGGCTATCTAGCACAATCTGCATGGTCACACGGGTGACCACTAACCTATCTCCTAGTTGCCATATAAAATAAGGTCTTGTGCACTTCCAAAGTGCATGCCAAACTAGAAGCTACTCTAAAAACACCCAAAATTTAAAAAATCATAGTGAACAAACCATAAGCCCTAAATTCATGAAATGAAAATAATAGGTCCTATAAATTTTTAAATTTCATATAAAATTTGTTCAAGTACTCTTCTACGTCATTTAACATGAACAAAAATTATGTGAAGTGTAATTAAATTATAAAAGAAACTATTTAATTTTAGTAGTTTTACTTTAAAAATTCATAACAATCAAATCATATATCCTAAAAAAGATTGAAAAATTTAATATAATTTTGATTAATCCTAATTTTCATTAAAAATTAAATTAGTAAAAATTGGGACATTAAAGTTCTATAAAAATTATCTAAGTGAACCTAACCTTTCTTGGAGTTACAAAATCTATTCAAATGTGAATTTGAAACAAGATTTTTAACTTTATTTCTGATAAAAATTGAAAAAAATAATGATATTGTTCATTCAAATCTTATAGTGTGATTCAATACATAAAAGTATTCTTTCATTTCATTTACTCTTTTTTCTTTCAACTAGGATTTTATATTAAACTAATATGTGAAAGCTCTTACTTATTACATCATATTTTTCCCTCCTATCTCACATTCATTATAATATAATATTTTTAAAAAATGGCTTAAAAACCATCCAATAATATTTTTATTATCATTTACATTCGTAAAGCCACAAAAGATAAAATTAGACTCTAAGCAAACTCCCAAATATAACCACAAGGTCAAGCTAAGGAGGTGCTCACCTCCCTTCATGTTGTCATCTTCAAACAAATTTCCTTGGCACCCCTAAGCTTGAGAATCTCATCTTTGATCATAGGTGACACCAAAGATTTAAGACAAGATAATACAGGTAAGAAAGGAGGTGGATAGTAACAAGGTAACAAACTCAACTAGGAGGAATAACTAGGTATCTCAACTAACACTTCTTTATATCAAGAGGCTTCCATATTCACCCAAAACCAAAATCCATATTAAATCAATGAAAAATTTTCACAAGAAGAGGTACAAACACACATGAAAACCAAAAAGAATCAAAATTTATCAATAATTCCACTCACCCATTGTAGACAAGAATTTATACTCTCCACATTGAAAGTGTGGGAGATGGACTTTGGAGTTTTTACCTTGATAAAACCCTTCTCCCTTGCCATGAGAGAACCTTAGAAACAAAAGGGTTTCCATCTACTCAAGCCCCATGCATAGGATCTTCGTATGAGGACTTGGAAATTGTTTCCCTTGCCCAAACCATACACATGAAGGCCCATACCATGTAAAATGATTTAAGCCTATTTTGACAACATAAATGTATGATTTTAAAACTCAAAATGGGTTTTAAAACTATCCAATAAAAAGGATGGTTTTTGCATCTCTAAGTCCAAAATAGGCAATGAAATACTCATGGTGGCCATAAGCATAACCATTAAAATTAACAAAGAGAGTAGGTAATCCAAATGGCCTTACACCTTTTGAAAGTTTAAGATAAGAAGGGAAGGAAGACAATTATTTTAAAACAATAAATTGAAAACAAATGGGTTGGAACCTAACTCTTCTCCTCCTTCTCTAAGATCCTTCTCTCTTTCCTCAAACTCTCTTCCACTCTCTAATTCCAAAACAAGTAAAAATTTCCTCAAAAAAATGATTTACATGATATTATAGACCAAAACTCTATCTCAATGTAAAATAGGAAGGTGAAACTTGTCCCTTCCCATTCTTTGGCTCTTCTCTAACATTAACTCACCTTACACACTCATGTGGGCATGCAAGACTAGCACATGTCCATTTAAATTATCATTTCCTCGTGTCATAAATTGCCACATGAAATATACTATTACTTAAAAAACACTCTAAAGAATTTATTATCCCATCCCTTGGTCATAAATGGTCTTAAATGCATGTATACCCACCTTTAGAGCACTTTATATCCACTTGCAACTTAGGTCTAAGTTCCCATTTGAGTTTTGGTTAAGGGGCCCACTTAAGTGGTTTACACCTTTACCTTTATGAATGAGTTTAATGTTAAGGTGAATTATAAGGTCTTATATAAAGGTAATTAATAGTGCCAAGGTGTGTGAATAGTGCTAGAATGGTCAAAGAGGGTCAAAACCTAAAACTAGATAAATAAATGACACTAGGGTTGAGATTTTAATCTAAGTGAGTTATGAAACCACTATGACACAAAAAAAAAATTGTTTAATTATTTTTATAATAGTACCATTTACCTCACTTGGTTTCCCTATCACCTACACATCATTTTACACATAAAATTGCACTACCCTAGGAAGCTAAAGCGTTTGAATGTAAACATCTTCGTAATATTTAATAACATAAAATATATATGTAAAACATTGAAAGCACACAAAATTAGTAATTCACATGAGGTAATATATAAATGATAACACAATATTCTATTAATCTAAAATCATATGATAGATTAGTATTAGACCAACTAATATGACAATGTAGTATGCATCTCAATAATCAGGCTGAAATCGTCCATAACTAGCATCTGAACAATAAACATGTAAGAAAATAATATCATTCAGAATATAAGATTAGCTATCTCTGTAATAATGAAATAAGAAATATATTATGTCTTAGTAACATAAGGAACATGTCACAATAGGACATGTTTTTAGTAACCAAGAATTCCAACAAGTTAAGGCCTCACACAAGGCATAGTGTGCACTAGATGTGATAACATAGTGTTTACTCTATTTACATTTTATTAAAAAATATAAAATAAATAAACTATAGAAACTAAAATGCAACATATATTAAAATATAAAAATAAAAAATCTAAAAATGCACTATGAATAGTAAATGGCTATGAAAAAATGTACTTAGTTTGAAGCTGGTTGATTTCTGAATGTATAAATAGTGCACTAATTTTTAATTGATCAGATTGAACTCAAGATTATTTCATTGCAAAAATAGAATTTTAAAATCTACAGGGACAAGATCACACTAGGATCATAATATATAAGCGTGATTCTATCCGCTGACGTGGAGTTGTCCCTATTGACTGTACAAAAGAATTTCCAATTGAACTGTGTGCCAGGTTTCATGTTTCTGTCCAGAGATCAATTTGGTGAGTGTAAGACTTGTAAAATAAAAACTATAGTCTTGCATAAACATAAAAAATAATATCAAATGCAAGGGGGAAAAGTGGGGATGTGGGATATGGTCACACTATTCTTAAAAACCCTAAGCAACTGAGTGTTGCCTACATAGTTTGTGTGGACCTCCTGCCAATGTAGTTCTCCCTTTGGGGGGATCATAGATGAAATTAAACTATAAATTTTCATTATAATTCTTTAAAAAGGATTCCCTCAACCTGTAAAATAAATACTAACTTGGCCAAATACTGTAGTAAAGTAGTAGGATTGAACTTCGAAGGAAGAGCTATTTTGCTTAATGTAGAATGCTTTTGCAATCAGATAACCAAATGATTTAATTGAGAGGCCTTTGATGTGATTTTATAGAGATATATTTATAATATTTTCTATAACCATCCTTATGGAAAGTGCAGAGAGCTATTATAATACATCTCAAATTATAAAATTAATTATTGGAGCATTCAAGATAGATCCGCATTATGAACATTTCCATTATCACTGACTTGACCAAGAAGGTCAGAAACCTTTGAAACTTTTTGACACGCAAATAAAAGTAGAATACGGATATATAGGCATGAAATAGGGATGTTTGAATTTTATTATCTCATTAGTTGAGGATTTTATAGAGGTTGTGGGTTACCAAAATAATGAATTGGCTAAAAAAAGGTAAAGATGTTAAGGACAAGCATTATCAAACATTTATTGATTAAATTTAAGTGTCTACATTTTCATCCCATGTACTCTTCTAGTGCATAAATTACTAGAGTAAAGGAAATGTGATACCTAAGTGTGTAAACACACTTTGTCATTGCCATGGAGATGTACATGCCCCCTTGTTGAGGCATGTGGAGAAGTGATAGATTGAGAGCAATCAAGTCTCAATATGAAAATTAGTGTAGATGATTGAGTTATAAATATGCATGTTCCAACCCTCGTAGAGTAATATGAAAATATGCAAAGAGATGAGAACCAACAAAATGGTTTGTTAAAAGTGCAACTAGGTGTGGAGTGTCACTAAGCTCAAACATTGGTTCACTTTCTAAATTGAGAGAGAAGAGACATGAACTAGTAAACTACTTGGTAAAAGTGCAACTAGGTGTGGAACATCACTAAGCTCAGACATTGGGTCAATTAAAAAAGATGAATGACACCGCTACAGATGGATCTAGATTCAAACTATAAAATTTATAAAATTACTTGATATTTGATACTCGATAAAAGAGAAAACTATTTTTTACAAAGTAGTAACACGGTCAAAAATGCATATCATGCATCTTTTTCTATGTAGAGTGCCAAATGCGATCTTTTTAAAACTATTTTAAGCATTGTACTATCTTCACATAAGTGTGTCTGTGCGCAAGTAACTATAAAAATTGAGAACATAGGCTCATTAAATGCCCCCATAATTTCAAAATTATATATATTTTACATCTTAAGTTGCCAAAATTGAAAATTTATTGCTTTTAAAAGGCCTATTGTGATGCCCCCTTTTGAGATGAGGGTTATTATCTACAAAATCACTTATCTCAAAGGAAAAAGTGAGAGCATTTGTGAAGGATAGATAAATCATGTAAAAACATTTTAATACATTGAATTTAGTATTTGAAATCATATAGATATAACATTTAATCATTTGAAAAATTTGTATATATTTCTTGCATCATTTAAGTTGGATATAACATTGTAGTACTGAAAATGAAGCATTGTAAAGAACTTGCAAGTGTTTTGAATGTATATTTTTAAGCATTTGATTGAAAATGTAAAGAATTGAAACATGTATATAGTATTGTGCATGATATATATCATGGCACCATAGATGGATAAGTATATACATATTAGTGCATGATAGGAATCATGGCACCATAGTAGTCTATTGACAAACATGTAAGCAAATTCACACAATTTGCATGTGAAGAGGTTCAAAAGGACACATACAAGGGGCATGTAAGATGTTTAAAAGAATGTAGTAATAATTATAAATGTCATACATTGAGTCTAAATACTGAACACAAGGGACATGAACATGTTACATAATGAATAAAAGGAAATAAAATGCTATACACAAAAAGGCATGGTTATTTTATACAAGCAAGGTGTATGTTGAACATACACAAGGCCAAAGACCACATACACTTAGGAAACAAGTTGTTGAAATCATATTATGAAACTGAAATAAGCATGAAAAAATAACATATAAAAAATGAAAAAATAATAATCAATGCATATGTATCTATGTTTTGATTTGGTAAGTAGCATTTTACCAAGGCATATGTGAAGATATAATGAAAGATTATAGCACTTGTATTTTTTGTTTATAACTAAACATGGAAAAAGATATTTTAAGTAACAATAACCTATAAGGTGTTCATAGAGAATAGCACAATGTCCCCAACTAAGCAAGGTTTTTGGTTCAAAGTCTTGACTAGTATCAAACAACGAGAAGGCATGCTTTAAATGAGAAATAGTTCTAATATCTTAGTATGAATGTTGTTATTTATGAAAAAATTGTCCCATAAGTTATTCTAATTGGGTTTACATTCAAAATAAAGATTGAAGATACATAGGGATAGGTGTGTAGTAGGAGATAGGCGTGTAGTGCATCATTGTCTGCCTTCTATGACTTTTTCTATATTAACTGTATTTAATTTTTTTTATTAGAGTAGTTTTTTCTATGTATAAGACTTTTTTTCACCATATGGTTTATCATGTTGCACACTCATAATACCTTGTGAGATGCATAAGGTCTTGAAAAATACTCTATGTACTTAAATAGAAAGCTAAATAACATAATAAAAAACATATTAAGCAACATGCAAATATGCTTACAGGTCATGATTTTTTATTTTGTTAGAATATTCTATTTTTTTTGGTAATTTGATAATATATCAATGTTTTTTTATTTTGAATATTTAAAAGAGAAGCAAAGCATAGTTGAAATTTTACAAAGTTGTAAAGCAACATAAAGAAATATGGTTTTTCAAAGTAGGAGGGGAATATTTGGGCAACCCTCAACAATATGATGTAGCAAAGCATGGCAAGGAGGAAGGCATGTGAGATTCCCCCAATGTAAATGGATTATTTGAAAATATGTCAATAATCTCTATGTGAACTCATTTCAAAGAATGTAATAATAAAGGTGCACATGATAGCTTAGAGCATGTATGGCAAGCCATGAAAAAATGGGTATATTGAAACCTCATTAAGATGGTTTCCTTGGGTTTTTCAAATTGAGTTGAAGAAAAAAGGATCAAGTGACCAAAAATAAAGGATGAAACCAAAATCTAGAAGAAGTTTTGGAATGGGTGTAGAATAATAAACAAAAAAATATGAGTAACAAATAAGCTATGTACAAGTAGAGGCTACTATAGGCCAATGATCTCATCAAGGGGATGACTATATGAAGATGGAGGGGGATGAGCTTAGGTATACTGATCTACATGATGTGAAGGAAATACTTCTTATGAAGAAGTTTCATTTGCATATGTTGTTGAATCACTATCATACCAATCTTGTATAAAATCATGATCATGATCATCAATTTAACCATCATCATAAGATACAGTGAATTACTCAAGTTGTGCTTGAGATTGTGAGATGTCATTTTATTATATTTTGTATTTATACATGATAAATTCATTACACCATAAATTGGATTTTATTTTTTAATATGGTTATAATTGTTAGGAGCTTGCATCTTATCTTGAATTAGAGAAGGATCATGTATGATTGTTGAACATTAATAAGAGAAGTGATTTGTGGTTTGATTTATTGATGCGGAGATGAAATTATAGACTTTTATATTTTACCTTGTCTCTTTCCTTCTCATATGTGATAAAATCATGCCTAAAGGATTCTTTTTCCTTATCCTGAATTTGTTCTTACAACCGTTCTTTTTGTAATCTTGCTTTTTATAATTTTGATTTTTGAATCTTTTCTTGTTTTGAATTATCTTTTGGTATCATATTTACACTTTGTGTTCTTTTTGCAGTTGTATTTTAGGATATGTAATATAAGTGGGTTTATTAATAGGTTTATCTTGAATAGGATCACCACTATTATGGAGATTTTGTATTTTATTAGTTAAAGCCCAACAATTATCTGTATGATGCACATGAAATATATAATATGTACAATAGTATTTTGATATTTTTAGAGGAGACATAAAAGTTAATGTAATTAACTTGTTTCAAATCATTTCTATTAAAATCTCACCTAGAACATTATTAGCCTTTATTATATTTTATGAAACATTAAATATAGATGTATGTTGTTTGGAGACACATTATAGATAGATAAAGATATAGATACATGATTAACATTAGCATATTCTGGACTCTTTAGATTTTTTTTGTTAATTTCAAGAGATGTGATCTTTGAGCTTAAATGTTGATTTTGATTTTGTAGCTCTTTGATTCACTTTTTCATAGTGGTCACTTGATCTTGAAGGGTTTCACAAGTACAAGGCTTAGTGATATTTAATTGTATAGAAACACAATTAAGAGGAGTTGTGTGATAAGAAAGGGTAGGCACTTCTTTTAGATTAAGAGGTTCAATAATTATGCATGATTTAGTTTCTTCTTTTTGATAAATAATAGCCAAATAATTTGAACTAGCAAGAGATGTATTGTCACCATGTGATTCATCTATGATAATATTATGATATTGTGGTGAAATACTAACATCATGTGAAGACAAGCATTGGGATGGAATAGGAGTAACATCACAAGATGTGGTAGAAGGAGTAACATTGATTTCAATTGTAACTTGTGATGTCCTAAGGGAAGAGGAAGTATATTCATCCTTATGGTTTGATGAGGGAGGAGAGTATGACATTTAGGCTTAATATCCACTATTTTTAAAGGAAGAGAGATAAAAACATTATTATTAGTACTTTATTTTGAGATTGAAAGCTGCTTTGAAATACATTCATTAAGAAATACATAAATTGATTTTGCTTGGGTTTCTCTTTTTGATCTAGAATAATATGCAAGGATGAAAGTGGAATCAAGGAGTATTATTTAGGTGTAACCAAAGAGGTTTATATGGGATAATCCAAGGAGGAATATAAATAATAATCTAAAGAAAAGCATATAAGAGAAGGTAAAGAGGAATCACTAGATGCATCTAGAGAGGGTTCTATAAGAGAGACCATTGAGGAATATATGAGTGAAATAAAAGAGAAGTCCATAGAGAGATCAAGAGATGTAAGCATAGAAGATTTTAAAGAAGAATATGAGGAATATATAGGTGAAATAAAAAAAAATTCCATATAGGGAGCAAGAGATGGAAGTAGATAAGATTATAAAGGAGAATCTAAGGAAAAATCTATGGTTGAAATCAAAGAGGAGTCCATAGAGGGAGAAATAGATTTAAGCAAAGAATATTCTAAAGTATAATTTGAGGAGGAACATATATATTTTGGTAAATAGGAATCAAGAATGAAGTTCTATTGATTTAAGATAATCAATCTAATTCCTATATGTTGGTAGGAACAAGTGTTATGTTTTTGTTCCTGCATTCAAAGGATTATTATGCTCTCTTAAGTGTTTGATATAATAGACTAGTTGTAAGAATTAGAAGCACACAAATAATGAATTAAACACAAAAACAAAGACATACATACACAAGAATTACCAGATAGAATTCAAAACACCTTCTTCAATACAATGCATGACACTTCTCCTACAAACTACATCTAATTTTTACTCCCCTACCCAAAAACTATAGGCATGGTTTATGCTTCCACCATTTAATCCTCTATTCCTCCTTGTATATACCTCCTACCTCAACATCCATCTAATCCAAAGGAAGAGGGATCTATTATTTATTCTACTTCCTACTAACATCAGGCATCAAAACTAATGACCCATTAATGGGGGCCTCCTTTTCCTTGTTGATTAGAGGGTTTTTCCTCTTTTCTTCCAATTTACTAATAAAATTAAGACTATCACCATTTGATAGAGCCCATGGTATAAAATCATTATTTGATTCCTCAAACATCAAACTTATCCTCCAAATATGGATTCTCATGAAAATACTCAAATTCACAAAAAATATTTCAAATATGTCTTTTGATATAACATCCTTTATTATCATAATGTTTAAGGTACCCTGCTCTACTATGTAATGGTAAGGGATGTATCATAGAGGAATCTATAGATGAAGTAAAATGAGTTGCTAAGGTAGAATCTGAAGGGGAATATAGAGATATATCTAAAGATGATTCCAATGGGGAATCCAAATAAGTATGTAAACAAGGATCTAAAAATATATAAAGAGGTTTATATATGATATGAACAATAAAGTGGTCAAAATGATGATTCCAAGAGGGTTTTGTAGGTTCCCAAGGATTAGTAAGATCATTTTGAACATTATATGCTTGGTGAAGCTCAAACTCATCATCATCAACAAGTTTTTGTATATTTCTATTTGTCCATTCAACTTGATCATAAGAAGATGGAATACAAGTCTAGCCACAATGTATGCAAATGAATGTAAATACAATAAAAGTACTTAAATGTAACACACTATCTATCATATAAAAGGTAATCTAGTGATTAAGCACACAACACAAGTAAAAATGAAGAGTGAAATGGTGATCTATAAGGGGTTTTAATTAATTTTAGTCTCTCAAATGTATTGGCTCATCCATTGGCTCTCAAATTAAATGTGGATTAGATTTTTTGATTTTTAATTATATAATATTTATTAAAAATAATAAATTACTATTTTTGTAAAAATATGTGATAATTTTCTAAGAAAAATCAAGTTTTTACATATGTATCTATGATTAATAAAAACCTTTTTTTATTTTTGAAATAGAGCTAATTTTGACCCAAAAATTATAGAAACACCCCTAATGAGGAGCTAGGGTTTCAATAACGTTCAATAATATGCAAGTTCACCAAAATCTTTACTTTATTTAAATTAAATTAAGTAATAGAATATAAGTAAACTATAAAAATTGAAATATAATAGAGTACAATAAAATAAAATAAATTATAAAGCTTAAAATACACTATCAAAAGTAAATGGCTATGAAAAACATGTATTTAGCTTGAAACTGATTGATTTCTAAAAATACAGACTATGCACTGGTTTTGAACCTATCAGATTAAACTCATGATTATGTCACTATTGAAATTAGACTTTTAAAAGATACAAAAAAAAGTGTGCAATAGAACAAAATAGTAGTGTGGATATTTCTATTGATTCAGAGTTGTCCCTGTTGTCTGTACAAAATAATTTACACTTGGAATGCATGCAATTGCCTACAAAGGTTTCTTGTTTCTGTGCTAAACTTGATTTGACCCACAAAAGACCTAAAAAATAAAAATATTATTATTTCAAAAGAATAGAAAAGAATATCAATTTCAAAGGGGAAAAAGTGGGGAGTGGTATATGGCAGCATTATCCTCATAAACCCTTTTTAACTTGGTATTGCCTACATAGCCCATGTGGACCTCAGAACATTGTAGTTCTCCCTTTGGATAAGATCGTAAATTAATGAAACTATCAATTTGTATTATAACGCTTGAAAAAATATTCCATCAACCTACAATAAATAATATTAACTTGGTCAAAGACTTTAGTAAAGAAGTAGAATTGAACTTAGAACGAAACATGCTCATTTGCTTAATGTAGAATGATTTTGAAATTAGATAGCCAAATGATCTAATTGAGATGCCTTTGATGTGATTTTATAGAGATACATGTGGAATATTTCCCATAAATGACCTTATGGAAAGTGTGAGAGATTAATGCAGGGTCATCCCATGATGACCCCAAGTTTGATCCATTTTGTCTTAAGTAGTCTAATTAGATGTCCTATAGGTGCTAGAGATCAGTAGAGATCCATGTGTGGAGTCTAGGTTGTCTAAAGTTGAGAAATTTGAATCCTTGAATATCCTGCCAAAAGTGCCTTTTTAGAAATTTGAATGTTATAAGCCATTTCTATGGACTTAGATGTATTATATGGAAGTGTCAATATGTATAAGGGTGTATAAGTATTTAATAAATGTGAGAGGCTTATAAAATTTCATTAGGCCAATGTCTTAAGGCAAAATATGTCATAGTGCATGAAAATCAAGTAAATGACATTGTAACCCACAAGACTCTACATGGGAAAGGTGGTAAATTTAGTTATGTATGTTTATAGGAGTCTTGGAATCAGTTTAGGAGGTGATTATTGATATTACATTCGAATTTAGAAGGTTGGTAGAAGAAGAAAAAGTTGAGAAAAATGGATAATGTACTCTCATTAAGACTAATATGAAGATAAGAGAAGATTTTTGTGAAAACATTATTGCGTGAATCAATATTCAAACCTCTATGATAAAGGTCATTATTTTTATGGCTACAAGCGTATGTTATGTTAATGGAAGGATTGAGATATTGAATAAGATTGTTTTTAAGGGGTTTTGAATGTGATAACCCTATTTTTGAATGAACATATAAACCCAATTGAGGTCACCATTTGTCATAAAATGCATATGTTATGGATGAAAGAATGATATGGAATTGGTTTCCAAATGTATTTAAAGTTAATTGGATGATTGATAAATGTGAGTGAATCACTAATTCTAGTTTTTTTGAAAGGGACAAAGGTAAAACCTTGCTATTTTGTATGAAGAAATATGTATAGACCCCTGTTATGATGTGTTTTCTATTTGATGTTACAAATTGAAAACTTGAAGGATATATATGATCTAATGACATTTGATGGTGATTTTGAATTAGCTTGAAGTATTTAAGCATGTATTTAAGGTATCAAGGAGACTTCAAGACTCATATATTATTAATAAGTGTATACCCTATTGAAAAGTGCTAAAGAGCAGACCTCTGTTTGGCTTCAACATCTTTATTACTGATTGTGTTGTCTAGTTGTGCAATATCATATGTAATAATTGCATATTATGATATTGAAAGGTTATTGACTATTGTTTTATGGAGAAAACTACATATGTATATCAATAAAATTTCTACATACAAGTATTTGTTGTTAACCCCTGTTCCTTGTATTTGCATAATATGAAAAAAGACTATGTTTTGATTTTTTGATGAGACAAGAGTCAAAAGTTGAGAAAAAAGTGATATAAAATGTCTTCACAAGTGTATGGGAATCCATTAGTACTTTTTCAAGTTAATATTTTGGTCAAGAAAGAAGTATGAAATACCAAGTTTGAACACATATTTGTATACAGTCATCTATGTCACAGTCAAGAGTCTTTTTATGTAGAAAAGCATAACAACGAATGAATTTGAGTTATCAAAAGATTGGGGAGATTAGATTTAACAGCGAATGAATTTGAGTTATCAAAAGATTGGGGAGATTATATTAAGTCAATATAGAGATAAGAAATCTTTTGTGAGATTTTTAAACCCTATAAAATGCTGGTAAAGGAATTATTTTTGCTCTTGGCTGTAACAAAACACTAAAAAGCCCTAATTTAGGGTTTGGGTAGTTTAGGGAGTTACCACCATTGGTTTTTGATGAAAATTTATAAAAAGATCCATTATAAGGTGTTTGAAGATATTTAAAGGTTTTTATTGTTGTACTATATGTATTCATATGTCTATAGTGGGCTAAGTGTAACTAAACCCTAATAAGCCTAAATAGGAAACTAAAAAGAGTGAATTAAGTGATCTAGAGTCTAAGCTATGTTAGGAAACTTGGTGAAAGGGAAGTTTAAGATAAAGGGTATTTGTATCAAGAATCATATTGGAAATTTGAGAAGGTATAATTTTGTATAAAAGAAAAGTTGCTCAAAATAGGGCTAGTAGGGTTGTAAGAAGAATTGACAAAATTGTGAAAGGGGTTGAGATGAGTTTAGGAAAGTGATGGAAATGTGGTGGATGGGTTGAGAGGGTAATGAAAATCCTAAAAAAAAAAGTTCAAATAATTTTTAAGTAAAAAACCAAAGTGAATTTAGTAAACCATTAAATGAAGAGTAAGTCCAAGAATCCAATGCAAGGGAAGTTGAGTTAAGCTACCAAGGTGTAGAGTGAGAATGTTTGGTATTTTATCTCCATCATTTTGGTATCAAATCTTAGGGAAAGATTTGTGGATTTTTTAAAAGATTGATAACATGTGTTTTCAGGTGAAGTGCAAGATAGGTAACCGGGTGTAGTGCTCCATGGAGAGAGCCAACAAAGATGAGGATGATTTGGTCAGAATAATAACCTAATTGATTTATCCATTGGTTGTGAGAATGGAGGCCATTGAGGATAATCTTAGGAGGAGAAAACAAAGAGAATAAGGTGAAGATAGGCAATAAGGTGAGGTATCACGTTTGCAAACAAGGATGGATGAGGTAGAGAATATAGAGGTGGCTCAAGGGAGACCACAAGTGTGTGAAACAGATCAAGAGGGCATGGAAAAATACCATGCAAGAGAGATTAGACCATTTTTAGGTCACAAAAGGAGAAGGAATGAAGGTATAATGAGATAAGGACCAAGACATAGATTTCAAGGGTAATGTTGGAATTACCATAGATATGGACATATGGCAATAGAGTGTCCAAAGAATATGAGTAGAAGTATGCAATAGTAGAGAGAGGAGAATGGGGATATAAGACAAGAGGGAATGAGCCATTACTCATGAGGAGAGTAATATTTCAGCAGAAGCAAATCAAGGAACTAATCTAAAGGAGAAGCTTGTTTAAGAGTAGATGTAAGAGCTATGGCAAGATATGTAATTTGGTTATTGATGGTGGTAGCACTAACTATATTGTTTCATAAGACATAGTGCAAAATTTGAAGTTGAAGAGAATTCCACATCGAAAACCATACAGAGTTGCATGGGTTCGGAAAGGTCATCATATATTGGTAAGTAAGCAAAATTGGGTTTAGTTTCAGATAGGAAGATATCAAGATCAAGTTTTATGTGATATTTTGCCTATAGATATGTGCCATTTATTGCTAGGTAGACTATGGTAGTTTGATAAATATGCCATACATGATGGGATAATGGAAACCTATACCATTAGGCATGATGGATAGTCATATACACTTATCTCATTGAAAGGTGAAGAAGATAGGAGAGATGAGAGAATCATGATGATGTTGACAAGATAATATTGGAGTCAAGTAGTGGAAAGATTGGGTTTGATCAAAGCACCCAAGGAAGAAAATAAGATGAATTGTCTTGATTTGGTATATATGAGGAGTGAAAGTTGTAGGTTGGTAGCAAGAGGTCTTCAAATGAAAGAAGACAAAGTGCCTAGGAAAGTGCTCAAGCATAAGGATAGTCAAGACAAAGAGGACAACAAAATAGTGGAAGAGATTACAACCAAGATGGATGAATAATGGTTTGGGATGAACACACAATAAGTGAAGGGGATGCTAGAGGTTGACATGTGTGAGAAGTTAGCCCATGAGGAAGCCATGAAGGCTTCAAATATTGTTTCTAACATAATGGTTTGTGATGGCAATGCAGGTAAGGAACAGACACCCCAAGAAGTGGTGGTGGATGAAGATAAAAGTTTGAAAAATAATATTGAACAAGATAACTTTTAAGGAATGACAAAAACAAGAAATGAGGTATTGAAAGTGAGTATGTAACCCTTGAATGTGTAGGAGAAAGAAGGCAGTAAAGAAGTTGATATACAACAACAAGATAAAAATGTACATAAGAATGAAGTAAGCAAAGAATAAGCACAAGTTATGTATGAAGTGGAATGGATAGTAAAATAAGCATAGATGAAGGAGGAAGATAACACACTTTTATAAGTGGTTGAATATGGACTTAAGGAGATGGTGAATCAATTTGAAGAGGAAGAGTGGCATACATATGCAAAGTAAGAAGAAGATGGTAACAACTATCATGTGTTTAACATTGTTGCTTTATGTGTATGTATGTTGATTGAGAAGGTGAAGTAGAAAAGGCTTAAATATGGGGCCCAAGATGATGTTCATATTTATGAGAATCAAGTGGAGGCAAATAACTTCTATGAAGAGGTTCATTGCATTCCATCAGTAGCATATACCAAGTGCAACATTCAACACATGTGGTAAAGATTCTTCCAGCTTGGTAGTATGATGTAGGGGCATCCCGTGATGACCCAAAGTTTGATCCATTTTTGTATTAATTAGTCTAATTAGATTTTATATAGGTGTTAGAGGTTAGTAGAGATCCATTTGTGGAGTCTAGGTTGTCTAAAGTTGCAAGAAATTTGAATTATTGAATTTCTCACCAAAAGTGCCTTTTTGGAAATTTGATTGTTTTAATCCATTTCTAAGGTCAAACACTTTATCATAACATTGATTCATCCAATCCTCCCCAACCTCAAAGTGGAGCATCCAATTCAACCAATTTCAACCCAACCCACCCAACCTTGAGTCTAGAAAAATTAAAGAAGAAATTGACACCTTCTAATCATGAGCTTTGATCCTTCTAAACCTCCTCCAAAACTTGATAAGTTTTATTGGTGGCATGATACTATAGGTCAATCTCATGAGTCTTATCATGATCTTCACCATTTTATTCTTTCTTCCTTGGTTGGTCTATATTTTAATATTGATATTCTCATAAAATAATGTTATCAAGACTATATTCAAACTCCTCAAATTCAATCTCAAGAACATAATCATATCAACATCAACTACCTAATGAACAACAATAATTATCCCATACCCACCCCTCATCTACTAATTTTGCTCAAACCATAGTCGATATTTCTTCCTACACCAATAAGGAAATGATATCTAACATGAAAAACTTTAAACATATTGTGGAATCCATTGAACCTTAACCTCTTAGGCCACACAAACCAAAGGAGTACATAGTTCATATGCCTATTCCAAAGCATATCATACATGGTCCTAATTTACCTCTTTTTTCTCTTCATACCTCTCCTAAAAATCATTTGTCACATTAAACATCCCTAAAATATAACCAACACATTTACCTATCTCTAAAATCACCTACCAACCCAATGCAAATCATTCTAATAGTTTAATATTACCTCATTCCAACTCACATGTTGGGGCATATTGTGATGCCCATCCACATGTCCCTTTAGAATTTATGACATGTTACGATGCCCATCCCTACATATACTTACCCATTTGGACATCTTATGATGCCCACTCTGATTCTACAATGCATAATAACAAACAAATCTAGCTTTAATAAACCTTCTAAGACTTATAGACTTATATTTCACATGCTCATCTTTGATACAAACGTTAGCATAGATCTTACTTGTTCTTTTTGTCTCATATTTCTTTGTTTTTGTGCACTTTATTTCTTTTACTTTTGCCTTATAAGAATAATTATTTTCCTTTGTGTTCTTTGGTTTTATTACACATTACATTTGGCATTTAATTTCATTTTTGTCCTCATATATTTATTTTATTTTTGTCTTTTTATGTTATTTTTTGCCTAGTAGCTTTATGATTATTTTTTCTGCTTATTTAGCATTCACCCTCATGGGTTTCTCTTTTATGAGTTTTTAGTATAAGACCATGGATAGGACCTAGCCTTCCTCACAAAATACCACCTTTGCTTCTTTTCTCATTTTATTATTTCACATTTTGTTTTTTGGCACCCTCATGGGTTTCTCTTTTATGAGTTGCAGTGTAAGACTATGGATAGAACCTGGCCCTCCTCACAAAATACCAACTTTTTTATTTTCTTCATTTATTTTCACATGTTTTTTGTCACCCTCATGGGTTTCTCTTTTATGAGTTGCAGTGTCAGACCATGGATATGACCCAACCCTCCTCATAAAATTACCATCTTGTGATTCCTTTCCTAGAAAATGCTTTTGATCCTTGTTCTCAGCTTTAGCTTTGGCTTCTTTGGATAGATGGAATTTGCTCAACAATATATGCTAGCATGTTTTCCTCTATTTCCCTTATTTTTATGATAATAAATCACACTTTACTGTCATTGTATGCCTTTTTGACCTTTGACACATTGTTTTCAATTTGAAGTAATTCAAATTGTTTCAAGTGTCATTCCTCTTTCTTTCCCCTTTCCTTTCACTCCACATTAGATAAAACAAGGTCAAAATCAAGATAGTACTTTTATTTCACCTAAATTTATGAGACTCTTAGAACCCATGCTCTTTGAAGTTCTCTCTCTTAGCAACCAAGTCCCAAGTATTCAAATTAAAGCCATCTTTAGCACCCATGTTTGGTTTTCCAAATCCGTATGGAGGAGGAATATAAAAATCCATCAATAAATTTAAATGCCAAATCATTTGAAACAAAAATAAATGATATACAAAATGCAACATATAAATCTCAAAAGTTAACTCACACCAAAAGATGTGATTCTAAGCAAATTTACTATCTTTAATCCAAGATCAAACTATAATTGGCCTCACATAGAGCCAAGGTCCTTTGGGGTGTGGTAGGCCAGTAGAATAGAATATGAGAATTCAAAAAACTCTATGGTGCTACCTACTTTCTCATGTAAGTACCCAATCTTCACAGTAGGCCAATGGCTCTATAAGGGGTCTTGAGGAATGGGGAACACATTGTGGGAAGGCAGGTCTATTTTAATTTTCATGCATATAGCCTTCATGGGATGATCTATATACTTTATTTATTGACCTAAAACTTGTGTAAAGAAGAGAAGTTCTTCATAGTCCTTAAGGTCAAAAGTTCTCTTGTTTTGACAAACCTAATTTGAATGTCTTGACTTTGATAATGAGTTATTCTACCTTGGTTTTTCCTTTATTCTCCCCTCCACCCATTTTATTTTCCCCCCTTGAGAGACAAATTGTGATTCCAAATCTATTTTCCCTCTTCTTTAAATTCCTTCTTCTTCACCTCTTAAGAACTTTCTAGCACTACTTTGTTTTAGTTTTATCTATCCTTAGATCAAAATAACAGGTTTGAGAAACTATGGATTACGCCTTTACACCATTTACTTACCACACCATCTCATTTTCATACTAGTCATGTCATTAAGTGGTTGTGTTTTCTTACAATGTATATTAGAACAAGCAATAAGTTTGAGTTTTCATCCTTAGAGGTTTTGATTTTCATTTCTCCATCATGTTCTTGTTTGATTTTTGTAGAGTTAACTTATCTTACATATGACATTTGTCATTATTACATGTTTTTATTTATGTATGCCTTCTTCCTATTTGTCTCACATCTTAAATTACATTTCATTTTCAGTCTTTCATGTTTTTATTTTTGCCTATCTTACATGAGCTTACTTTTCCCTTTATTACATATCTTTGTTCAAGTTTTATTGCATGGATATTTCATTTTTCATTCATGTTTTACATGCTTCCCAACATAATTTAGTATTTTCTACATTCTTTTTATCCATTTATGTTTTACATGCTTTCTAATGTGATTTACTGTGTTCTACAATCATTTATCATTCATTTGCCATTATTTTGTCATTTATTGGCCTTTAATATTCTAGCCTTGACTTAACAATACTAATTTTCTAGATTTTTATAATACCCTCATGTATCTACTAACTCATTATTTTCCTCTACCATAGGCCTATTTTCCAAAAAAAATGATTTTTTGCTATTTTTGCACTAACTTCTATAGGTTCACTAGTGTTCTTCACATTTGACACTTTCACATCTATTGCAGTTTACTTCTTTATCTACAACAATAAGGTAAGTACAGCTACGTGTTTATAAATTATTTTCTTTCATTTATTTTATGTATTGTTTATTACACTTTACTTAGCATCAATGTTGTGTGTCATCATGTTCTCTTTTTTTAAGCACCATCTCGTGTTGTACTTACATGACACATGATGAGATTCAAGTGGGACATATATATACACATAATATTTTCAAACTTTTATCACTTACTGACACTCTATATCTTGAAAGAACCCATTGAGTCTCAATTTCTCTGGATGCATGCCTTAAGGGTTGCATCAGGAAAGGGGTGGGTAGACCATTAGTACTTCGTAAGATTGTTATCCCTTTTTCCACTTGCCATATATAAAATTTTATCCTAAAACCATTTAACATAAGATTATTCTTCTCAATCTTACCCATTCCAAACATTTGTCATATCATTATCCTCCTTTTCTTGCCTTGACCCCCTTTCACTAGTTGACTATACTAGGTTGACTGGGTCAACCTTGTACAATTTTCAACCTCTAATTACTATATAGGGTCGATTGGGTCAACCTTGTACTATTTTTGGGTATTTTCACTTAAGAGTTTTATTATCCCTTTGGATGACCTAGCTTGAGATCTAGTGATTTATCTCTAAAAAATATATAGGATTGACTAGGTTGACTCCATACAACCAACATATTAAAAAATATTTAGGGAAAGATATGCATATATATACAAATTCATTTATAACCATTTGAGAATAGAGAAGTAAAGAAGAAAGAAAAAATGAACATCTACTTATTGACCATTCTAATTGAGGAATAAGTCTTAGGTTTTCATACTTTCTTTGGAGATATGGATCTTGTCTTGTGAAGTTTTTTGGATGCATAAATAGGTTGTGTAGCCTAGAGATGATTTGTATTTGTTATCCTTACATACCAAAACAATCTCTTGTGAAGCACCTTGGCCAAGGAAGAGATCAAGGCTCGGTGGCTTCATCTTGAAAGCTAAGTATTCCTAACTTTATTTCTCCTTTGTAAGAGTAGATAAATAACGTAGTTATGCTTCTCTTCTATACATTAGGATTTTATATACATTAACATGAGTATATGTCTTTTATGTATGTTTAGTTTAGTTTATTTTGTTTCTAACCCTCACTTTGTGCTAAAATATTTGGTGTGCATCAGATTAGATGTACTTTTTTGTTTATTAAAATAGAGTGAATATCAAAACCTAGGACTCTTTTAAGGTTGTTGCATGATTGTGTTAGATTGTAGGCTTTGGAACCCTTCTTAGTATGGTGTATTATGATAAGTGATACCCTAATCAGGTCTAGTGGATCCTTATATTGGTCATGCTCCCACTTAATAAATATATTCCCAATCAGAAGTGTATTTATATTCTATCTTTTCTATGCCAGGATTGATTTATAGACATGATGCATTTATGATTGCATACACATATGATCATCTTATCCATTTAAAGTAAGGTGACCATGAGTTTACATCCCTTCACCTCAAAAGGGGGGTATATTGTTGGAGTCATGCCATAGATATATGAACTCCAAAATTACACAGTTCTAGAGTTTCATTACAATTTACATGATTTAGATATACACTTGGGTTAGAATCCTATATACATTTTTACATTAGTTTTCATAGATTTGGGATAATTTTTTTCAGATTTGTGACACATATATTATATAAAATTATAGATCAAAGGTTAAATTTTAACATATATTTCAACTTGATACAAATTAGAGGTGCATATACCATTCTAGTGCACCAAACATTACTAATTTTCCAATAAAATCTCTAAAACACTATTACCAAGATGCATTATTTATAGCCTAACCATATATATTTGTTGGTTTCTTTGAGTAGTTTATTCAAGATTCAATGTACTCTAGGGACTTAACACTACTTCCATTTATAGGTTGAGTTGGCTATACCACTTAGCCTCACTAGACTATAAGTACACTTATGTTGTGCGATTGAGATTCAATGATCTCAATGGTCATTTCACAACATTCCATACATCGAATTGGGGCAATGATCACCATCCAATATCTCTCTTCACATCTTTAGGGTTAAATTCTAAACCTCTATCTCCAATTATTCATAGGGGATCATATTTACCAAAGTAAACTACCAAGGGGAAACATGGTTGCATCGACACATAGGTGTACTCCTTCCTTTCTCTATTTACTTTATATAATTTCAAATTATTTAAATTTAAGATTATGTGCACTAATTTATACTATAACATGTTCTTTTTCTAGGTCATAAACCAACAAAAAATTCAAAAAAGAAAAGACATGGTGTGTTTTTCACATCTAAGTACACATTTATTTATTTTAACATAGTAATTTCATCCTTATTCATTACTAGATTAAAAGGGGGAAATGTAGTTTTGAAAAATACCAATAAGGGCTTTTCCCTTCAGTCCTTATATGTTCTAGCTTCCAAAAGTCTTACATTTTCCATTTCACTATGCTTAACGGATTATCCTATAGTCTAACCCTATCATTTTTATAATATAGATCACATGTACACTATAACAAGATTAAAAATTTATATACATCCTTCACTATCAGTTATAGACCTTCAACATATTTTTAACCTACTAGACACTATCATCTAGAAAGGGACACTAGCATCAACGCTAGTGTCCAACTTGTTATCTAGTGTTTGTACCTTTCAAAAGATTAAATTTTTAAACATTTCACATCTAATGGGATTTCCTACTTTTGTATTGAACTCTACCATGAGATATTTTCAAAAGGTGTGGTATAAATTAAAATCAAATCCTTCTCGTTATACATCTAAAAAATACCAAAGTAAACACCAATTAAGCTCAATCAATATTATGCACAATTGAGTTCTACTACCCTATTCATTCTTATTTCCATATTATCTATAGATGTGGATCTAATATAGGTTTGAAGCATCCAAACAATAAAACATGATTTGTATTTGTCAAATTAAAATTTATATCACTAGATTCATCCACATATAATATATTACACCCTTGTGTATACACAATCCAACACATAGGGGATAACTACATAAGGTTGAGGCCTTCCTTGGAGTATTGTATATGTAGGCAATGCTAATTGATATAAGGGTATTTGAGGTCAGCTTGACACTATGATCCCACTAACCCATTTTTTGTAATCTTGCATGACCTAAGGTGAAGAGATAAGGTTTGAGATAGATTCAATCATCCAAAGCCTATGTATACAATCTAGATACATCAATATAAAGCAGTTGAAAAACCTATAAATATGCAGGTGGACACATCACAACACAAATAATATTCTTCATAAGATAGAGTTTTCACATCACAGATAGAAGCATCAACACTAGTGTCCATAAGTTGATAATAGTGTTTAGGCCTTTAGAAAGAATATTTACATAATCTGATGACTAGATCATGATCTTTAGCCAACCTATTTCCACACTTACATTTCTTATATCCATCCACAAATTATAACATAAGCTATGTATTATCTCTTATTTATATTGTAATTATCAAAATATCAATTAGCATTGTACTTTCTATATTTAGAAAATTCAACATTTATATTTAGAATTATTATTTAATCTAAATTTGATTAATTTACTTGCTCATAGAATAATTTTTTTCCATACTAGTTTAGAATATTATTCCCCTAACCTTAAAAAATAACCTAGTATTAAAAAAAACTACATCGGCATGAGGATATTTTGGTCTATGTAGGTAACACTCAGACTACACGAGGTTTTCTAAGGATAGCTCACCCATTCCCACTTCACTGTTTTTTCCCCTTTGGCTTTTGATCTCCTTTTTTGTGATTATGTAGGACTAGGGTTTTAATTTTTTAGGACTTCCATGTGTCAACTTAGATCCCTCAATAAAATAAGTGATATTCAGACAAGGTATAATCACCCAAATTTAAAGTTTCATCGCATAGCCAATAGGGACAAAGTTGTAAAATCTAAACAATGATGCACTACAAACATGTCTACCCCTGTGGGTTTATCCCAACAAACAATGAATTATTGTTTTCATGTTTGTAGGTATTATTACATGGTCATTAGACATAGAGAGCTCATATAGTCAGAAATAAATCAATTCAAAGGATAAATCTCTAATCCTAGGCTAACTTTATTTAGCAAGCTTTTATTTTTTGTAACTTCTATATTATACTATAATTAATATCTTAGATCAGATTTCAATAGTTTATTCCTATTTATTTTATTCATTTAATTCAAAATAGATTAAACATTTTGCTTTACCAGCTATATTTAGAACACTATTTGTTGCTTGTTGATTTTTGTCTTAGGATTTCATATAAATTTTTGTTAGTCTTGTAACTAAGTGGAAACCTTAAATTTTTGGATATAAATATGAAAATATAAGTCAATAAATCCTTGACTTGACATTGTTGACATTACCTTGGAATTTTGGATACAAATATAACGTTGGAGTTATTCCCTTGACCTCAGATTGGATTTTGATGTCTCTAATACACAAAAATATTTCACTTTATTTATTTTTATTTTTCATTACTTTTGCTTGTTTTAGGAACTATGTTCTAGTAGTTATAAGACTCCTTAGTAACTTTCGTGAAGTGATACATAGTATATGTTTACATAAAATATGGCATGAGGGATTTTACTCCAATATTCATAGCTGAAATATAACACTAAATAGGAGTTTAATTTTCATGGGCCTCACAGTATATCATAAACACCTAGGATCTACTTGTTTACACCAATAAGAAGCCTCTTTTATCCAAATAATTTTTGGTTTACATGAGAGGCGCGTATCACCTAGGGAATTACTCTCACTATACCCTTAAAACTAGGATTAGTGGGATACATGCATAGTTCTACCTATGTAGTTAGTGCTCTAAAACAATGGGCCAACACTAATCAATGATCAATAAAGTATATATGAGAGTCTAAAAATAATTGAAACCCTTGTATATATCACCCTTTATCCTTTATTTTTGCTTGTATTGTCTTAATAGCTATAGCTTTACCTGATTTATCTTATACACACAGATTATTTATTCTATTAATTCGTCCCAGAGTTATATAGCACTAGATTAATTAATCTTACTTTTGTGAATATTATAATTCTAATGGGCCCACTAAAGGAATGTTTCTTTCATGTTGTACATGGTCTTGTCACATGCAATAATGTTTCCAAGGTTACCTTTACACAATACCAATCACAATCTTCTTTATATTGTTATAATGTTCAATCTAGTTTTCTTCTTATTAATAATAAACAATATAAGGCATCCTTGTACCCCTTTATTGTAAAAACAACTCGCAATGTCCATGTTGTTAATACTAGATGAGGTAGAGTCCCTCATATTCCTTCCTCTTTAATGGGGAAAATTAATCAACCAAAGGGATTTGATAGCTTAGACCAATTTAAAAATTTCCCCATGAGAACTATTACAAATAATTACACCATATAAGGATATTATATATGAGATTGTCCAAACTACCATTATACCAAATAATGTTGAGACTCCTTATGTGGATTCCATAATTAACACCATTTGGTGGAATAAGGAAATGATTTCAATTAATAAGTAAGATTTCCACCCACATCATATTATCAAACAATATTTACCCTTATATATTTAATTTTTTTTGAAAAATAAAGTGGTCAAACATGCACTTGTTGATAATGGATTTGGTTTGAACATTTGTAACATGTCCTTCCTAAATTTACTTGGCATAACAACAAATTATATCACCTATTCAAATATGAATATCCATGGATATAATAATACTCCATGCCAAGTACTTGAGCAAATTGCATTGAATATCACCTTTGGCCTATGTATTCTTGATACAGTGTGTCAATTTATATCTAATGACCTTAATTATAATTTGTTATTAGGATGACCTTAGATTCATGATATGAATGCCATTACTTATATATTGCATGCATGCTTTAATTTTAGTTATCAAGGGTTAAATATACATGACCTTTGGATTAGGAACATTTCAAGTATTATATAATGGTTCATCCCACAAATACTTATGTTTCATATATGTAACAATTTTCATTAGTTATACCAACATCTAGTCCATAAGTTGTTGTACCTTCCTTCACACCACATTCAATTGACTCATTAATTACCTCTAACCAATATGGTTTTGGGATTAAATACTTACAAAAGTATAAGTAAACTATGAGACAAAGAGTGGGTAAGCATTCTCAAGGTATTATTGATCTTATTATGCATTCTATTCATAAAGGGCAAACTAGTATTAGGTATAGTGATGATTCTACCTCTCATGGATGTTGTCATGATAAGAAGTCACCCACATTTATATCTGATACCAAGGATCATTTTGAGCCTAATAATCAAGTAAACCATATCTCTCAATTATCATTAGTATATCATGAGCTCATAAAAAATATTGTTTCACCTAAAATTTTAACATTGGATTAATTATTAAGTGACGAGTCTCTTTTGTAATATATAGGTGCATATGAGGATCTTCCTTTTTTCTAACATAATAAATGATTTCTTTTTGAAACCAATGCACATGCATAATTTGGTGAAATTGATTATCATCTTAATCAAATACAACTATATTATCCCAATATTATTCCTAGTACAACATATGTGGAGGATATATCCAAATTACTTAATGAAGAAACAGTTGAATTTCATTATGGTATTGATAAATATAATCATCCAATTCTCCTATAAATAATTTTAAAATATGATGAAGGAGAATCTATGTGAAAATATTTACATGATTATCTTAATTGTTTTTCATGGGCATAAAAAGATATGCCAATAATTGATCCATCAATAAAAATGCATAATATTATTTTATATCCAGATGCCAAACCAGTTAAGTAAAAACTATGGAAAATTCACCACTTCTATTCAAAGATGAGATCCAAAGACTTTTGGATGCTATATTAATTTGTGGTGTGGACTATCATGAGTGGGTTTCTAATATTATTCTAGTAACCAATCATAATGGATATACTTGATGTTTTTGAAATTACCTTGATCTGAATAAGGCTCATCCTAAATATGACTTTCCAATAGAAAATATAGATATGATTGTTGATTCTATGGCACGATATGAGATCTTATCATTTATAGATGCCTTTTCTAGATACAATCAAATCAAGATTTTTCCTACAAACTAGGAAAATAAATAGTTTATTACACCATGGGGAAATTTTTGTTATAAACTCATACCTTTTGGATGAAAAATGTAAGTACAATGTATTAAAGAGGTATGAAATATGTTTTTCATGATTACATCCACAAAAAATTTAAGATTATGTTGATAAATTATTATCAAAATAAAATTTTTGACAAAATCATGCTCTTGACTTATGAGAAATATTTAAGAGATTAAGACAATATAATGTACATGTAAATATGAAAAGTGCAATTTTGGAGTAATAATAGGAAAATTGTTGGGTTTAATTATTTCTTAAAGAGGTATATAAGTTAACTTTAATATGTGTGTGTGTGTGTGTGCGCGCACGCGCGTGCCACAATTAACTAATCTCAAGTAACTTCAATGTTTATAAGGACACGTTCAAGCTATATGACATTTTCTAGTTTAGTTGGAAGATAAAATGATATATTTTACATGACCACTTAAGTGTGGAAAATAAATATAAATATTTATAACATCTTAGTGTTGTAAATTTGACAAATTTCAATAAAGGATCCACCCTTCAGTTCTAGACCTCCCTTATTTCAAAAGGCTCGCATTTGCCATCTCATTATGCCTAAATGCTTATCTCTTAGTCTAATACATATCATTATAATGACCAAAGTCACCTTTAATGCAAAAAATAATTAAAACCTAATTAATATCCTTCACTATAAATTTCAAATCATTACCCATTTTCTATCCCTCTAGACACTACCACCCACAAAGGGACACTACCAATGATGATAGTGTCCAAATCCTTATATAGTGTCTAGTTGCCAAAAGTAGTCGAAATTGAAAATTATTCAAAACCTATGGGTCATCCTATTTATCTTAGTTAACCCTACTATGAAATATTTTCAAAAGGTGTGGTATAAATACAAGTCTAAGCCTTCTCATTCCTCATATAGCAAATACCTACTAAAGCCAATTTAATCAACTGTACAAGCAATATAATCTACCCTATTCATCCCTATTTTCATATCACGCATATGATCAAACATACCACAGTTATGAATCATTCAAAGAGTAGCCTGTGAGTTATATTTTCTAAATTATAAGTTAGATAACTACATGCATATTCATATAATATATTGCATCCTTGTGCACACACTTTCCCACACAGGGGATAACTACATAAGTCTAAGGCCCTTTTTGGAGTATTGGCGATGTAGGTAGTGCATATTGATAGAGGTGTCTTTGGGATAACTCGACACCATGAGCCCACTAAGCCATTTTTTAGAAAAATCATTCCAAGGGTGAAAAAGAGTGAGGATCTAGGGTTTGATCAATCAAAAAAGAGTGAAAAGATATATGCTAGATCTAAACACACCAATAGAAAGGAGAAATAAAAACCTAGAACAATAAATTTGGTAGCATCCAAATCCATTCATTATTATATACCAAACACTTGCATCACAATCAGATAGTAACGTCGATGATAATGTCTAAATCTGATGGTATTGTCTGAGGCCCAAGAAGTATAATTTATAAAATTTGACAACTAATCCAAAACTCTGACCCTACATACTTTACACATATTTTTAGTATATATCTACCTGTGTATAGTAAACTAACTCGGTATCACTTTTCCTTATTTATTGACATATATTTCAATAGTTGTACTTTACTATTTTTAGCAATCTTAGTTGTATGAATTCATAATATTCTTTATTAATTTTTTATATTAATTATAAATCTTAGTTGTATGAATTCATAGTATTATTTATCTAATTTTTTCTATAATTAGAAATTTTAGTTGTATGAATTCATACTATTATTTATCTGATTTTTAATATTAGTTGGCTTGCTATAGATTACTTTATCACCCTTGTGTTAGAACTACTTCTATATTTATAACCCTAGATACCCCCACATCTAAAATTTAGGGTTAAACATTAATAAAGATACCATATTTTAATGGGATGAAGTTTTTTAACAATTTTTTTATGCAATCAAAGAATATCTTCTAAATCCGCTAGTTCTTATGCCTCCCATTCTAGATCAACCACTCTTATTATATATTTCTTCCACTGATCATGATTTAGGTGCTTTAATTGCATAACATGATGATAGTCATCATGATTGTGCCATTTATTACATTACTCACACTTCTTAATTATGATAAAAAAATATACTACCATCAAAAAGTGATGTTTAACACTTTTTTTTCCACATAAACATTGTATCATTATTTACTTCACAAAGAGACTCATTTTATTAATAAGGTTGATCTATTTCAATATCTTATGTCAAAGCCCTATGTTTCAAGGAATATATCTGAGAGGGAAATGCTAATTAATAAGTTTTATTTGAGTTTCATCTCAAAAATATCTATTAAATAATAAGTTATCATAGATTAACTAGTTGTTGCTCCATTACAATATCTATTGCCAATCAATGCTAAATTTTTAGATGAATTCACCTCTTATAATATTGACAATGATACTTGGACCATGAATTTTTATGAATCTAAATATGATACCAATGTTGAGGTAGGAATTGTGTTCATTACTCCTCAAGGCTTATATATGCTCTTTTCATTTCATTTGGAATTTTCATGCACCAACAATATTAATGAATGTGAAGCTCTTATATATGGTTTGTTAAAAACACAAAAAATACACATCAAATCTTTATACATATATGGTGATTCACAAGTTGCCATAAATCATGTATTTAATGTTTATAAAACCAAAGAGGAGAAAATTATCCCTTATAAACACATGGTCCAACATCTTATTGCATAATTTTCTCCTCTTTCCATTGAGAATATTCCTTGAAAGGATAATCACCATGTTGATACAATGACTAGTGTTGATTTTTTATTTATAATTGATATTAATTATGATCTTGTAATGTTTAATATAAGAAAAATACACACTCCTTCAGTTGATACATAAATTATCAATACATTGGAGGTGCTTGCAGTTACTCAAAGTGCATACAATCAGAAGTGGTGTGTGTGTGTGTGTGTGTGTGTGTGTGTATTTATATATATCTATGTATGCATGCATTTATGTGTATGTATATGCCTATGTGTGTGTGTCTATGCGTATGCATGTGTGTGCGCTCATGTGTGTGTGTGTATAAAACACACACACACACACACACACACACACACACACACACACACACACACACACACACACACACACACACACACACACACACACACATCTTTCTATAAAATACTACATGCAAGGATAAAAAGTGTTTACAACATCAAAAAATGTGTTATGTGATCATAGGTGGATCTTATTTCAAACATTATTTTCATGGACAATTATTATGATGTCTTAATCATATTGGAGCCCAAGAAAAAAAATATTTGAAGTATATGATATTGAATGTGGTGGTCACTTCAGTGGTAAATATATTATTATAATTTTTTTTTGAGGTGTTGTCAATGATGTCTCCAAGGTGTTCATGAGGTGTCAAGGAAGCTAGTAATTCAATGACAAAGTGTGCCTTAGTGATCATGCATGGATCTTATAGTATTTACTTGGTTACACAAGATGATGGATGTTGATGATGTGTTGACCATGTTTGAGGGGTCCTATGGAGTGTAATAAGTGTCTGGTGTACTTTTAGAAGTGAAAACAATCTATTTGAGTAGTCTTTTGAAGGTCTAAGTTATCCTAGTCATCTTGGTAGAGTTTCTTGAGTAAGCAGATTGATGACGTTAGCATTCATATGTGTGGTGTCAAAAGAAAATGGTCATATGGGTCTATTTAGTTATATTCCTAGAGAGTATGTTTAAAATTTCATTATTTGAAATGATGTCTATCAAAATTTATGATAGTGAAAAGTTGTTCTCCTAGGTAGATTTCATCATTTTCATACACAACCAATTTTGCATGTTTTAGTGACCGTCGAAATTCAAATATTTGAAAATTACAAAGGAAAACTAGTCTGCAATGTTTTGCTTATAACTTTTGATGATGGAGTAAAAATAAAAGTGGTAAATAAATTCAAGGGAAATCCAATAAAATTTATTAGAAGATTTGACTGGTGTACAATTGCATTTATGGAGCTTCAAAGTTGATTGAGGGTTTGACTTTCTTTTGCAAGTGACCTGAGAATCATGTTTGTGTTTTTCTTGATGGTTTTTGGATGTTTCATGATGATTTATCTATTGAAGAGTGTTTTATACTCCCTAAATATTATCTATATATATTTTTGAGGTTTGACCAATCCATATTCAGTATGAACTTTGTATAGAAGTTTACTTTTTATTCATTCATGGTGTTTTCATGTACAAGGCAAATGATTGAGAGGTTTTTGCATATGAAAAGGTGTGTAGTTATGAATGTAATCACTTTAGGGTGTATTAGTGGTCATGTGGCATGGACATATGTGGTTTGAAGTGGTCTTGTGCTTCTATTTTTGCTTAGTGAAGTGTTAAAGGGATGAATAGGTCTCCATGGACCTAAAATGGCTAGTTAGGCCTATTTGAAAGGTGTTGTTGCTTAAAGGTGATCTATCAATGATATGGTCAACCTATATAGGTGGTTTTGATATTTTTAAAAGTATTATAAAAACCTTAAGGTTTAAGTAATTTCTTATGGCTAACCAAGAATATGGTAATCATGATTACTCTATAAAGAGCAAAAACAAAGATGAAGGTTTCTAGAGAGAATGAGCGAAGAAACGAGTAGTGTGAATAAGATTGGTGTATGACTTGAAGAGTAGAGCAATGTGAGGGATATGTGTGTGACTTATTGGTCATGTTTTTGATGATATAATAGTTTTTTTTAGGGTCCATGGTTGAAGATGAGTGAAAAAGTGTATACTGATCCAAAAGGTTGTTTTGGATGCATTGCTTGTGTGTAAAGGCTTGAGAAAGTGTGAAGGGTTGAAGAGAGTGGTTATTAATTATTTAGCCATCATATTATAATTAAATAAAAGTTATGGAGGTGTTGATATCAAAGGTGTTATGTGGGTGCTCAACATCTAAGGCAAGTGAGTGCATATCCATGCTTAGGGTTTGGGGCTCTTTGTGAAGTGGGTGCTTCACTAAAGTCTCTTGTTTGTGATCTCTTAAAAGACTATAGTCCATGTGTTTTTAGGATCGAGAGTGGAATTTATCCCCCATGAGGGTTTCCCACATAATTCATATGTTATGTGATTTGATTTTGGATTATTTTTTTTGTTCATTGCAAGGAATGATTTATATGATTCATGAATGCTTATGTTGAATGGTTAAAAGTTTGAAGAATTAGAATAGAAGTTGATTTGCTTGCATTACTGATTCACCCCCCTCTTAGTGATTATACTTCTAACAATTGGTATCAGAGCCACACCTTATTTACAAGTTTAACCACTTGAAGGTGATCAAAGGAACAATGGATGACAAAGAGGTTGAGACATATCTTCAAGGTGAAATAGTATGTTCTTTATCAGAGATCAAATGTCTAAAAGAAGAGATTGAAAGATTGAAAAATAAGAAAGGAAGTAAAAATTCAGATCTAACTTCCTCAATATGTTATGAGATTAATGCAAGCATTGATGGTGTGAAGACACAAATAGATAAACTAGAATTAATAGTCAAGAGTTTGTAGGACATGATGGATAAATGATTTAATCAAAGAATGGATCATTCATAAGGTAAAACTATGATATAAATAGAAGTGTTTTTATCTAAAGACAACTAGAGTCCTAGATATACCAAATAATTTAAAGATCAAAATTCTTGGGTTATTGATGGTCAAGTAAGAAGAATGTCTTACATGAACAACTATAGTTATGTTTTCAATGAGTATTGCCACACTTGTAATCAATATGGTCATAGATATATGGTCTATACTTTCTCTTCAAAGAATAGAAAAGAGGTTCTATGATACAACTACAATCAACAAGTACATATAGAAAAGTACTACAAGAGGACCTATTGTAAAAAGGACATACGAGACATTGACACCATCAAATGGTTCAAGGAAGACAAATCCACTATTGAAGAAAAGATGAAGCAAAATTTAGATAGTGCACCAAAGGAAGAGTTAATGTTTGTTCAAACTACCTTGCATACTCAAGAGGATGAAAACAAGAAATGGTATATAGACAGTGGATGCTCAAGTCATGTGACAGGAGACAAGAGCAAGTTTATCTCTCTCAAAAAGAAAAATTCAAATTTAGTAAGATTTGTTGATAATAATTCTACTAACATAGTTGGTAAAGGTTCTATAAGTTTGGATAATGGTCATACTAAAACTAAAAATGTTTTATATGTAGAAGGTTTGAAACACAGTCTTCTAAGTGTTAGCCAAATGTGTAAGGAAATGTTTTGAATTTTCATGATAAAGGATGTGAAGTGAGAAGAGCCAAGTCTGGTAAATTAGTTTCAAATATTCACAAAGTAGACAACAAATTGTATGTGTTCCATGAATCCAAAAGGGAGGAGTGTTTCATGAATCAATTATAGGAAATATAGCTTTAGCATATAAGACTTGGACATATAAATTTTGATAACTTGGTGATGATTAGATCAAAAGGGTTAGTAAGGCATATGCCTAAAATCACTAAGATTCTTCATAATCTTTGTAAGGCATGCCTTCATGGGAAGCAAACCAAGAGAAGCTACAAATCTAAGGAAAATTTCACCATAATACCATTGGAGTTGATCCACAATGACCTATGTGGACCTACAAGAACTCAAGGTATTCAAGGTAACAACTACTTCATGCTATTAATTGATGATTTTACTAGGATGACTTGGATATATTTTCTCGAAGAAAAATTAGAAGCTTTTTCAAGGTTTAAAGCATTTAAAGCTCTTGTGGAAAATGAAAGGGGATCAATAATCAAGTGTGTGAGAATAGAAAGAGGAGTTGAATTTTTGTCTTATGAGTTTGACACTTTTTGTGAAGATCAAGGGATTAGAAAACAATATTCTACTACTAGGACACCCCAATGAAATGGGGTAGTTGAAAGGAAAAATAGAACTATCCAAGAGATGAGTATAACCATGATTCAAGATTCTGAACTATGAGATGGTTTTTGGGAAGAGGTTGATAATACATAAATGTACATCTTAAATAGATGCCAAGTTAGAGTAAATGGTGATAAGACTCCATATGAGCTATGGAAGAATAGGGTAACTAATGTCAAACATTTTAGAGTGTTTGGGAGTAAGAATTTATCAAGAGGGATGAAAAAAATATTAGAAAATTTGACTCAAGATCTGATGAGGGTATATTTTTGGGTTATTCCTCTATTATTTATTCTTATAGATGCTTTAATAAGAGACGTCACAAGGTTGTTGAAAGTTCAAATGTAAGAGTTGAGGAAGTAGGTGAAATCAAGAGGCCTAACTTGCAGACAAATGGCACTACAAAGAAACTTAACTCAAATGATGAAGGCATATATATTCAATCATATGATTAAGAGGAAGAGGTAATATATGACACTAAATCCCCATCTAGGAGAATACAAAAGGATCATCTAACTTATCAGGTAATTAGAGATATGAACGCAAGTTTGAAAACTAGAAGGGAAATGTTGATTAATTAGAATCAACAAGACATAGCTCTATTATCCAATATTGAACCCAAAACATTCTTGGAAGCTAGCAAAGATGAAAATTAGACATGTACAATGGATGATGAACTTGACCAAATATTAAATAATGAAACATGGGATTTGGTACCTAGGCCAAAAGATAAAAATGTGATAGGAACTAAGTGGTTATTCATATGCAAGATGTATGAGAAATGAGAGGTCATAAGAAATAAGGCTAGACTATTATGTAAATGATATGCTTAAGTTTAAGGGATATACTTTGATGAGACCTTTGCTCCTGTGGAAATAATGGAAGTAATTAGACTGTTCTTTTCATATGCAAGCTTCAAAGGTTTCATATTTTACCAAATGGATGTGAAATCTACATTTTTAAAAGACAATTTAGATGAAAAAGTCTATATTGAGCTAGCTAAAGGTTTTTCCATGACAAGTAATTTGGACTATGTTTGTAAACTAATGAAGGATTTATATGGTCTTAAACAAGCTCCTATAGATTGGTATGATATGTTATACAAGTATCTATTAAGCCAAAGCTTCAAAAGAGTGGTAGTTAACAATAATTTGTACATTAAGGTAGAGGGTAGTCATCAATTACTAGTGGTTGTCTATGTTAATGACATTGTTTTTGGATCTGACAATGACAACATGAGTAGAGAGTTTGTAGATGTTATGAAGACTAAGTTTGAAATGTCAATGTTGGGATAACTTTATTTCTTTTCAAGATTGCAACTTAACCAACTTGATATAGGGATATTTATTTCACAAGAAAAATACATCAAAGATATGCTAAGGAAGTTTGAAATGATGGATTTTAAGCCAATGAGTACTCCAATGATCATAGGATGTAAGTTAAGTAAACAATATGACTCACCAAAGGTTGATCAAACCTTGTATAGATCCATGATTAGAAGTCTTTTATACTCTACTATTTTTAGGCCTAACATCATGCAACTAATAGGCTTTGTAGGTAGGTTTCAAGTTGATCCTAGAGAGTCTAACTTAAAATAAATTAAAATGATCTTGAGGTATCTCAAGGGCACCATAGAGTATGGTTTATAGTACCCCAGGAGCAAAGAGTTCACTCTAAAGACATACACTAATGCAGATTGGGTAGGGTGTGTGGATAATAAAAAGAGTACCAATGGTGGTGTTTTATTCATGGGTTAATTCTTGGTGTCTTGGATAAGTAAAAAATAAGCCTTTGTATCCCTATAAACTATATAATATGAGTATATAGATGTTGTTTCTTGTTGCACTCAAGTAATATGGATGAAACAAACCTTGGCAGACTATAAGGTAAGACAAAATGGACCTTGTCCTATCTATTATGATAATACTAGTGCAATTAATATATCAAAGAATCTTATTACACACTCAAAAAATAAGCACATTCCTATTAGATATCATTTCTTAAGAGAACAAGTGAGTAATCAAAGTGTTAAGTTGGAGTATGTGCCTAAAAAAGAACAACTTATAGATATTATGACTAAACCATTGACAAAAACAACATTTAAATATTTAAGACAAAGCTTGAGAGTAATCTCTTTTTATATAAAACAATATAAGGTCATTGGTTAAGGGGGAGAAACAAGTTTATGTGATTTCTCTAGATGTTTTTGATGAAAAGCTTCAAGAAACATGTCCAAGGATATTGGTCTTAAAAACAAGTTTTTGTCAATATTTGAAGATTGGTCTAATCGGTCAAATCATGAATAATGAAGGGAATATTGTTTTGGAATGTGGAGGGGAATTTTACAAGTGTATTTCATGGGTTCAGATGTACTAATTTGGTCAAAATAAACATTCATGACCATTTGTTTAATTTGACCAGTATGTTTAGTGTTCACTACTTAGTGAGAGCTCATCATGCAAAATTGGTGTATTTAAGGTATATGTGGCTAACCAAGGGTTGAAGCCAATTGGATTTGATGTGTCTAAGTGAAAAAGGTTATATGGAATTATTAGAAGGCTCCTATGATACTTTAAAGGTGTTTTGTCATAGTAACAAGTGTATACATAGGGTCTATAAGCACAATATGACTAGTTCAAAGTGTCAAATCAAGATTGGTGAGTGTTCAAGGTGAATTTGTGGCATAAAAAGGTGTGTTGACATCATAAAGATGTGCTCCAAGTGGTTTAAATATTTTAAGGCCTCTTGAGGGTAAGTTGAATATTTTTTTGGTCTCGAGTATGACAGTCTTTGCTTAAGGACTAGCAGGCCAAAAACCATTTCATGGTTCTATGGGTTTCCCAAGGAGTTAGATCTCAAGAATTGGTCTAGTAGTCTAATTTGGTGACCTATAGGTGTGAGAGAAATTTTAGGTGGCATTGATAAGAAGATGGTAAGTTGACCATGTTTTTTATTAATGCCCTATAATTTTAAACCATGTGGGTTAGTGACCTTCCCAAAGGATTTGAGGTCTAAGGCTACTTCATTTGTTGAAATGGATAAATTGGTGCTCAAAAAGTACTTTATAATCATCTGGAAGTGTATAGTTTGTTATATGGTTGAGAATTTATGTAAATGGAGGGCTAATTAACATGTCAGTTTGTGAAGGAGCTATGGTGAAGATAAATATTTAAAAGTGAATACTGACATGCATGAGGGAGCATATGATTTTTATCTAAATATGGAGTTTCAAGTCATGAAGGTGCATACACAAGAAGTTATGGGCTTTGTAAGGTTCAGGTAGGGCTATAAGGCCTCTAGGCAAGGCTAGTGTAAAAAAGAGTAGTTTTTGACCATTTTATTCAAAATACAAAGGTATGGTTGTACCTTAATAGGTTTCTTAGTTGGATTTATGCATCATTTGTGTTTAAGAAAGAGCTTGAATGCCCATTCTCCATTCTATGGGTGGCTTGTGAGAAAGAATTTGAAGACAACTATGAAGTTTCATCATGGTTAGAGATGGTATGAAGGTGATCAAGGGGTGCCTAAGATCATGTGATTTAGGGGTAGTCCCTCTCAATTTTATTAAGGTGTTTTAAAATAGTGTTTGGTACTCTCATGCATTTCTTATTCATATAGTAGTGCATGGTCAAAGAAGAAGTGTTGTCAATGAATAGGTTTGAGGTAGTCATGGTAAGAAATGATATTTATAGTGATAGGGGGAGTTTATATCATGTATTATAGGAGGTAAATTATTGATGTTTGATTTTAAAACATTTACAAGTCCTCGATATCAACAGGTAAGCCCACTTTATCATTGTGTCAAAGGGGGAGAAAGTGTTTGTAGAGGGAGAAAGAGTTTGTGCATAGCTTTATGTTGGTGTTTACAAATATTGACATCAATGACAAAGGGAAATATTGTTGAGGTGTTTTAAATAATGTCTCCAATGTGTCCAAGAGTGTTCATGAGGTGTCAAGTAAGCTAGTAGGTCAATGACAAAGTGTGCCTTAGTGATAATGCATGGATCTTGCAATGTTTGCTTGGTTATGTAAGATGATGGATGTTGATGATGTGCTAACCATGTTTTATGGGTCTTATGTGGTGTAAAAAGTGCTTGGTGTACTTGTGGAAGTAAAAATAATCCATTTGAGTAGTCTTGTGAAGGTCTAGGTTATCCTAGTCATCTTGGCAGAGTTTCCTAATCAAGTAGATGAATGACATTAACATTCACACGTGTGAAGGTGTCAGAAGAAAGTGGTCACATGGGTTTGTTCCGTTCTATACCTAGATAATGTGTTTTAAATTTCATGACTTGACTTGATTTCTATCAAAATTTATGATAGTGCAAAATTGCTCTCCTAAGCAAATTTCATCATTTCCATACTTAGAGCCAAATTTACATTTTTTAGTGACCGTTGGAATTCAAATATTTGAATTTTACAAAGAAAAACTAATCTGTAGTGTTTTTCTTATAACTTTTGATGATGGAGTTAAAATAAAAGTGGTAAATAACTTCAAATAAAGTCTAATAATATTGATTATGAGGTTTGACTAGTCATATAATTGCATTTATGGAGCTTCAAAGTTGATTGAGGGTTTGACTTTCTTCTGCAAGTGATCCGAGAAGGATGTTTGTGTTTTTCTTGATGGTTTTTGGATGTTTCATGATAATTTATACATTAGAGATTTTTTAAAACTCCCTGAGGATCATCTTTATGGATTTTGGAGGTTTAACCAATCCATCTTAAGTATGAACCATTGATTGGAAGTTGAATTTTTGTTCATTCATGGTGTTTTCATGTAAAGGCAAATGATTGAGAGGTTTTTCATATGCAAAGGTGTGTAGTGATGAATGTAATAACTTGAGGGTGTATTTTTGGTCATGTGGCATGGATCTATGTTATTTGAAGTGGTCTTGTGTTTCTATTTTTTCTCGATGAAGTGTTAAAGGGATGAATAGGTATCCATGGACCTAAAAGGGCTACCTAGGCCTATTTGAAAGGTGTTGTTGCTTAAAGATGATTTATCAATGATATGGTTAGCCTATGTAGGTGGTGTTGATATTTTTACAAGTAGGATAAAATATTTAAGGGTTAAGGAATATCTTGGGTTTGACCATGAAGATGGTAATCGTGAATACTTTATAAAGAGAAAAAATAAAGATGAAGGTTTTTAGAGAGAATGAACAAAGAAAAAAGTAGTGTGAATAATCTTGGTAGATGAATTAAAGACTAGAGTAGTGTGAGGGATATGTGCATGACCTAGTGGCCATGTTTCTAATTATATAACAATGTTTTGTAGGGTTGGTGGTTGAAGATGAGTGAAGAAGTGTATATTGATCCAAAAGGTTGTTTTAGATGCATTGCTTGTGTGTAAAGGCTTGAGAAAGTGTGAAGGGTTGAAGAGAGTCGTTATTAATTATTTTTCCATTAGATTGGAAGGAAATAAAAGTTCTATAGGTGTTTATATCAGAGGTGTTGTGTGGGTTCTCAACATCTAGGGCAAGTGGGTGCTTGTCCATGCTTAGGGGTTGGTGCTCTTTATGAAGTGGGTGCTTTACTAAAGTATTTTGTTTATGATATATTATAGGATTGTAGTCCATGTGTTTTTAGAATTGAGAGTGGGTTTTATCACCCATGAGGTTTCCCACACAATTCATGTGTTATGTGCTTTGATTTTGCATTATTTTCTTTGTTCATTGCAATGAATGGTTTATATGCTTCATGAATGCTTATGTTGAATGGTTAAAAGTTTGAAGAATTTGAATAGAAGTTGATTTTATTGCATCATTAATTCACCTCCCCCCTTTTAGTGATTGTATCTCTAACAAATATTACATGAGCGATACTATTATCCAAAAATATAATAATAATGCCATAAATATGCTAAATTTTATTCCCAATGTCAAAAGCATAATGATATTTATCATGCACCATATAATGCACTACAACCCATTATCTCTCCATGGCATTTTTCTCTTTAGGGATTTCATCTAATTGTAAAAATAAATCCAAAATACTCTAAACGTTATAAATATACCATTACAACTACTAGATATTTTACAAAGTGTGTAGAAGTTATACCTCTACATTCTAATATTGGTGAAGCTATTTTAAAATTTCTTCTTACACATATCATTGCACTATTTGGGTTGCCTTTCACAATCCTAACAAATAATGGATCCTCTTTCAATAATAAAACAATAAAAGCATTTTTTACTAAGATCAAAATTTGGCATACTTTATCTACTCTTTACTACCCACAAAGAAATGGGCAAGTAGAGGAAACTAATTAAAAAATTATTAAAATATTAAGAAATAATATTGGAAATCATGGGTTTATTGGCATAATCAGATCATTTAATCTTTGGGTATATTTCACAAGTGTTCATAAACCAACAAAATTTATTCCTTATTCTCTTGTTTATCGAACAAAGGTTGTATTCCATCTAAAAATATGAATACCATCTTTAGGAGTCTCATTCGAGTACATCATAAAATAAAATTAATATCATGAAAAATGACTACATTAATTGTAAATGCTTGATAACAAATGCATATAGGCTATCAAACATTTAAAAGTTTATCAAGTGCACATTATATGAACATATGGAAATAAAATCCATGATCATAAATTCCAAATAGGAGATATTGTGATAAAATAAAATTAAAATAATACTAATGCTAATAAAGAAATCAAAGGGAAATCCAATCCCAATTAGTTGGGTCTATTTGTAATTAACTAAAAACTCAGAGTTTATTACCTAGCTACATTAAAGGTAAGTTTGTGAAAAATCACATGAATATTGTGCATTTACATTATTATTATACCTAGATAAGTTTTTCAATTTCAAATTTTCAAATTCATAGATCCAATATGGTAGAAATGCAAAAACATGCATATATTTTCAAAAATACAAAATATAAAATCTTTGCAAAACATCAAAAATTAGGATCTCTAAGCATAATATCATGTTGAAAGCTTACATATTTAAATATATCATGTATTTTATGTTAATTAGGTGTCATATTTCATTATATTTTCAATAAAATGATTTGCATGAGATATGTGAGTGTGATACATGTCGTACTTTTACATGGTTTCATTGTTTGGCTGACCTTTTATTGAACAACCTTGTTAAGATAGGGGCATCTCATTATTCTATATGAACACTTTTATAATTTGTATTTATGCAAAAAAAAATTCCATTTTGAGCTATAAATAATAAAAATTCCTTGCTATTCACTCATAATTTACATGTGTTACAACGGATAAACTATTTGCTAACATCATAGATACACGTGATTATCATATGTCAGTTTCATATGCTCTATGATTTTCTAATATGATTACTTCCTTACATGATGTGTTTGAATTATTTCCTTATTTTATGTGTCCGTTGGCCTTGTGTATGTTTAACATACACCCTCTTTCTTGTATGGTATCATCATGCCCTTTACATGTGGCCCTTGGCCTTCTATGTTTGTATGACATATACATGTCCTTGATGCGGCCTCTGGTCCTTACATGTAATGTTTCATGCGAAATTTATGATTTTATGAGACATTTACATGTCATTTTTATGCGGTCTTTGGGCCATCTTATGTGAGATTATGTGACTTTGCTTACATTTTCTTTATTAACTACTATGGTGGTGTGATTCATATCATGCACTACTATTTATCTATTACATACATATATGGTGTTATGATACATATAATGCACATACTACTTATGTGATTCAATGCTTGATTTATCCAATATTATGCTTTCAATACAATTTTCATTGTTGTAAATTTATTACATTCTTCATCTAATAATTTTTAATGCAATATACAAGCTTCATATATGCTTTGATATTACATCTATAAGATTATAATACAATTCAACTATTCCAATGCTATTTCATGATTATATATTTCACATATGCTCTCAATTTTTTTTATTTTAATATAAGTGATTTGAAGGAAATATACCTCATCTCAAAATGGGGGCATCATAATCAGCTTATCTTAAATTCAAGCTCTTACAAGTAACATATTTCATATTTGACAAGAATATAGTGTGCAAATTATCAAAATGAATCAAATTTTTTAGATTTATGGGGGACTTCTGAGTTCTTATGCAATCCACTCTTAGAGTCACTTGAGAAAAAATGCACATGTGTAAATATAATTATAGATTTCAAAATGTTACAAAATATCAAATTGAAATTATATACAATACAAGGTGAATTATATTCATTCATGACCAATCTACTATAAAAAATTTAGATGTCTCCTTTTCAAGTTTCAAAGTTTCAAGAAGATGTAGTTTGAATCTATATCTATTGTCAGTGGTGAGATTCATGTTTTTCAAGTAGATTAAATTTGAGCCTAGTGATGCTCCACATCTTGGTTTCACCTTAGCTAACCATATGCTAGTTCCACTTCTTCTTTTTAGTTTAGTAAGTGAACCACGTGTGAGCCTAGTGACACTCCACATATTGGTTCCATTTTAGTGAACTACTTTGTTAGTTCCCACCTATTCAAACAATTATAGAGTAATCTATGAGGGTTGGAGCATACAATATTTCCAACTTGAGCATCTTCATTGATTTTTTAATTGAGACTTGATCACTATAAATTCTCCACATGACTCAACTAGGGAGCATGCACTTCTCCATGACAAAGATAGAGTGTGTGTTGGGTCCAACATGCCCCATACTCATATTTTTGTATGGGGACCCTCTTGCTTTAGCATAGCTATTTTATTTTCATGTTATTACATATTAGTATGACTTCATTTATGAATGCCACTCAAACTAAAAATATTAGGCTACATTTTTTAGTTGATATATAATGAAATTACCTATATGTTTTCACATAATGATTTTATATCACATATAATAAGCAAATATGAGAGATCACAAAGTAATAATTGACCATAGAGTAGAATACTGGATAATATAGCAAAGCCACTTTGAGGGGTTAACCTCCACAATAATGCACTAAGAGTAGAATACTTATCATGATGATTAAAGACTAACCACTACCTCTTATATCTATTATATTTATCCATGGTTATTCCATAGGCTGACCTAACTAAGAATATAGAGAAATGTAATAAGAATATAAAAATTATGTAATCCACAAGTTGGCCACACATATCCAAAGACATGCCAAAGGTTAAGGGTGTATCATGCTCCTCTCCTTTAAAACAACATTATCCTCAATGTTGAGTCAACTCTAAATGTTGCTACACAAAGGATTCATCCTCCCAAGTAGCATCTTCACAGGGAAGATTCTTTCATTTGATCAGGTACTCCTTAATCACTTGAGACCGTAATTGCTTAGTGTGTATTTGAAGGATCACCTTAAGATCAAGAATAACTCTTCCTTCCTCATCTAATTCTGGTAACTCAATTTGGGTAACAACTTTGTGTCCAATGACTTTATTCAGACATGCTACATGGAATAATGGGTGTATGCGAGTGGAAGAAGGAAACTCTAACTTGTAGGCCACACTACCATTTTTTTGCAAGATCTGATAAGGCCCATAATACTTAGGGGATAACTTATTATCCTTTTTCTATTGCTTCAAGGACATCTACATATATGGCTGTAAGTGAACAAAGACCCAATCACCAATTTCAAAGTGCCTCTCACTCTTGTATTGATTTGCCTACTGTTTCATGTGATTCTAGGCCATGGATACAATTTTAGGCAAATTGGAAAGGACATCTTGTTGATGGTGAATATGTTCCTCAACTGCATGAACCTTAGGATGGACCTTCAAGGTTGAAGTGATGGATGGTGGGTGGTATCCATATAGTGCCAGGAAAGGGGATATTTTGGAATAAATATTAATAGAAGTATTATACCACCATTCAACAAGTGGCAACCAATGAACCCATTTATCTTGTTTATAAAAAATAACACAATAGAGATATCCTTCCAGACATTTGCTGACTGCCTCAATTTGTCCTTCTGATTGAGGATTATAGGATGAAATATGAGCCAACTAGGTGCACAAACATGCAAAAAACTCAATCTAAAAAATACTAGTGAAGATGGGATCTCTATCACTAATAATGATCTTAGGGGTACCATGTAATTTCTGAACTATATTGAAAAAAGCAGAAGATACTATACTAGCAACAAATGGTTGTGATAAAGAACAAAAATGAGCATACTTACTGAGATGATCTACCATGACCATGATAACATTTTGACCATCATATCTTGGTAACCTTGTAATGAAATCGATAGACACCTCTTCCCAATGTTGGCTAGGGATGGATAAAGGCTTAAAAATACCTAGGGTTTTGATGGTTTCTCCTTTATTTTGTTGAAAAATCATACATTTAGCCACATATTTTTGGACATCCCCCTTGATTCCTTCCCAAAAAAATCCTGCTTGATTCTATGATAGGTTTTCAAAAATCCTGAATAACCCCCAATTGGATTTGCATGTAGTTCTTGAAGGATTTTTTGTTTAAGAAGAGAATTCTTACATAGGTATAATTTGTCTTTATACCATAATGCATCACCCTTCTATGTGAATTTTTAAAATCCACCCAAACCTTACTGAAGATTCTAAATCAAATCATGGGTAGAAATATCCTTGTCCCATTTTAATCATGCTTCCTCTAGTCAATCTGCCTACAAAATGATCATAGCATATAGCAATGCCTCAACTAATTCATCCTTCCTAAATAGTGCATCTACCACTACATCGTCCTTGTCTTTCTTGTAAACTATTTCAAAATCATAGCCTAACATCTTAGTTAACCATTCTATTATTATTCAGATGATAACCTTTGTTCCAAAAAATATTTGAGACTGTCATGATCGATCTTTACCTAAAAGTGATGACCCATCAAATAAGGCCTCCATTGTTTGATGGCATGCAAAATGGCCATCATTTCCTTCTCATAAATAGGCATATGCTTCTTTTTACCCTTCGGTTGATGACTTTCAAATGCAATTGTTCTGCCTTCTTGCATGAGTACAATACCCATACCATATCCAGAGGCATCACATTTAACCACAAAAGTCTTAGAAAAATCAAGAATAGCCAATATTAGAGTGGTGAACATCACCAATTTCAATTATTCAAATGCCCTGGTAGCTATATCAATCCATTGAATGGAGTCTTTCTTCAACAAAGATGTGAGTGAGGTTGCAATTCTACCATAATTTTTGACAAACTTGTGATAGTAACCAGTTAGCCCCATAAATCCCCTTAGTTGCTTGAGTGTCTTAGGAATCAACCAGTCCACCATTGCTTGGATTTTTTTAGGATCCAATTTTAATCCTATATGTGAAACCAAATGACCCAAATACTCAACCTCACAAGCTCAAAAAGTACATTTGGAAGTTTTGGCATACAACGGATGTTATTCCAAAATTGAGAGTACCTGTTTCATATGGTGCAAATGGTCTTCCCAATTTTTACTATAAATGAGCATATCATAAAAAAATACCAGAATAAATTTCTTCAAAAATGGCCTAAAAATAGTATTCATCAAATTCTAAAAGGTAGATGGTACATTTGTTATCCCAAAAGGCATAACCAAAAACTCATAATGGCCCTCATTAGTCCTAAAAATTGTTTTGGGTGTCTTCATCATGAATCTGGATTTGATGATACCCAAAACATATATTTAACTTGGTAAAATAAAGATCACTATTTAATTCATCTAGAAAATCATCAATGATAGGAATAAGAAACTTATCTTTGATAGTGTACTTGTTGAGTTCCCTATAGTCAAGGCACATCCTCCTAGTGTCATCTTTATTTCACACCATGACAACTAGTGAAGAATATTCACTTTGGCTATGGAGAATGATTCTTGCATCCAACATCTCTTATAACATCTTTTATATTTCACTTTTTTGGGCATAGGGATACCTATATGACCTAATGTTGGGTGGTGTACTACCAGGAATAAGTTTTATAGAATGATCATACATGCATCTAGGAGGAAGTCCTTTTGGTATGTCACTAAAAATAATAGAATGGGCATCAATCACTTGTTACAGATCAAGAGGTGTAAATGGCTGAGTTGGATGAACTTTCATGAAAAATAGGCGAGTTACAAGTCTTTCAGCACCTTTTTAAAGAATTTTTGTCATTTGATGGGAGATAAAAAATTATGGAGATTTAGCCCTTAATCCCCTTAGCTCAAATATCCTTCCCTCAAAATGAAAATGCATGAATAATTCTTGGAAATTCATCTCAATATTGCCCAAAGTGGTGAGCCACTATGGGAATAGAAAACATAGGAGAATCCAAAAAGTAGTCTCCTATGGCCAAATTAATACTATGGAATTTCCCTGAGCATTTGATATCACCACCATCTACAATCATGAGCTAAAATTTTGGAGCAGGATAAATGAAATAGTTCAAGCGAGCAACGAATTTATTATTAATGAAGTTGTGTGTGCTCCCAGAATCAATCAAAATAATGACCTTCTATTTTTTTTATGAAACCCACCACCTTAAGAGTTTGTGGAGTAGTAATATCTGAAAGGGAATGACAAGAAATAGTAGGCTGAGATTGTTCAGATTCCTCTTTAGGACCTTCTTCATCCTTGGCAAGTGCCTCATCATCGTCATCCTCATTGTTACCTTCAATGTAAAACAAATTATTTTTAGCACAATGATGGTCTTTTCTCTATTTTTTATCACAACCATAACATAACCCATTGGTGAACTTCTCTTCAATTTTTTGAGGTGTCAGTCTAGTGGGTTGAGGATATGATGGTGCTGGAAAGGTGTGATCACGACCAATAGTGAAGGATTTTCATTTGACCATCTCTTTTTCCTCTACCATGTGTGCCCATGGGATATATTTTGATATAGATGTTGGGTTAAACATCTAAACCTCTAATTAGATGCTATATTTGAGACCACCCAAAAATAGATTAGTGAAATTTTCCTTAGTGATGTCTTCTACTTGTAAAGATAGATTCTGAAACTAATGAATATAATCCTTCATAGTTATCATTTGCCATAGTTTAGCTAATTGGTTAAAGTAGTTCTCAGAGACATTATTCTAATAATGAGCCAAAAACTCATTAGTGAATACAGACCATATAACAAGAGCACCATTATTTTTCTTTTGAGCACACAACTAGTGATACCAAATGAACTGCTCAGGTTCCAGATAAAGAGATGCTACTATCACCTTTTGAGAACTAGGAGTTTGATGTAGATCAAAGAAATTTTCAATTTGGGTAATCCAAGTGAGAGGATCCTTACCATCAAACTTACACATGTCCACTTTGGGCAACATCGATTTCACACCAAAATTAGAGTTTTTAATGTTGAGAGGAGGACCCAAATGGTGAAGTGGAGGGTTATTTGACTGTAATTGAGATGAAAGAGCAGCCAATGAAGTAGTGATTTGATTCAATTGATTATGAACCATATTAATCTCTTTGTGCATCCCTAAAACATCAATTTGAATTATAACAAAGTCATCATGCCATACTAAGCCCTTTATGTCATCTTGAAGTTGAGAAATCAATGGATCTAAAGTTTTCCAATTTTATGTCGTCGATAGGAGTCTTAGGAGTTTATTTCCCCATTTTCATCCCCATGTAGAAAGACCAGCCATATACAAACCCTAGGAGGGTTTTTGACCTAGAAAAAGTGTACCACTAGATGGTACCATTTTGATCACCTCACCAAGATGAATCTAATGACTGATTTTGCATACTAGGGTAAAGCTTTTGACACAAAAAAGTGTACCAATGAAATATACCATTGTGATAGTTCCATTGAGATGAATCCAATGACTATACTTGTGCAAGGTGGAAAAAATCATGACTTTTTTTTTAATTTTTTTTTTGAAAAAGCATTTTGAACAATACTGCATTGATAGAAAAAATTAATTCTTCTCAAATTGCAAGTTATTTTTTTCACTACTTTCCCTCAAATAAGTCACACCTTGCCATATTTGAAAAAATAATGTTGCAGGAAACTTGCCCAAATCTAAGATCTGATATCACTTGTAATTAAATTACTTAGATGTTCACATAGAATGATTTTATATCACATAGAATAAAAAAATATGAGAGATCACACAATAATAATTGATCGTAGAATAAAATATTGGATAATATAGCAAAGCCACTTCAAGGGGACAACCTCCATAATAATGCATTAAGACCAGAATACTTATCATGATGATCAAAGACTAACCATTACCTCTTATATATAGTTTACTTAGCCATGGTTATTCCATAGGATGACCTAACTAAGAACATAGAGAAATGTAACAAGAATATAAAAGAGGTATGTAAGCCATAAGTCAGCAACACATATCCCAAGACACACCAAAGGTTAAGGGCGTAGTACTATAGCTCATGAGCCAAACATTTTTGACAATTTTGGACATGGCTTCACTTGATCATTAATTCACAATGACTAGATAATCCTTGTGGAGAGTTTGAATAACATAAATTGACCTTTTGAAGTTTTTAAAAGTGATTTTGGTTTTCATTCATCAAGTTATATAATTAATGTAATTTTAAGTGTTAAGTAAAACACAAATTGTTTTATGATCATTTTATTGTCCATTGGCCTAGCCTAGAAGCATTTGCTTTTAAAATCATTGTTGCTTTGCCTCAATTCATTGTATCTTAAAAGTCTTTTTTTGAAACTTTTAAGCTTTGATTTCCTTGGGAGTTGAATTAAAAAGGTCTATTTCGATTTAATTTTGATATTTAATCATTCATATGTCTAAATTTTAATTTAAATGATCTTTTTATTAATTTGAAATGTTTATTTGGCTATTAAATCAATTTATTTCACTCACATTGGTGCTTGTTTGGTCAAGTCTTCATTAAAATCAAGATTTATTCATGCTTAGATGGGTTTTTATTATTTACTAACATATTAATCATCTCTATGAGTCTCTATTTCATCTTAGTTTTGACATCTCAAGTCTTCAGCTCTTGAATACTTGTAATACATTGTTTGATAGTTGGAAAGTCTCAAAGCCATCAATATTTACAACATAGAGTAATCTGGTGCACTTAGAACTTAGAAGCTATAGGTATAATATTATTAAGTTCCCCCTGAGCCTAACCTATTGAAATCATGACAAGTGTCACAATATCAGGCATTCAAAGATTAAGGGAATAACACATAGATCATAGGTTGTCCACCTACCTAACCTACCAAGATTGTGACAAGTGTCATAATCTTAGGCATTTAGATCTTAATGATTATAGTGAAAGCCACAATTCTTCCAACCCTTAGCCTTATGATATTGTTCTATGTGGCACAATATTATGTAATTAGGGCCTATATGGAAATAGTCCATAGTTAAGATGTCTAGAGGACCCTAAGAGCTACAAGCTATCCACGTGTCTAGAGATCAACCATTCAAAGTGTCAAGTGGTAGTCAACAAGACAAGTAGGTAGATTCAACATGTTAGGTGGAAGTCAATGGGATACATGGCTTGATATCATGAATTTGGTATACAGGAAACATATTGAGTAGTTTGATAGTTGATGAGTCTCAAAGCATCCTCACCATCCACATGCCAGTTGATCAACACATTAAGACTTGGCATGTCACCAATATACAGGTATGATGTATTTTGAGTCTTGAAGTTTTGAGATTGTGACATGTGGCTACATCTCATGAATTTAGATCCCAGGGAACATGCAGTGCATAATCAATTATTGTTGAAACTCCAAAATTTAGTGATTATGACATGTGGTTGCATCATGAAAGTCATAGTATCAAGATCCTAACATAGTCAATTATCACTGATGCCCTCTGAGACTGAAGGCCCAAAATGTCCCCATGTGGTGATATCCAATGCATTTAGAGCTAAAAGAGATGCAAAAAGTGATCAGTCTGCACCATAGATCTTGAGCTAATGATAGATGGATACATGGATGACTAGGTAAGAAAATAGAGAACCTAAATTTGATGGCTAGGGTAAAGAATATAATATGGGAAATTGGAAGTTTTGATCTTGACTATGAATGAAAATTGCTAGAAAAAGGGGGGCATAAATAGATGGAGCCATATAGTGTCAAATCATGAACTTGGAGATTTCAAGTAGTAGTCATAGTCTAAAATCCATTAAAATAACTTGTAGTTAAGTTTTCAAATATTAATCATAGTGAATAAAAGGGAAAATGATTGGTGAAGCCTGACGTAGCGAAGGAACTCAATATCAATCAAGTGAAATTTGCTCATAGTATATGAATTCCCCCCAGGGATTAGAAGCAAAAGGTATAGTGGACATGTGTATTATGTTGATTGCCTTCCAACTATAGAGAGGTGGTGTACAGTTAGAATATCTCATACCAATTTTTCCTCATTAGCATAATGGGAAAAGTAAAACATGAACCAGAGCCATGTTAAAATAGATCTATAAAAAAATTCATCAAGAGGGAAAAATCTATCTATTTATAAAATTTGAACAATGCAGTATTTTAATATTATCATGTCATCAAAATTTAATAAGAAATGGTGCATGTGTAAGATGCTTTATTGTCATGGGGATAATCACATGCAATTAGGAATGAGCCAACAAGACATGAACCTAACTTCATCATTAGAAAATGTCCAAATGATGTTTCTATTGTTGTATGGACCACTAATCAACTAGTGGGAAAGGGTTTCAAATTAATAAGACTAAAGTGGATTGTGAACTACATTGAATAATGTATTTTATTCATCTTGAATATTTTACAATGGGGAGTTATGCCATGACTAGATTAGCCTTATCTTCTTGTTTTTTGATGTGTTATCATAGGAAGTTGAACTATGATCACTTATTCATTTAATGCTCGTATCAAGAGAAGTTGATGTTGGTTATCCATCACAATCAATTAATTGACTATAATTATCTACAAGATTAACATTTCTTACCATTGTAAGGCTCAACACATTTGAGTACCAAAACTCTATTGAGATTGACCTAGGGTTTCACCTATCTTTCTTCCTTGCTTTGTCTTGATGG